>VZRM01002474.1:213716-292429 GCA_013397955.1 Grantiella picta
AGGAGAGGAGAGGAGAGGAGAGGAGAGGAGAACAAAGTTGAGAGTGACAGAAAAAAGTCAGGAAAATTATTAATTTTTCAGGGAACAAACAAAACCCTGATAGCATTGTTTGGGCCCCATTGCCATGAATCTGATTATTTTTTGATTTTAGGCTACTGGGGGGCTTTTCTGGTGAAAAGACAGGCCGGTTAGGCTAAATATCCTCATATAATATTCATAAAAGTACCAAAAAAAATGTAAACAAGAAAAATTTAACCGTGTGCATTTGACACCAAACTTTATTCCTTTCAACTATTTTCCACTTTTTCCACACTGGGAATGTTTTGCAAGGCACATGAAAATGTAACAAAATTAAGTTGCCACTTTCTAATTGATCGTAAACAACACTGGAGAATGAAATAATTTTATGAATTGCCGTCTCTAAAAGCATAACAGTTGAACATTTGGTAACTTAATGAATTTCAAAATCTATGACTAGAAATAATCAGTATTTATTTTTATGAAATGTAAGTACTAAATGAGATCATATTTGTGAGAACATGCTTAATGATAAAAAAGTGAAAGGAAGCAGAATACTGTCACCTTTCTTCCTGCATCTTTCCACTTAGTATTTTAGCACAAATATTTTATTATCACACTACAAAACAGACTTAAATGTAGCTGTACAGATCTGAGATCGCATCTGTACTTTCTTTTCTCTAGGACCTCTGAAAGTTTTCCTTGTATTAGAAAGCTATTTGAAAGTGTCCAAAAGAGTATTATGAAGATGGCTAAGGGCTTAGACAGAAAGCTACACAAGGAGAGGCTGAGGTCACTTGGTCTGTTCAGCCTGGAAGAGACTGAGAAAAGACCTCATCACAATCTCCAACTTCCTCATGAGGGCAAGTGGAGGGGATGGCACTGATCTCGTCTCTCTGGTGACAAGGGACCTGAGGAAATGGCCTAGAGTAATCTCAGGGAAGGTCTATGTTGGATTTTAGGAAAAGGTTTTTCACCAGAGGGTGTTTGGGCACTGGAACAGGCTCCCTAGGAAAACACTTCTGGGTCCCTTCCAAGTCAGGATATTCTATTCTATGGTTCTATGAAAATATCCTCAGTTCAAATGACAGAATGTACAATTATTCTTTCGATAAATTTGAGACAATTTTGCTGATAAACTTCTTACACAATTCAATTAATAATTTTCTTTTTTAGAGTGTTTTAAATCACTTCTTTGTCATAGCCTTCAAATAAACTGTGTTTTACCACTGCAGTCAAAGTACTCTAAGAGCAAAAGTAGCAATGCATGCTATTGAATCCCTTGTCTCTTACTTTAAAGTACACCAAAGGAACACTTTTTCAAATCTACAAACAGTAATGAAAACACTCCAATTAAAAATAGACAATTTTATCTCTACATATTTAATGAAAAAATAAAATTATTTTAGTGGTGTGTATCAGTAGGGACATGCAGAAGCAACGTCACCGTGGATAACGTTTGGAAAACAATTAACCTTTGAAGCAATATCTTTTGCTGTGGTGTGTTTATATGACAAGGTTTTGGTAGCGAGGGAATTACAGGGAGGCTTCTGAGAAAAGCTGCTAGAAGCTTCCCCCATTTCCAAAAGAGCCAATGCCAGCTAACTCTGGGATCTATCTGCTGCTGCCCAGGGCTGAATCCATCAGTAGGGGTAGCACCTCTGGGATAATAGATTTAACATAGGGTAAAAAACTGATGTGCAAGAGCAGCCTGGACAGAGGTGTGAGAACATGTGAGCTAAACAGTCCTGAGGACACCAAGGATGGTACAGAAGAAGGGAGAAGATTTGCTCCAGGTGCTGGGGCTGAGATTCCCCTGCAGCCCAAGGTACAGACCCTGGTGCAGCAGGCTGTCCCTCTGAAGCCCATGGAGGACCATGGGGATGCAGAGATCCACTCACAGCCCCTGGAAGAGTCCCTGCTGTGTCAGGTCAGTGCCCAAAAGAGAGAAGGCCATGACGGAGCAGGTTCCTGGCAGGGCCTGTGGCCTCATAGAGAGAGGAGCAAGCACTGGATCAGGTTTACTGGCAGAGCCTGTGACCCCATGGGGGCCCCAGGGTGGAGCAGCTGTTCCCGAAGAATTGCACCCTGTAGCAGGGACCCACACTGGAGCAGCTCGTGAAGAATTGCAGCCCATGGGAAGGACTCACTTGGAGAAGTTCATGAAGGTCTCTCTACCATGCAAGGACCCCACACTGCAGCAGGGGAAGGATGTGAGGAGTCCTCCCTCTAAGGAATAAGGAGTGACAGAAACAACATGTGATCAACTGACCACAATCCTCATTTCCCACTCGCCTGTGATGCTGGGAGGATGAATTAGGGAAAATAAGCAGTGGGGTTGAGCCTAGGAAGAAGGGAGGATAGGTGGAAGGTGTGATAAGATTTCATATTATTTCTCATTTCCTAGTCTAATTTAACTGTTGTTAATTTCCCTATCTTCAGTCTTGCCCGTGACAGTAACTGTTGAATGATTTCTACCTGTCCTTATCCTGAACCACAAGCCTTTCAATATATTTTCTCTACCCTCTCCAGCTGAGAACAGGAGCAATAGAGCATCTGTGGTAGGCACCTGGAATCTAGAGAGGGTTGACCCACAACATTTGCAAAGTCTTTTGCTCAAGCGCTTGAAGTTATGATGTAAATCTCTGAAGAGAGAAATTTCTGATGATTCAGTGTTGACTAATAGATTATCACTGTTTACCATAACATACCTTTGCTTTTCATGCAGTCTAACACAAATTATCTAGCTTTCCAAAGCCTGTATTTTGATTTTATATTGAGCTTGTTATTAACCACAATCAAATATGCAAAGTCATATTCTAAATTTGTACCTTTTTTCCTGAATGACTGTTATTTTCCAATTAGTCATATTGGTATAATCAAGAATTTGTCAAATTATGTTTTGATAAATGAATTTTTTTCTGCTACACTTAATAAGCACACAATGGCAATCATCACTGAGAGAAACCTTCTCCCATCTGGGTTTTCGTATTATAAAGAATGAATATGTTATTAACTGGCTACAATTTTGCTCAAAACCAACAGATATTATGAACCACAGTCAGAAAGTATGTATAATGACTGTTTGCATGTTTAAACACAAGTGGGTACTTTGCAGCATCATTTTATGATTGTTAGCCTAACTCTGAAGACAGTCTTCCGGTAGTCTATGAGCATATGTTTGAAGAACTGGCAACTAAAGTGGCATTTCTTGAAATAGTTTCCTCAAAAAAGAGCAAGTTCAATTTTAAAGATACAGATTCCTTTTATGTTCCTATCAGCATGTTTGCAGGAAATAAAGTAGAAGTGGAAAATGCAGTTAGAAAGTTCTTTCACACCCTTAACAACTTCTGCTTAACAAAGAAGAAAATTGTGAAAGATAAAATAATGGCTGGAATTGCTTCTTCTGAAGGCTTAGTTTCAAATTGCCTTCTGGGATACTGCATATGTTCATTCAAAGTCATATTGTGGGCCTGGCATTCCTGTTGTCTTGGTGTTCCAATTTTCTTCTCTCAAAAGATACAGATAAATGGGTTAGACTGGGTGATTTGTGATCCTGGTGTGGGATTTGTTTGGGTTTTTGTCAGAACAGGAACTGAAGAAAACTGAAGAAAACTGAAGAAAATTGAAGCAAAGACAATTTATATCCAAACACAAAAGTACTAAAGTTACTGAATTTTATAATGTTCTGATCATTTTCTCCAAACAGAATTAATTCTGTAATTAATGTCTGTTTTAATTGAATTTTACCAGACCTACTGAAAGCTTTACCAGAACTGATACACTTCTGTGAAAAGTTCAAGTTCTGATATGCTAAATTCAGCAAAAAGACATCTTTCCAGAAAGTCCTCTCTCAGTTGTAGAAGTAAGACCCTTGAATGTCACTATCATGTCAGAGAGGAAGTTCTGGGTAGTTGACATGAAATAAGTAGATGTGCCAGATACTGTGTTCTTACGAAGAGCTGGCATGCTCTATACTATTCACCCTTCTGAGCCAGATACCTTAATAGTATATATACTACTACTAGGTCTTGGGGGCAGTCATTTGTCTGATGTTAAGAAATTCAGATTCATGGTTTTGTACTTCAATTAAGTGTTATAACTGGGCTACAAGCAATTTGGGCTTAAATGAGCATTTCACAGCTGCCCAAGTCAATATAAATAAAAACCTGAGGATGCAGAGAGACATTAAGAATAATTTCCACAGTAGCACGTGAAAATGACCATTCTGTTGCTTTACTATCAGAACTAGTTAATCATTTCATCTGAAGTGAATGGAACTCAGTAAATATATTATAGAAGACTTATGGAAGTCATAGGATCACAGAATAGGTAGCTTTGGAAGGGAGGGTCAGAATGGGTCCAACCTCCCTGATCAAACAGGGCACATGGCATGGGATTTTGTCTGGATGGTTCTTGAATATCTCCAGTGAAGGGATGGAGGCACCCTCCACAACTTCTCTGGGTGATCTGTTCCAGTGTGTGGTTGTCCCCACAGTAAATGAATTCTTCATTATATTTAGGTAGAATTTCCCATGCATCCATTTTTGCCCATTGCCTCTTGTCCTATTGCTTGGCACCACTGAGCAGAGCCTGGCTCCATCCTTCTGACATCCTCCTTTCATAAATGTATGCACATTGATGAGGTCTCCTCCCAGCTCTCAAGGCTGAAGAGGTTGCTCCAGCTACACTGTGTAGAAATGAATAATGAGAGCCATGCGGCAAGAACATGCTCTGTAAAAACAGATGATTTGTATTTGGTGCATAAATGGGACTGTGAGTGTGTGAGTTGCTGAACAGGCTCTTTCTAAACTGCTGCTGTTTGTGTGCTGTTATTAGATTTTACTGACATTTTTTTTTTCCTACAACTGCTGCTCAGAATGCAATGAAACAACTACTTTAACTGAATACATGCAGTCACTAGTATGGAATACATTTTCAATTTGTGACAATATATTTATGACTCTATTGTGGACATTACCACTACTTGGAAAAGCGATTCCTATCACTGTCTTTGAAGATGTTCAGTCATTTTTGTGGTTGTGTGAATATAAAAGATTGCTTGGATGGCAGTATCATTCTGTTCATTGTAATCAAAATCAAAAATGAGCGTTCATGAAAATAGAATTTGGTTTTATCACACCATATTGAGAATGACTAATAGAAAAATCTAACTTGGTACGTTATTTCTTTTTCTTTGGTTGATAAAGTAAGATATAATCCATCTTATTTTGAAATTCAAGAGTATCTGATAAAATGAACAGACAGACTTTATGGCTGATAGCTTTTATTCTCATCAGCAGATGATTGACATCAAAGATAAAAATAGAAAGTACATATCCATACTGTGGTTTATCATTCTGTGTTAAAATGAGGCAGCTCACATTTGAGTAAGTGAAGGAACTCAATGTTCCATCAGAAAAGGGCAAAAAAATATTCTTAGTTGAATCTTAATACATGTATATCTGAAGCAGATTATGAATTTAGCAAGCAGCTTTCATTCCCTCAAATGTTATAATTGTAATTAATGTATCTCCGACTGAGAGATGACCTGAACATTTTATTTCTCTCTATGTGAAAGGCAAGGTAGGACAGAGAGCTTTGTCAGGCTGAAATCAGTAATAGCTTCTCTCAAAGGAAGGAGTGGCAATTTGGGCAGGGTGAAAACCACCAGTTTCAGAGAAGCCAAATGAGAATATTATAAAAATCTTCAATTTTCAAGGTTCACTTGAACCTTTAAATAAAATGAGCAAATTCATGTCATCTCCTCTTCTTTTACAAGACACCTGCATTGTCCCCTTTATTTTCCAGGTGTAAAGATACTAATAGAAAAATGAATGGGAGAGCAGGAGTGTTCCTCCTGACTGTTTTCCTGATGGTGGTTGCTGTTTTTCAACCTTTATATATATCATGATAAAATGACATAATGATGGATTCCACTTCACATGCTTTTTGTTTCTCTGACCTTGGGACTAGAGTCCTCTATCAGATGCTACCCAAAACAATTACCTTCATTACCTTCAAGAACAAAGATTATTGGCTCATGAGCTAGTGAAGCAAAACAGGATGATGACCTCCACATCAAGCTAAACTGTGGTTGTAGTGCCTTTTTAAAGTCACACTGTCAGATCTTATAAGTTACTTCTTACTTTGAAGTTACAGTCTGAACATATTGAATGCAGCAGGTACAATGAAGAACTTCCTTGCTTACAGTTAGATACTAATTAATCACCAAATAACCAAATAAAGACACCTCTCATAACAGGCGACACCAAAAATCCAGGGTGAGGCTTTCTTGTTTCAGTCATTATAGGAGGCATTTACAGAATAAAACAGAACCCAAGAACTCTGTCTAGAGCAGCTATGCTATGGCTCCATCTGTACTGGTGGGCTAAATAAAACAGTGCCAGAGGCAATATGATCTTTGCTAGTTGCCAGTACAGTCCCTAGTATATATTTGATTTATGTCTGAATCCTTTCAGACAACGCCTAGGAATTTTTGGGGTGTTGAGTGATGTAGAACTGTTGCCAGGGTACAGTACACACATGACCATTATCTAGGCTGTGCTATTTGTCCTCAAAACAAGAAAAGGATGTTTGAGCTATTTGAATTACTGGCTTAGGTGTAACTGCTACAATTGTAGTCAATAGCTGCAAAATTTTAGGTAAGATAAACAGGTAAATAAATGCTTAATTTCCAAGTCTTTGCTATTTTGAGGGTGTTCTGGTAATGATAAAACAATCTGTGATTAACTCAGATTTCAAATCACTATATCTTACTTTTCCCAGATGGAAGTATGCACATCCAAAATGAAGGCTATACTTTGTCAATGGCAGACACCTGGACTCCTTCCACATATTTACAAAGTTACTCAGCTCCCAAGGCTAACTCAACCCTTAGCTGAGTTTAGCCACCCTTTGTGTGCCCCACTGTGCTTCCACTCTGTTAGCTGTGTTGAGCAAATAAGCTCTAGATGCTTCTTCTTTGCATTGCGCTTGATTTGGGAACTAACTTAGGGGAGTGAATCAGACACCAAAAACCTGTTCTGAGATCTCCTTCTCCACATAGTGTAATACTACGTAGAAACAAAGAGATAGAAAAATGTCTGCATTTTTAAAACCACATAGGGAATCAATACTAACACTGGCACGCTACTTGGAAAATGGCAGTCACCATTTCATAAATGTTATGGACTTTAATTAGGTCTTCAAGAAATGGTCTCAGTAAAAGATGCTAGTCCAAACTACCATTCTGGTGGGTTTTCTTGTTGTTGGGAGTTTTGTTTTGTTTTGTCATGGGGATGTTTTGTTTGTTTGTTTTTGGTTTTGTTTTGCTTGTGGTTTTTGTTGTGTTTTTTTTTTTTTTTAATGTAAGAGGAGGTTTTAAACAAACTATTGAGGTTTCAGTTAGAAGCAGGAGGTACCAGAAGAGTATGCTGCTATGCAATCATCAGAGACAATTCAGTCTGACTTCAAAGTGGGGATTGTTCAAATAGGGGGATACAATCAGAAAAGTTTAAAAGTATCTTTTACAGCCTGTCTCCTTTGGCATTTTGCACTCTTGCCCAATACAGTTTCTTTCTTTTTTTCACTTCATTACTTACACAGATTTGTGTAAGTATTTATCCTTTAAAACTGCTTTGAAAAAGTATATTTAAGCAATACTACCACTGGGGACAATTCAGGAAATATCCTTTTACTCTGAAATAGTAAAGAATTGTATTTTTTCATTTGGTTATGCGAGCTGACTGTTCATAAAGTAGCTGGAGGCTTGCTGTGGGAGGAATGTTTATAATGTCCACCAACTTATCAACTTTTCTATTTTTATTCAAGATGACTCTACACTCCTAGAGACAATGACAGACCAAGACAATTTCACACAATTGTAATACCTGTGAGCAATCTTCCACCCTCTCTTACTCAGTTCTGAGAACTTTCTAGTTAATCAGCATTAGAAAAGTAATAAATTTTAAAATTATATTAATTACATGAAAAAGTTATAGAGAAAAGTGAAGTCAACCTTTTTCAATGGCATTTATTTAGCATGTTCTTAATGGGGAAAATTTGTCTTAAACATTTTTTAATTGTACAACAACAAAACAACAATTTAAGGGAAAAGCTACTTAAGAAAGACCATTCTAAATTTCCTCTAACACTTTTCCTTTAGAGAGAGCATATTTACAAGACAAATTTCTATTGTCATTGAAACCATTTTTTATTATTTCAATGCATCCAAATTAAAAGGGAATGTAAACTTTAACCTGGAATAGGCAGACTTTTTTGTAATGTATAATGTGCTAAAATTTTCAGACTTCTACATAATAAAGCAGAAATTAGAGCAGAAATTAATTTAATCATTTGTACAGAGAAAGAAAAAATTATGTAGACCAAGAGGGAATATAGAATAAAAATGAATTAACTCAAACATTGTTTAACTGTAGATATCAGTGACAGTAAGATTAGTCAGGGATACAAATGAGTAAGAAACATGCTGCAGTACTAGCCTAAAAAGGACCAACAAACTAATTTAAATAAAAAACCCTTTAAATTATTTAACATATATTTAACACATTTAGATGTATTGCTATGAGAGTATTTCTGTATTTGGTTTTCAATCTACTTTCTAAGGCTATAATCTAGGAAAAATGGCTAAGCAAAACCACAAAAAAGTTTTTAAAAAGTACATGAAAATGGCAATAAATCTGTGTGTGTGCATGTGTGAGTGTGTTGATATACACTTTTCTGTTTATACAAAAATGAACATATAACCTTGCAGCAAATAATTTAAAAAATCAAACTGCTCATGCAATCAAGAATCAAGGAATTGTATTGGTCAAAGAAGATAAATTGCATTCCTCTGATTTTTGCGATATGTTTAATGCTAATTGACTTCAAAACTGAAAACAAATTCTGAAATAACAGAATGTGCCATAGTGTCTTGTCTTTAACTGTTCCAAGTATTGATGTCAGATGTAAAATCAAATTTACCAATCATGAATTTTTCTTCCAGTTAATCCATTCTAACAGCAAACATTCACATCTTAGAGCTATCCCTGACTCTAAAAATGTTTAAAAGTTAATAAAAACCTGAAACTTTGCGAAAACCATGAAGAATCTCACCAAAAATACCTTTTTTGTTTCCCCCAGTAAAAGCCCATTATAATGATTCTGTTCTAAAACCCTAAACTAAATATCTTTGAAATTACTCTGAAGGCAAAGAAAACGTCAGGATGATTTAATAAAATTTCTGAGCTATCTTGCCTTTTTCTTGGGCTACTGGTATACTTGAATTACTGATAAAAGGATACATATAAGTCTTTATTGTTTAGAGAGAACTAACATAAAACTTTCCTACATTAATACTCTGTATTTCATATCTTGGCCACAAACAAGATACTTCCAAAATCAATTAATGTTCTGTCTTTTATTACTCAAAAGTGTAGGAGTTTTAAAATTTTTAATTTAAAATAATATATGAACAAAAGCAAGGAAAGCTGCACTTGCAGATAGACACTTTTGCAGTTTTAGTCAGACTCTTTGCAGCCTCTTCTATGCTAGAGATTTTGGATAACACATTTTATATGCCATGAATGATAGTGTGAGCACAATATAAAATCTCATATAATAAAAAAGTTCAGACCAATCACTAGAGAGGGTGATTTAAGTTAATTTGTTTTATGAACAAGGAGAGATTTCTTAATAACATAGTGCTCAGAATGCAGAAGTAGTAATTGAACAGATGGGGACAGTAATGCTTTATATCACTCTGGCCAGCTTGGCAAAATATGTTTGTGCATAGCCTGTGTAAGCTGTATATTTTAATTCCTGCCTTATATGATAAAGGAGGAACAGTTAAAAATATGATGCTCTGAAGAATTTATTCCTAGCTGACCAATAGGTAATTTAAAAGTTATTATTGTGAAAAAGTCACATTTGCATAATCAGTATTATTATATGGAAAAGCAATGAGTAAAGTTTTTCAAGGGCAAATTTATGCATAAAAATATACCAAAGGTTGCTAAATGCAAAGATATGTTCTCTAGCTCCATAAAGCCACAAATTGCTGGAAGGTATGAGTGTTTTCTGGAGAAATAGTCCTATGTGCTTGACTTGTTCCGAGGTGCCTCCATGGATATTTACTGTTGAATGTTGGAAAAAGGATATTGGACTCCACATTCTTAATTTGTCCAAAGCTGGAGCAACTTCTTGAAGGTCAGCCTTTCTCTGAGCGCTGACAAAAACTGCTCATAACTTCTCACTGTTAATGGCTCATGTAACCATTATCGCTTTACAGACAGAATAACGACAATCACAGCCCTTTAAATAACTGGATGAAGATAAAATATAGATATTAATTGTCTGTGCAAATATAACCATAAAGCACCACTAATTTCATTCACATTAACAGCACTCTCTTTCAGATAGTACTAATATTATTGTGCCACTCTAAACGGCAGTATGCAAGTCTAAGCATGTGACTGGATTAAAAATAAATTCCAATTTTAATTGTATTATGTGAGTCCACAATTCCCTTAGTGGAGTTCAACCAGTTTATTAACTCTCTGTTTTGTACTTTCTTCTATTCTGTAATAAGCATAAGGGTATGCAACTTTTTGGGAAGGTTATATAAAACAGAAGAAATTTCTCGCTATCTAGATCCTGTTTGCAATATTATGATTGTTTGTATAAAGACTTAAGTATAAAACCTGCTGGAAAATGCAATGAATCGAAAGACCACTGGAGAAGGTCCATAGAATTAAAAATGCTCCCTGGACTTTACTACAGTTCTGCTAGAGATTAGTTCGGCTTCAGATCAGTTATTAAACCGATGCACACCTAGAAAAATAAGGATTTCACAAGTTGCTCCAGCATGCAATTTCCTCATGGCACGCTCCCTATTCAGTTAACAGGACTTTATATGAAGTGCAACATTGCTTCACAGAGGATCAAGATGCTAAAAGGCATGCTAAGTCATCTGTAAAATGTCAGACTTATTCAGATAAATATTATATAGATTTGTTAAATGGGAGGTTGGGAGAAATTAGAGGTTGTGAGAAAACTCTAATGAGGTTTCTGCTCATTAGAAAATGCTACAAAGTTTTCAGTGTCCACCCAAAACACGTTAGCTAGATTAGCTAAGGTTTGAGTACTATTTTTTTTTAAACATTGAATTGGCTTTCTGAAATTCCTTAGTATTTCTTCCAGGCAATTATGTACTTTGGAACATTCCTGTCTTCTTTGGAAGTAAGCTTATTTAACAAGAGCCAAAAGGCAAAATCACTTGTCACTCACTGTGTACTGTATTTAAAAAAACCAACAAACCAAAACCACAACACCTCATCACAGCTTCTTTGGGTTTGTAGTGTACTTTTATTTAGAGACACATACATGGCTTACGCTTTTTAAGCTTCAAGACCTGAGTTTGCTTTTCTCTAATGTTCTATTACTCACAAGAGTAATAAAGCATTCATTTTGTTTCTTCTAATAGAGAAGCAGCTCTTATATAAGGAAATCTGGCTTAAACCTCTTTTTTTCTAACCATAAGATTTTTCAAATCTTGTCGTCCAGTTTTGGCCCCTAGTAGTCCAAAATGACAAACCAGGATTCGTGGACAGTTTATTCCCTCATCTGATGAAGTACTACACAGTTGAAAATACAGGTCCTACAAAACACAGCACTGTTTGTAAGGAGTGTTGCATTTAGTTTCTGGGTTCACTCATTTGCCTGAATTTCAAAACTTTTCTATTTAGACAAAAACAACAGTAAGAAATTTTTTGAAGAATTTTATGAAAGACCTATCATCCATACTTAAATAATATTTACAATATTTTTGCTGTCCCTAAGATAAATTGGCCATCTCAAGAAGTCAAATTGCAGCAATTTGAGATGTCATCAGCTAGCAAAACAACTAAACTCTTAAAACTTTTATGTTTTAAAAGTATGTTTTATTTTCTGTTCTGTTACAAGCAATTAAAATTCTTCACCAGCTTTGAGTGACATGAATTTCATTTTTCATGAATGTTTTTCTAAAAGTAAGCTTCTCCTTCTAATTTTTTTTCCCTCTAACAAGAAATTATTAATTTTATGAACCCAAACAACTTCTAAAATGCATTTTACAGTCCTCCATAGTGCCAGGAATGTCTGCACCCACCAGCTGCTGTTAAGAATCAGACAGGCACATCCCTTTCATCACTAAGTTTTCTGAGGGTTATCAAGTACCTACTTTTGTTAATGGAATCTCAAAAGTACTTCTTCCTCTTGCTTTCTTTACATGCAGAAGACATCTAAGCATTAAATTATGGGTACATTAAGCTGCTTCTTCACTCAGAATACCAAGAAGTGCTTCCAATCTCTGAATGAACAGAGCTTCATGACTGGGACCCACGTCTGTGTTGTTATAAGATCATTTGAGAATACTGGGAATATTCATTTGTGTGTAGAAAGATTTCCATATCATGTTTTTCAAATATATCTACTCAAGTCATTCCAAGTATCTTGCTTTTAATTATTTTTCTCAGATCTATTTGACATTGAGAAAAAATACCTGATTTTTTTCTAGATATAATTTTCTACAATATAACCAATAAGGATAGCTCTTCACTGAATCCATGTGTCGTCTGCTTTCCAGTCCAGATTCTGTTACATAATGAACCGATCAATATGGCTACATTGATATTTATGTACTTTGAAGATTCCAGCAATCATTTTTCTTTATTGGCTGAGTTATTTTCCTCACAGACATGTTCTTACTAATAAATCTTCTTGCATTATGAAGGCAGTAATCTGAAAGCCCTGTAACTTATTTAATTTTTTGCTACATAAATCAGTGAAAATCCTTCCAAACCGATTATAGAAAAACAGAGTTTGAAAGAGGAACTAACACATACTATGAATTGTTGTTTATGAAAAAAAAAAGTGGTTTTATAATAATTTTCTTAATGAAGTGTAAGGAAACAGCTCCATTTTGTCATATGGTTGTCATATGTTCTCATTCTGCTTCTCTGCATACACAGAAAAGACCTCCTGATACTTTCAAAGATAAAAAAAAGAAAACAGAGCTACTGCACTGCATAGCTTCCTATTATCTTATAAATCCAATCTCTTTTTTGTTTAAAAGGTAACATTTCTGCTAAGACTAGAGGAATCCAAAATTTTTCTGATATTTTGAATTCTGCATAAAAAAAAGTTTAATTTAAAAAAGCTTCAGACCATGTACTATTCAGCTTCATGAAAATCCACTATTCTTTTGTGTCTGTAATTCTACATCTGTTAACATATATTTCAAAAGTCACTTGTTACCATTAGAATAATATAATTACTAAGAGAATAAAGAAGCAGTTACACCATGTTAATCTGTGTTTTGTATTTTAATTTTGAAAAAAAGAATGAGAAAGAATAAAAAAAAGAGGTGAATGTGTAAATTCATGCTTCATGCTTACTTTTTTTAAAGTATAGAAACAAGTCCTAAACATTCTGAAGGTCAAAAAACCCTAACACTCAAATAAATCTAGCTGCTGTAAAGCAGGAAAAAACCCAAACAACCCCACTGATAAAAATAGGAAAACATAGCACTGATATGCATGTAATTGTACCACTAAGAAAATCATTAAAAATCATAAGGAAGGATTTAAAAAGTCTTGGAAGCACTTGAAAGAAAAATATAGTGTAGAAAGTAAAGAAAAAATATATGTATATAATATGGGAAAGGGTGGTCACTTAGGTGGAAGGGGTGACACTGTTTTAAATNCATACCAAGCAGATGTAAAACACAGTTATGAAACCAAATAAACATTTATGCAAAAAGAACTTATGCTACAAGACAAGCAGAAAGTACAATACCAAATTATTCTCCTATTAACTTTCATCTGACTCCTTTTTTGGGGAAGAAAAAAGGGGAAAAAAAAANGGTGACACTGTTTTAAATAACAATACATAGCAGAAAAAGTAGTTGTGAGATACAATAAATGGGTCAACCTTATAAATTTAATTTTTGTTAACTGTATGCTGAACTTGTCTAAAGGTTATTATTTACAGTAATAAACAAACAAACAAACAAGCAGTTAACATAAAAGGAGTATTTATCAAAGCTACCTCTGCCGTTCTTGTACAGGTTACAAATGTTTCTTGTGAAGTGTTAGCTGGCTTTGAAAAGCAAACATCATAGTAGTGTTTCATGAAAGTGGCCCTGATAATTATATATGTATATATATATNGGCAAGTACTGTCATGACACAATTGTGCTACATCAAATCAATATCAAACAACTTCTGTTAGTAAACAAGGCTCTTCAGTTTCACCTTCACAACTCCTCATGATGTCTACTGAAAGCTCAGTAGGTCTTTATACCAAGGAATTCAGCAAAACACAACAGATCTCCAGGTCATTGAAGCCTCCAACCTTCCTTCAAAGAAGGCTGTTGGTAAAATCAGGATTCAACTTTAAAATATTTTATGATATATAGTTCTAGTTGGAATACCTGTTATCAGATCATTCAATTATTTCCAATATTGTATTGAAGTAAATACTTGCTTTAGACTGAATAATAATTTAAAAAAAAATAGGCTTTCAAAATTTGGCTTTCTGATCAGACAAGTTATATGGTACTGTTTCTATGCCTGTAAGTAGTTAATAAGTAATTACATCCCACATTTTTTCTGTTTTAAACTTAATGAAAATTCATACCAATAAAACTATCAGATGAATGTTGGTGGATAAACAAATCAAAAGGGCAGGAGGCATAGCCTAGTTACTGGTCACTGTCGATATGTAGCGCATGACCTGATTTTGAGCATATCTTAGGTATGCTCCATTCAAACAAGCACAGTTCAAGCATTATCTAAGTATTATAACTGAATGCTGCTCAGTGTAGTATTGTAACATATAGAGCAACTGTTTGGCTGTATTTTGTTCTGTGAATCTCAGAATCTCTGAATTTGTACTTGCTTTTTGCTACCTGGGAAAACAACATATCCTGGGAGTGGATAAAAACACAGGAAAATCTACTAGATTGATTTTGCAGATAGTTTAATTGCTATATATACTTTTTTTTTTTTTCTGGTGACAGGAGCATGTTGTGACAGGACAAGAGGCAATGGTTTCAAATGAAAAGAGAGTAGGTTTAGATTAGATATTAGGAAGAAATTTTTTACTGTGAGGGTTGTAAGAGGCTGGAACAGGTTGCCCGGAAAAGTTGTGGATGCCCCATCCCTGGAAGTGTCCAACGCCAGGTTGGATGGGGCTTTCAGCAACCTGGTCTAGTGGGAACTGCCTACACTGTCCGAAGGTTGAGACTAGATGATCTTTAAGGTCCCTTCCAACCCAAACCAGCCTATGACTCTATGATAAAGTGCTCATTGCCTTAAGCGTAATATGACCTGGATGGCCATTTTGTCATCGTGAGAACAGGATTAGTACAAAAAGGACTTTATGACTGGATTCTCAAAATCCTAAGATTCATTTGAACTATGAATTTAAATGAGACATTTAAGTGACATTCCTTAGATGAAGAGAAAGGAATCAAGAGAGAAATTGGTTCAGCCCACTTAAGATATGGATGGATTTGAAGCTGGATTGGATAGATTTGTGCCTAAATGTCTTGGATTAAAAAAGACCTTAAATCTCAATATACTAGTTATAATATGGAGTCTATTAACACTGACCAAATCCTGGCATTTCACCCTATTTAGAGTCAATTTTCTTCAATTACACATCCTTTGAATTTAATGTGAGGCTGGCCAAGTAAAAACGAGAGTCATAAGAGCGGTATCTGTCGGATTTGCATCACTGATGGCAGCAACAGAAAATTTCTGGGAAGTAGAACTGTTCAAGTGATCTTGTATTAATTTAAATGAAATTTACTATGTGAAAAATATTATTTATTTGCTTTCACTGCTTCACAGACACAAAAAGCAGCATTGATTAGTGGAAGCATAGAAAAGGGAAGAGCATACTTTTCTTTCTCTCTTTCTTACTTGTGCTCACTGTGCTAGTGTCTTCAAAACCAGCAAATAGAACACAACAAAATACAATATTAATACTGTTATAAAGTGAAGATTGTTATGGTACCCATTCAAGCAGATACCTTCACTGCCTACAATAGTTTGCAGAGCAAGAAGCTGAAGTTTTAACACAAAAGGATGAGTTTAGGCTTCTTGAAAGACATTTACTGTTCCTCATGGAACATATATTCCTTTAATAAACAAGGATTTCAAGTTGTATCAAAGTTGTTTGTCACTGAAAGCAGGAAATTTTTATTCTTTTTAATGCTACAAAGAAAAGGTGGTAAGCTAACTTACTCTCATCTGTTGCATGAACTCAGGAAATATGCGAAAATGAAAGCTGATTTTCTGGCTTGCAATGAACCTGGAGACTGTTACTTGAATAAATATGAAACACTACAAAATTTTTAGAGATTGTAAATTTTGAAAGAATAATTTGCCAAGAAACTGTACCTTGATAATCTCTTCTAAGTTCTAAACTGATCAGAAAGTTTTGCCGACTTTTATAGCTGAAAGGCGACTTAAGAACATAGTGAAAACCATAGTTGAATATAGATGGACCTCCACATTAGAATCTGTGCAGGATTAGATCTCTTGGTAGGTTTAAGATCCAGAAACACACCACATAAATGTATAAACTTCTTTGAACTAAAAAAAAGATATTTTCATCCAGCCCTACAGTATTATTGAAGCAACTGCAAAATAGACATGAAACTTAGAATCAACATTGCAACATCTAGAATCAACATCACACAGTTTGCCTCCTAGAAGACTCAGCCTTGACTTTTATGCCCCCATTTTAACACAGGTAATGAATATTCAAAGTATCAAAATGAAATAAATCTGAAGAAATTATGATTTTGATAAAAGTAATAGTCAAGTGTTCATATTCTGTAAATCTCTCAAAAGAAAAAGTTGTGTGCCTCAGAAAAATGTGGTCTTTTCTTAAAATATGTACTAGAAAATATTTCCATGGATTATATACACTCAAAAATATGTCTGTCTTCTTACTGAAAAAATGTACACTATGATATTCAAATCTGATTTAATTACATAAGTGTTAGAATATTTCTCTGTTCAGGTCTTCAGTACTGGAAGTCAGAAAAGTATGACATTGAGGAATGTCCAAAATTAAAATTCTTTATCATGTAATTCTGCCTTTATAGTTTATCTAGTTCCATTTTTTCTACCCCTTTACATCTTACTTCTACTACATATGTGTGAATAGGACTTCTATAGCAAAGCAGAAAGATTTGTAGTAGATAACAGGACTTAGTGTTGCAGTGATAATGCAGTTAAAAAATAACTGTACACAGTATTTCTTAACCCTGAGAAAAGTTAGAGGTTATATTCATGTTTTGGAGCATAGAATAGTCAGGATTTTAGAAAAAAATAACTTAGCACCTTTATTTTCTTTTCATCTGAACTGTACTGAGAAAGAGTTTTATATTGGAGAAGTGGTGCACATGAAGTCTTGTGATAGCAAAAAATGTCTGGATAATCTGTTGACCATCAGAAATCTGAAAAGAATACCTGAATTCAATTAGCAAATTTAAAATCTGTATTGATGATTTTAAAATCTATCAAATTTCGTCATTCACTCAAAATTATTTGACAAACTATGGGCTAATCATAAATACCTGAGGAAATAATTCTCATTGTCTGGGTGAGTCTTCATATTTTCACTTCAGGATAGGAAGTAACAGTAATTATAGTAACACTACCATTTGAGAATGTATTTACTTTCTGAATAATTTCTGTATATTTGTATACAAACTGCTAATCCTCACCTTTCAGACTGAATATGACACTGTTCTGAATTCACATGCTATGACAACAAACAAAATATAATTCTTAACATAATAAAAAAAATTAGCATAACTCTTACAAAGAAATTTCTACCAAAAGCTTTTTCTTTTGTACCTTCTGTTCATTATTCTGCCTCTGCATTGAAGGAGGTTGCAACTATGATTTTCATTTCAATGAGTCTTCTGATTCCACAGGAAAGAAATAAAAAATTTTATTGATTATGAAGAGAAAAAAGCCTACGCATAATAAGCACTTTGATGACTAGTAAGAAATATGATGCTTAATAGAACATCTATATCACAATTATTTAATCTGTTGAGCAATGGTATTGAGAAACACCGTTTATCAGCTATGTAACTTTTGCTAGAAACTCTAAAATTAATCAGAAGGCAGAACTGAGAAACTAGCTACTAAGATCAAATTGTTTGCAATTGATCTTTCCAGAAAATTTGGCTAATACTGGGAGAAGCTAATGAAATTTAAATTGAAATCTTTACTAATTTTTTCTAGATGATAGAAAACCCCCTGAGTTGTTTGTTTAAATCTGTTAATATTTTAAAGCACAATATTTCAAGCTGCTACCGAGATATTTACTAAAGCACTGTAATCTTTCCTGTGTTACAGATACAGATAACTGAATGTGCCTATATAAGATACCTGAAGTTAAGCAAGTGTTCTTAGGCATCTGTTCTGCAACACAATCCACAAAAAATTATTTCCCACTCACTGCTTCTATCATATTGCTGGGCTCGTAGTACTGTAATTCATGGACTAATAATTCTGTGGAGCTACAGCAATACTTTATTGCAAAGACTAAATAGCGCAGTGTCTTGTCTCAAGGTTCTACTCATTCAACTTTGGAAAAAGTTGCCAAGTACAAAATAAATTATAAACCACAAGTATAAAAATTCCATGTATCAAGTCAGTGGCAGTTCTAAAACTGGTAAAGAAGACATTTAACTATGATGAGTCTGAGGTGGGAAGCCTCTTTTCCAGGTATTTTTGAAGTGGCTGTGAGAAAAGTTCTAAGAGAAGGTTATCTGTGGAATGGAAAATGGTACATCAATTGTCTCCAAAATAAATTTACTTTTATTATCAAAGAGTTTATTTTCTGAAAGCACAGATGGTGTCAACATGCTTCAGTAGCCATCTTTCAAGTAGATGAGAACAGAGTGAAATTGAAAAGTAGTGGAATAGACCATGTACAAAAAGCAGAGCTGTGCAATTTTGATGAACAAAATGGAGTTGTATCTCATTAAGAGCAAAAAGTAAAAAGCTTGGGTTCTTAACTTTCTTTAAATTCAGGCAAATTTTAAAAGAAAACTATCTGTGCATGTCAAAAGATCATAATAGCTTTACATTTTTCCAATTCTCTTTGATCAATAATAATTGCTAAGCATAAAAATAATTTTGCTACCTCTAAAACTATTCTCAGCTTCCTGGTTATTATCTTCAATCATATATCTTATTGAATCCTTCAGTCTCAGGACTGAGATGGTTGAATCATTTCTAATCAAGCCTGTAAGTCAGAGAGGAATAGACATTGCTGCTGCATATAATCAGGCACGACTCTCCTGAAGATAGTGGGGTTCAAGCTCAACAGGATTTTACAGTCCTCAATAAAATTCCCTTAGAGGTTACACATATATGTATTTATATAAAAGTATTTAGAGCAGTGGCATCTAGTAGCACCACAGCAACATGGGGGTCTTGTAGAACAAATCATAGCAAAAACCCCTGTGTAGGCTATTAATATCTAAGGTTATATAAACAGACTCAAAAAATTTAACAGTTATTAGGCAGAAAAAGGAAAAATGGACATTAACTTTCTAAGGACATTTTAATCTTGTCCTATATGCCTTTTTCATTAAACTGATACTGAAGGTTTTACCATGTGTATTTTCATTTATCCCTTGTGTGTTGTCATGTCAAATTGGTGTAAAAGTGAAGAGAAAAGAATGTATCCTGGGAGCAGGTCTTGGTCAACCCATCCACCTGCAAGGTTGTCTTTTCAAAGTACACGAAAATGTCCCATTTTAGTCAGAGGTGATTTCTCTGACTACTCAGGCTTGCAGAGATGAGCACAGAGCAGCTGGGGCTGAGTAGGAACAGAGGCACAGGAAGAACTTACAATGTCCTTTACAAAGTCATTAGCAGTTTTTATCTTTTCCACTATATAGCTGTTAAATATATTTATCTTCTTAATACTATCTTATTATCCTAAAACTGATAAAACTATACCATTGTTGTATTCTATTATACCCTACTATTAATTTTACCTCATTCCATCTACCAATTTCCTTTCACCTGCTCTGGCATGCCTTGCAGCACCAGGGTTGTGGGGGAGAGAAAAGAGGTCCTTTTCTACTACTGGAGGGTGTTTGGTCTGTCTCTCTGGAATACTAATGTTCATGGTAATCACACCAGTGGCAAGACTAAAGGGTGAATGATAATGTCTCCAGGAAGTTTGCAACTGAAGTATAAGTTAAAAATACTCCTCATGGAGCATTTTTTTACTCTTTTGCTTTGTGAGGTGGTTTTAAAAAGTTGAGCACTGCAGCAAGCAGTATCTCAGAAATACCCTGATGTACAGTTGGACAACAACATCAGAAGAATTAGGGATATTCAGGTCTTTTCATGGGGACAATCTTACGTACTTTCATAGAACTGGTGGCTACAGTGCCTTTAGCACCTGGAGTTAACTTTTCTCTGTAAAACTTTCTAAATCAAATTCTTTTGCTTTTATGTTTCACTCATGAATGCCTTTTCAGAGACACAGAGAATTATTTAAAGTATAAAAAATTATATTTCTCCTTAGTTTTTCTTCTGGTAAAAGGAAAGTGGCTATTCAATCCATAAGAAATAAAGTATGCATGCATGTCAGGAAACTGAAATAGCTGCAGAGGATAAAGGTGGTGTTATTTTTGGATTAAATATAAGAATAAGAGATTTTGGTTAGAAAGGAAGGGGAAAGCATAATAATTCTGTGAGATTAATTTTCTTATTTAAATTCATTCTTAGTTCAATTCTGATATTCCCAACACTGTTTTCCACAAACACTAAAGAATAAAACCCAAAGAAATTAGCTTAAATTCTTGGTATAGTGTGACCGACAGAAAATCTTGAAAACAGCAGTATGTGTTCATACAGACCTAATTTTCTTCACTGGGTCTATTTTTACTGTTAACATTAGGTTAACATAAATTGGTACATTATACTTCAGACAGTACTGAAATATTAAATCTTTAATCCTACTGCTTTAGTACTTACTAAACTACGGAAAGTACCTGCATCATTAAATAGCTATAATTCTATTGGATAAGATTTTTTAAATTTGAGACAATTAAATAGTCTTAACTTTTGCATTGCTGCCTTTATAACAAGAGAACTAAGAACAAAAGAAGATGCAGTTGCCATGAGAACCACTGCCTGTCTTGTTTGTGTCATCTGTTGTGAACCTGAAGGCAAGTTTTTCCAACAGCCGGAGCAGATCCATAGGCATAATTGGGATCTTGCTGTTTCCATAGCATTACATGGAGTCTTAGTTTATTATGTGTTGCTTGCCTTTAGTTTGCTACAAGAGAGCATGTCCTTCCTCTGGTTAAAGGCAGTATGTAAAGATATTTTAGTGCTAAATGTGTGCAGGAGCCCTTTGTGAGGACTGCAGCCTTACCTCTCAAAGTCTTAGATGAGTCCTTAGCAAAAAAAAAATGACCAAAACCCCATCAGAGGGGTGTTCTAGGCTAAAGTACATGAACAAAACATGTATAATCAAACATGCACATCAGTACAGGGTTTTCCATCACCACTACTCATTGCTTAGTAAAATAGGAAACACTTTGCAGGATAAGAAATAAGAATAGAATAATTTCCGTATTCATCTTTCTGTCTCAATTTCCTACCCTTCTGAGAAGTCATCAGCCTGCAGCAGGAGCCATCTCAAGTTTTGAAATTTGTGGTTTCTTTCCTGGTTTGCAGAACCTTTCTATAACATCTAATTTTTTTCTGACTTCAGCTGTCTAGTTAGGTCAGGCTATTTCTGACCTTGGTCTAAGCTCCCTGTGTTCTGAGCAGTGTTTGTCTCTTAAAGATTTTTATTTGTTTTTTCTTCCTACCTGCCCTTTCTTGATGAGGCTTCCCTGGGCATACAACACCCAGTGGATCACAGACTTCTCTGTTCTGCTTCGGGTAACTTTCCATTGTTTCAAAATAAACTCTTTCCCACAGGCAGAGAAGAGAACACTGTCTCTCCTGGGTCTCTGCTAACCCATCATCCCAACTTGCTTTTAACTACTGTCTGTGGTCTGGAGGGACATGGAATAGTCCTTGCCAGGAATACTGCATTGACTTTAGTATGGGAGAATTAAAAAAAAAAGAAAAGCAGATGGATTTTGTAATAATTCTACCTCAAGAAACAAAGTCTGTAAATAGTATAAATGCAATTATTCAAATCATCACAGCCAATTAACTTATTTGGACTTGATACATTTTTTCTCCCAGTGGAGAAAATATAGAACTATTGAGTTCAGTAGCAGGGGGAGTCCTCCTGAGACAGAAAATAATATGAGATACAGATAGTCTCTGCAAAAACCTCATGGCACTTTCATCTCTCTAAGTTACTTTTATGCAAGGAGCTAAAATGACTGTGGCACACCATGCTAAAAAAACACTCATGGATTGTCATCCTCCACTCATCTTCTGTCGCAGATAGAAGGAGGGAGAATGAAACTAATGCTGTGCATTTTCTGTCATTATGGGAAGGGCTGTGCATAGTCATTATTTGTAATCTACTATACTACTGAGATTTAGCAATTTGTAGATCCGCGTTTTGTCAGCATTTCTCATCATTACTACAATGATGAGTTGTACAAGAGTTTTACCAGCAAGAATTTGGGTGGACCATGTTTACATGTATTTATCTAAACACGTTTATGTTAATGCCAACCAGAATATATAAAACCATCCATATAAAAATGAATGAAGCATAGCTGGGTTTTCAACCTAAATTTAATAAAGTAAGTTCTAATTCACTGAAAGTTAGCTTTCACAGCAGCCATTAATAGGAGTTAACATAGTCAAGTTATTCTGAGATCAAACATTCACAGAATCATTAAGACTTCAAGTTTCATATTATTTTGCCCTTGAAACTCACCAGTGTCATACGGACTGTAGAATTTTAGTTGGAAAATAACAGGTCAGTGAACTAGAACTAGATCTCTAGCTCCATTTTGCACAAAGTTTGAGTAGAAAAAAAAATAAAAAGGGAATCATCTTTTCCCTCCTTCTCTATAAGTTGGTTTTGTTTTTTTTTTCCCCTGGGAATAGAAAACAAGTAATATCTTGGTCTTGCTTTCCAAAAAGTAAACAAGGTGATAATAGCAACAGCTAGTCTTATAAACTTTCCCTCATACAGAAAGAACTTTGGGATCCTGTAGAGTTCTGCCAAATACCTTTGCTTTAGTGCAAAAAAAAAGGCCAAATGAATGCACCATAGCTAGTCCATAACTCAGCAGGAGGGATCACGGAGTGAGGACACTGACTGGCAAAAGATGACAAATCTTGCGACAGCCCCCAGCTGGCAACTCTGCCCTTCTGACAGGGGTCAGCAGCAGAGTCAGCAGAGATAATGTGGGCCAGCTTGTCAGCTGCCTCAGCACAAAGTCCTTCGCTGGCAGCCTAAACGGAGACTTCTAGCTTTGCATTTACATCTCTGAGGGTGAGAGTTTGTGATAAAGCTGAACCAATCTAATGGCTCACTTCCAGCAAAATTGACTGCCCCTTTCTCCCCTAGAGAATTGGCTGTTTTTTCCTCCTAGATGCCGACTTTGGCACTCACCTGACAGGAAAATGAGGCATTTTCCTCATGAATGGGTACCATGTGCGGGTGGCTGAAAGCAGAAAGAAAACTGTGCCTGTAAGTGTCCAAAGGACAACTGCTGCCTTTGTTGCAAATGGTTGATAGATTGGCTCATTCACACTGAGACCCTCATCCTATGGAGTGGAAATGGAAAACTTTCTTCCTACACCAGCTGCAGTGGGCAGTGACTGTTACCAAACATAAAGAACAAACAGTTGTGGATGGTAAAGCAGTCACAGCACTATCTGCTGGAAATAACGTGCAGCTTGGGATTATCCCATGTTCAGATTACATTGGAGTTAGCCATTAAATCAGCAAAATGTTGGGATTTTCCACTGCTACAATCTAGCATGCTGCATCATTATTGTGCTACTATTTAAAGACACCAGCACTTGAATTCCAGCTACTCCAAAAAACAAGCCAGGTAGGCTGAAACTAAAGTATCACGTAGACTTGTGAATGCTGTAATTATGAAATGAAATCACATGTGCAGGATATTTGAATTACCTTTAATCTGGCTATCACATCAAAACTGAAGTGCTTCTGCAGGAGACATGCCTAGGACCCAGGAAAGCCTAGGACCCTGCAGCAGTGTAGAATCCTCGGGCAGCCCTCTCCTGCTGCTGGGGGGGAGGGCTGCCCCAGAGCCGGAACACGCAGGATGGTCTCTGCTTGGCCACGAGCTGTGAGACTGGTCAGGCTTGGTCCTGGCAGAAGCATCGCAGGTTTAGNGCATAACAACAGGACCCTGCCTAGGACCCTGGAAACTTAGCTGTGTTACGAATATTTGCTAAACTCAGAGCAGCTGAAGACCCATTTATGCTTACCAAAACTTAATATAGGATTAGGAGAACTGAAGTAAGGCCCAAAATGGAATGCAAATACCACCTTAATTTTTAACTTTTACAAAACAAATTGCTGTTGTTCCCCACGAAAGCTCCACTTGTAGGTTCTCAGAGTTGACTAAGGCAAGGAAAACTTTGCAAGGTTTGTCTACTTGCTACCAATTTTCTTCAGCAAACTAAAAGCATTCTAAAGAAATGTGCCAATATAAACCACTCAGCATAACTGGACAAATAATTTCTGACTAATGCCAGATTATTTCTGTTGGTTAACAGTCATTTGGCCCTTGATTACAAGAACAATAGAGTTATCCTCATGAGTACAACTTCCTAAGCAAATGCCATTCTGGAGCTCAGAATACAACGGAGTCTGAAGCCTAGGATGCAAAAATATTGTCATGGAAAAACAGAGCAAAAAACAGGAAGCATCACCAAAGCTGAGTAGTTCTTACTTTAATTTAAATGGCATCAAACCCAATTATTTAACAAATTTGTGATTCTCTGTTTTGGATAGAAACCAGGCAATTAAAGCAATATTTGCAGGAAGAGGGTGGGGGGAGGTGGGAAAGAGAAGGCAGAGCAAGTTTGCTCTGAACATTTTGTTCAGCTTCTTGAATTGAAACCATTTTTGTTCCGATGATTTTATGTTGTTCAGATGCTCACTGTGAATGTCAAATACTGCCACAAGCTAGAGCAGATCATTTTTCATTCATACATCTCTGCCTAACCAAATGAAGGACCGAATCCATGTCAAAGCCTTGCATCAATATTGCTCCGACCTGTAAAGAAGTGTCATGGATTTCTAGTTGAGTATCATCTCCTAATCCTAGGATTAATTAGGTATCATGTTAGCACACATGGCCTGGGTAGAGCTAGAAGCTGCTTCTGGAGGAAGGACCTTGTTTAAAGTGATGAGTGTGCCCTGGTGGAAAATAGAAAACTTTAGAGGAAACAGCCTGGCCCAGGCTAACATGCTTCAGTTAGCTGTATGCACTTACATCTCAGTGAATTATGAAGGAATAAAAGACCTGCATAATATCAGCCTCTTTCATTTCCTACTAAATTAGTCTAGCTACATTAAAACAGACTGCAGGCTTCCTAAACACTTTTGTCTCAGGTATTTTCATGCCTGCTTTATAGAAGATCATGATTCTGTATCCTTCCCACAATGTCTATGGTATATATGACAACAGGGAAACTGTGAGAAGCACATTTTATTTAAAAGAAAAAATTAATTGAATTTTAAAATGCCTTGTAAAAAATTGGGTCCTTTCTTCAAGAAATCAGGTTATTTGGAATTGCCTACACAGAAATATATTTTCATCCTTCCATTTTAATATAAAAATGTATAATTATTGCTTCTTTTTTTCCTATGCAAGGCAAGCAGCATAGTATCTTCTTTATAACTCCGAAGAACAACCTTGTGTGGATACAGTAAAAATGCTGCTTGACATAAGCAATATTAATTAACAGTCAAAAATAACCCAATGAATATCCAAGCTAGATATATATACACATCTATTTGCTATCAAATGGTGCAATTTAAAGTCATAATCAATATTTTATATGAAGATTCTACGAAGGATTTTCAAAACCTGCTGAAGTAAGAATCCAACTCTTCTTTCTCTCAGTACATTATTTAAGGAGAATACATCTGGAACTAGACAAAACGTGAAATGACAAGAAGTTCAAACTAACCTATACTAAAAGTATGAAGGAAAAAGTCACTGACACTAATTTGTATGAGACTTATATGCCAGTAATAATTATCTTCTCAGCAAGAAATTTCCAAAACTCCAACTCTTTTTCCTTTAGCATGTACAACATAAATGGTAAGGTGTATGAAATAGAATACAAATCCGGTCATGCTTCATTTAGTAGCAATTGATCTTCATTTAGACTTTCATTAATGAATCTTCTTTTTCTTTCTTTGTTGCTTCATCTCATCTTCTTCTTTATTTGAGACTTTCTTGGTCTTTACTTGCCTGCTGTATTCTTCCTCTATCCAGTCATCAAATGTTCCCATGGAAACATCTGAGTGTTATATTTGCCGTTATATTTTCTTTTATATTTTATTATTTTAATATTTTTTTATATCTTTTAATATTTTTATCCTCTGCCATGTTTTCACCTCAAGATCTCCATCAAAAATACATTTTCTATAATAGCTGACTCATCTAGAGATGTAAAAACATAGTTTAGTTGTCTAATTTTAGTTTCTGAATAAATGACATAAGCAAAAGTGTTAATCCCAGGTTTTCAGATCCATTGCAAATTAAATATTAACCATGGACAATTAGACACATCAAAGAATTATGTGCATAAAAGCTCACAATACACTCAATATAAACCTACAACAATCAAAATAATGATAGAAAAATGCAGTTGTAATAGGTGTAGTATTTAACTGAGGGACTAAGTTATGCCTTGGATCATTTACCAAAATAGCAAAGCATGTGGTAGATTCTGTGCTATTCGAAGTCTTTACTACTGAGCTAAGAGTATTTTAAAAGCACGTTAGACAGAAACCTTTTGATTAGTGGTTTAGATTCTCAAATCACAGAAAAAAACCAAATGTGCCTAAAATCTATGCAAGAAAGAATTTAGAAGAGGAAGTCTTGCAGGCGAAGCATTCACTTTTCTTAAACTACTGTCTTTAAAACATTTTTACTGCTTAAAAAAATCTAGGAAAAATACCTAATGAACATAGGCAGGAATAAATGGATTTATCAAGATTCAGGGATTTTCCAGAACCTAAAAACAGGTGGAAGAGGTGTCATGATTGAAAAGGCCATGCAAAAAATATAGATTTACTAATGCTTTGTATTAAAGAAACAGACTGACAGCAGCATAAATTACAGCTGTCAGAGATGGCCCCTGTCTGTTTTGTTGCTGCAGGGCCTCTTGGAGGGTGATGCTACATTAAATCTCTCTGAGAGCTTATGTCATTAAATGGTACGCATAATACTAAGGTGGAAAAAAAAACTGGCAAAAGGACTATGTAGTTGCCTTTGTAGAATATAATATTCAGCATTTATACACATAGATTTTTTTTCAAGCATAAAATTAAGCAGCATATTTTCAGGCTATTGTCTTTCCATTGATTTTATTAAGAAGTTGGATTGTCTTTGAATCTTAACACAGCCATCTCTTCAAAGATGTAAAAAGCACCTTCTTATTGCTCAGCTATACACTACAGCATAACTACTAATGAAGTTCAAGGAGAGTTTCTGTTAGATAGTAATAAGTCATATGAATTTATCTCCCCCAAAAAGTTATAATAGCAGAAGCTTCACCTTCTTCTGTAATTCATTGATATAGCATATAT
This sequence comes from Grantiella picta, assembly GCA_013397955.1. Lineage (NCBI taxonomy): Eukaryota > Metazoa > Chordata > Aves > Passeriformes > Meliphagidae > Grantiella > Grantiella picta. The sequence goes on from VZRM01002474.1 coordinate 241,569, forward strand.
ATCACCTAAATATGCTTGCTTAAAGAATGAGCTCTTTTACTGAAACCCTCATGAAAATGGCTAGCTAAGCAGCAGATTTTTAAGAGCATTTCAGGATATGGAGACACAAACAAGCCCTTAGGGAGTTTTTCTTTCAAATCAGGTCTTTCTCCATCAGATCAGAGGATGTCAGATTCTCTACAGCAGAAGCCATCAACTGGTGATTTTTGAAGCAGCTCACATGTAGCTTGCTTACAGGTCCCTTGGGCTGCTCCTCTGCTGAAGTGGTGACACAGCCAGCAACAAAGCTGAGCTGGTATACACACTTTGGGTAATTTTAATATTTGGCCCTTTATCTCCTGTACTTCACATCCTCCTCACTGAGGATTGTGCCTTCACAGAGGGTTGGGTCAGGAATATTGGTCACCTTTGCATTTAAAAAGTTTTCAAAATGCAACTAGGGCCCAGTATATCCATGTTTTCCATGTTGGAAGCATCTTGTACTTTATAAACATCCTGCAAGTTTAGTACTTGCAACATGAAGCTATGTTGATTAAGTAAATGAGCAGAGCAGGCTGCAGCACATCTTGCCTCTCTGCCCCCTCTGCCCCCTGCCCCCAGCATGCTTAGAGTACATCTGGCTTTACTCAGAAAACTGGGAGGAAAAAAGTTATCTGTTTGTCTGGACTTCAGCTGGTTTCATAACAAAATCTGGATTGAAAATGAACTGGAGTGATTTTGTGGATAAATTTATCTTTAACATGAAAAAATTTCTTTGGGAGGGTGTTTGCAAAAGTGGTTCAGAGCTCCTGCTCTCCCTCCAATAAAAAGTTGTATTGGATTTATGGCAACAGTGGCCATGGCTGTCCCACCCAATATTTCAGTCCAGTGAGTGCAATATGAGTACATTCACCACTACCTGCACGACTCTTATGTCTAAAGTTGATGATAGGCACTGTCATATCAGAGCAAAGTCCTGGTACACCCAATCTTTAAAAGGTATTTTCACTCCTGCAAATGTTCACAGCAAAACAGCCGTCTCCGGAAGTGGATACCTCATCACTGTGTTGAGAGGATTTGCCAGTTTTCAAGTACATCTCAAGTGCAGACTCCCAAATATGTTGATTTTCTGTGGAGTCATCAGCTGTTGGCTCAGATGCCACATCCCTGGGACAGCCTCAGACATTTGGGTTGAAATCTTTTGAAAAGCACATTTATTAAAGCGAATTTATCAGGACATATGATGCTGCTGTGGGCAATATGCTCATTGCTTGTGAACTTGATGGCATGCCTCTGAAAAGAGGGAGCCATAGTTCCTGCCCAGAAAGTTCCTAAAGATAACAAAGAAGTATAGGGACATCCTATTGTCATACAATCAGTAATCCTTGTCTTTTCATTATTAGAATGTTTATTGATGACACAACACTCCAAAATTCAGTCTAAAGTTAATAGATAAAAATTTAGACGTTGTTTATTTTTTTAGAAGAAGAAAGTTTAAAAAAAAACTTCTCAGCATGCTTAAAACTGTATTTTGCAGACTTCAATGACTTCTGTAATGCAGAGGGTTGTGCACTACTGTGGCTAAAGCAAAACCTTCTCATAGAAAAATCATCTGCTTTTAGAGAGAACAGATGCTTCAAATTGACTTTCAGAATGAAACATAAACTACTCTAAATCAGGGTCATGTTTAACTGTAGGGCAGCTGAACTGCTTTCCTATTGCATATGGAGGGAGTATATGGAACTCAGTTTTTTTTTTTTGAAGCAATGATTTTTTTTTCCAGAACTATATTCAGTTTGTGGGGAAATCTTACAAATAATTCTAATCACTCGTATGAAATGCTGTCTATTTATCTGAGTAAATATGCATTAAGTGCAGCAGTTGAATGCTCTTGGAAATTTATATTCATTTAATAATTTGTTTTTCTTGTGAAGCAATGCTTTTGAAAATGGTCCAGGTCCTATTATTCAGTTTAAATGTTGTTAGATGCTATGTTAATTTAAAACTAATGCTTTGGTTTGACTAATCAAAATACTATGCCTCCAATGTCAAATGTTAATGGCTAAAATGAAGGGCACATGTAAGTGAAATAGTACAAGAAGCTTAAAATAATTTGGAGTTTGTGTAATTGACCTTATAATTTTTGCTTCATGAATCACTAAGTCAAACCTACAAAATGCATAGTAATGAAAGGGATATTTATTGTGAGAGAGCAGTAAAAAATACCATTTAAAGTATATTGTGTATTTATCTGTCCTTAAATAGCATCAATTCAAATATGTCAGCTAAAATATATCAGAATCCAAAAGAGCAGTAGAGACAGTACAGCACTCTGTTGTAATAATATTAGTTAGGAAAGTCCTGCTACCTCTCTCTTGATGGCAAAAGGATGTGCATGTGGTTTACACTGGAGACAGCAGCACACTTTGATCAAAAACTGTATTTTGATCTGGTTCTGTAAAGTAAAAATGATATAAATTAAACTTTTTCAAAGTCAGCTGTTGACTCCATCTTATTATCAGACTGCTGATATATTTTACAAAATGCTGATGAGTTGTACTGATGCATTCATTTGGACTAAGAATACTCCGACTTTTGCTTGAAATGACACTATATGGCCCATAGACAAGAGTAGTCATCTGAAATTGTGTACTCTTTCAACAACCAAACTGAGAGACTGGACTTCCATTTAGCCAAGGACTTTCCACAGCACAGTGGGTCATAAATTTTAACAGAAAAGGATGAGTTATTATTCAACACAATCTCAGTCCCAATTATTGTGTTTCTAAATACCTCAGACTCAATTTTAAGTTATTGTTTTCTAAGAATCCACAAACTTTGCATGATTCCTACAGTGGCATTTTGATAAAAAGCAGCAAAAGTGTTTGGAATTGGTTTTGTAATAATGTGCTTGCATGGGCTGGCCCTTGAAACAGAAAAGGCTCTGACATCAACCAAATCAGAAATATATCACAGTTGCCAGGGTCCCTGTCTCTCTTTCTCATTTCTTCTCTTTCTTTTCCTCTCTCTTCAACTCAAATTCTCTCTCCCTCTATCTCTCCCTCTCCCTGCCGTGGTCTTCCACAGAAAGAGAAACCAAATAAAAAAGATCCCAAGCCGCACTTTTCTTCTCTTTGGCTTATGCCTCATGGATGATGTCAGAGTAGGACAAAAAGCTACACTGTTAATTTACTTTCTTCACAGTGGAAAAAAAATGAAGATGTAAAGCAGATGGACAAGACAAGTCAAGACAAGAGTCCTACCTAACTCAGAGCAGCAGACATGTCTGACACTGATCTGTTTCAGGTTAAAGGCAAGATGTTAAGATGTCCTGCAGGACCTGTTCCAGGAGTGAGGCATTCTGTAGTCCCTATGGAAGCTGCAAGATCTGCTTAGGGATTCCTTCATTAAATCCAACACTATTTAAAATTTTTTAAAGGATAAGTCACAGTTCATAGAATTATTTTAATTATGCTGCAATTGATCCAGAAAGAGAAAATAAAATATAGAGAAGAATTCCTGCAAACTCGATGCAGAAATGTTTCCAGATTCACAGTTATTTTAATTTGGTGACCGAGATTTTTAAATTTTGTTTTCAAGAATTGTTGAGAGCAATTCCTCGCATCAATGAGAATCAATACATACCCTTTGAAAAACTTACCTCAGCTTACTGCTTTCATTTAAGGCTCAACTCCTCTTTATACAGATCCAGAGATTCAGGATGTTACCAAGAGGTAATGGTAATGGAAACTTCTTTTCATGTGTCTCTCAGCTTCAAGCAAGGATCAGGTTTAACATAGTGATATACCATGATATGTATAGGACTAGTTACATTAACAACTGCTCTCCAGATGGTTTTAGATCAAAGTAAATAGGCTGTAAATAGGTTTGAACTAGAGTCCTATTGTTAGGAGCCAGTATATTTCACAATCCTATTCATAAATGTACTGAAATATCTTAGACCTTTTTATTTGAGTCAGAAGGTTGTTGCCCTTTCTTCCCTAACCCCCCCCCCCCCCCCAGCTTAATTATTCTGGTGGTCAAAAACTTGTTTCTAGCCTAGATTTATTCATGACCTGCATGCACCTATTTCTTTTTATACCAACATTACCTGTGTGTGTGTTTCTTCTCCTTCACAAGTGTTATGTCCCTGAAGAGTTCAGAAAGAGCAGTTGTATCCAATCTTAGCTATTCTCTTGTTAAAGTACAAAACTTGGAATTGGATCCTCTAAGGTATTTGTCTGCCTTTTTTAGGCCTCACATTGCCACTGAAACCAATTACTTCAGTGGGCATTAGGTTACCTAGTAGGAGTTCAATATCTAAAGAGCTTGGGGAGGCTGAATTTAAGCATCTTTTCAGCAAAGCTTTTATTTCCTTATCTTTCTTGGACATTGGCAGCACTGCACCAAAGATCAATTCTCAGCACCATATAGAAAGATATTAATATTTTCCAATGTCTTTAGGTTAATTTTTGTCTTTATCTCATGTTAAATTTACCTTTCTATAAGCTGAATTGTACGTGAGGTACTCTGTCCAGCTTGTGTAATCAAGACTTTCTACCCATAGCCATTTCCAGTAAATAATCTATGGTAATATTATTGCTACTAATCTTTAATTACCTACCTGTAAGTATAAAATTTCATTCTAGTACACCTAAGCCACTTGAGGACACTCAGTTCCTCCTACATGCTCTTTGATCCATTTCTGGCTATACACACCCTCCAGCTTAATATTTCCACAACTTGATGTCATCAACAAAATTACTACTCCTCTCAACTCTGGTCTTTAATTCCACTAGTCATATTTCTCCAGTCTTGCAATTCATGTCTCCATGCAATTCACCAGTGTTTGCTCCAAGATGGCAGTTCTGGTTTTGAGCAAGATTTGGAAAATGGGAAAATGCAGAGCTTCATAGCTGAAATTTTGTTTGGTCATGCACTAATCATTGCTTTGTAAATCTTTTTCTACTGCTCTATTTCCCAGCCCAATTAGTGGTTTCCCATGTGGTACTACATCAGTGCTTTACCAACGTGCCTGTAAATTAGACTACTTGGGAGATCAGTTATCAAAGATAAACACAAGCTTATTCTGGCAGGATACACCTTTGGTTTAATTTCATTTTCAATGAGTTTAAGTGTTCTTTTCATTTTATCTGCTTGATTTGAAATGTAAGTGATCTTCTTAATGGTTGATTTATCTGCATCTTCTTCCATGTAAGATTGACTCCATATTTAGAGTGATTCCTCTATCTGAAAATGTCACCCTGGAGTAGTGGTTCTCTTGGGTTCTCCATGCCTTCAAACCATCTCAAACATGCAAAACCTGCTGCTAACTGAAGCCAGCCAGAGCCAAGCTTTTAGCAGCTCTGTTTTAATAGAGGAAGGGGATTTTAAGATTTATCTGCATCACTCAAGCAAAAGCATTTAAGTGTCACTGTTCTCTTTATGAAAGGTTAGAAAAATTGTCACTCCATTAAAAATACAAATGTAAAGTGCACTAAAACACTGACAAAGTTATATGGATGAAACTTAATTACCTGTTGTCCATGAAATGTAACATGCTGCAGAGAAGAAAACAGTCACAGAGGCACAATCAACTCTGTTCATGCATTAGCCAAATCCATGAACTAGAATGCTAAAGGACTTTCATCATGCCCTTGTCTATATCATCATCAAACCAAAAAGGAAAATATTTGTGTTCTGGTCCAAAGGACATTCCAAAGAGCAGCTTCAATCCGTACTTGAATACACATTACAGAAAATTTTGCCTTTGCATTCAGTATTACAAACATGTGATGCTTCTCTCCTAATAGTTGCCAGTGAAAAATCTTTGGTACTGACAGAGACAAAATCAGATCACACCACCACACCATCCATACAATTAATTCCAAGCATCAAATACAAGAATTTGTATGTTTTTCATCTACTTACAATATCCTTTCTTAGATGAATATTACCTACATTTTACAAATGCCAGAAGAAATCAGGTTTTCTTTGCTCCCATTATCACAGAATCAAGAATCAGAGAATGACTGGGGTCACAAGGGACCTCTGGAGGCTATCTGGTCCAACCCCCCTGCTCAAGCAGGGCCACTTGAAGGTGATTGCTTGGGACCATGTCCAGATGGCTTTTGACTAACTCCAAGGATGGAGACTCCTCAACCTCTCTGGGCAACCTTCTTGATGCTGCCAGTTCTTGATCACCATCACAGTGAATAATTTTTTTCTGATGTTCAGATGGAACATCATATATTTCAGATTTTTCCAAATGTCTCTTGAAGGATTATGAATGATTAATTAATCTAGGGGTTTTGGGGTTGTTTTTGTTTGGGGTTGTTTTTTTGCTTGGATTTGTTCATTGTGGGGTTGTCTTCACCCACTATTGAGACATAAAAAGTATTATGTAATTGCTTTGTCTTTCAGGAAAAAAAATGGGGTTTCTCTAAAAGTGCAATGACAAAATGCTGGATTTCTCAATGTGTGATCATACCTACAACTCCATACAGGCTTTCTCCTGAAGGTAGCTTCTTACATCAGCACCAGGTGACCAAGGAAATTTTAGAGAATATTATAAGAACCAGGGTTCAAATAACTCCCCTTGTTCAGTCTGCTACTTTCCCTTGCCAAACATGGGTAGGGACATTGATGAAATGTCAACAGAGAACCTCTGTAACATCTTTTGCAAACATAAACAGTGCCTGTCTTTGTCAACTGCTTTTCTATTTGATTACTGATCTATCTCATTAATAATTAATTTTAAATTTTGTTAACTCAACCCCTAGAAATTGGTCTAACATGCTTGAAGCTAGGATCCATTGAATACATTCTCGTTATTAATTTAATAGGATCAAAGCAAAATATAAACTTATTTGCAAATTATAGCAAATATAATGAGAAATATAGTCCTGTTATAGCTCCAGAAGTAAAAATATATTAAGTATCTTTAAACCCAAACCAAAGAATGCTCATGTATATGCTACTTTTTATTTTACATGGTTTTCACAAATAATTTTTAAAAATTTTGATTTTTAAATAGTGCTTTTAGCTGGCTACAAATAATGCAGATAATTAACTACATTGCAATCACTAAGTCTGATGTGAATTTTATCAGAAGTAATCCAGCAGATCTGCTGTTTTATTCTCCCTGCTCTTTCCCCCTACCCCGAATTGCTTTCCTACTCAAACAGGATTTAATGAGCTCTCACCATCTGATGACTGCAGGAGACTGATATCTCATTAATAAAATATTGCAACTAGTGTTGTAATGAAGGCAGAGCAGATTAAATTGAAAAGATTTGCAAAACTGCTTCTTGGCCAACAATCAGTTTTGAATATACACATTTAGATCTACCAAAGGTAGCAGGAGCAAACTATGCAACTATCTCTTATTATAATTTGCTCATTTACACTTTAATGAAAAAATTATTATGCTGTATCAGTTCTTCTCTGCTACCATGAGAAAACTTGCATTTGTATAACCTGTAATTGATTTCACTATGGCACATCGGAAAAATTGATTTTTAGATGACCACCACAAATTTTTTTTTTTACATACAGATTGGTTTTGAGAATTTACAAACGGTTTGTAGTAACATACAAAACGGAAGGTACTTCTACAGGTGTATCTATGACAACTATTCCTATGTTGAAAGCTAAAATGGATAGAATGAATAGGTGTGACATCCATGTTCCAATTTCCTGAGCTATAGCGCAGATTTTGCTTCCCGTGATTTACTTTGCTGCTATTCTGTTTTGTCAGAAGGTATAACTGCCCAAGATAAAAAAAAATGTATTTCAATATGAGATCAGTTAATTCCAGCAAGCCTGAGATATTTTGCTGAATGGTCCTCATGCATTTTCATTATACAGGTATCACTTTTTTCCACTGAGATTTTTTCAATGTCTATAAATAAAGATATTAAATATCATTTGTCCCCATCCATGGGAATCTTTTAGGGCCTAATTTTTTTAGGTTTTCAGTGGAAATAGAGAAATTATATTAAATCTCACTTTGTCATCCCCTTCATAGAACACTTGCTGGTTTCCTTTTTCTATTAACAATTGACAGTTACTCAAAGCAGTTAACAAATTTGAAGGTCAACTTCAGCATATGAGAGGGGAGAAAGTAATCTTCCTACACATCATGCTTAAGTCTTTTACAAAGTGCTCATACCTTTTTTCTTGCTCACAAGGAAGGACTAAAACTTGTCTAGATCTATTGCTTTACTTTCCTAAATTCATTGTGCTGACTGAATGACACAGTTTTCCTAGTGGCTTAGCCAATATCCTCAAAAACTCTCAGTAGAAGTATCTACAGCTGAAAGGACTTGGATAGCAGAATGCAGATGTACATTTTTTCCCTGGTTCTTTTATGGCAGAATGACATTTTATCCTTTTATATCCAACATTTTTTTCAGCACCTAAGCCCTCCATCTTTATATTTACAAGTTATCATGAACACTATGTCCAGAAAGGAGCTTCAGTGCCAGAGCCACACAAGAGGTAGGACAAAAATGGGAAGCCTGTTATTTCACCGATGCAGCCTCTAGTGCTTTCCAAATACAATGAATATGTCTTTAAAACATTCCCATGAAGTAGTATATCTCCCACTCCCTACACAGTTCCCAGAAACCTGGGACTTGCCTCACCAAGAGCAACGAATTATTAGGAAGAAGGAAGGAGGAAGAAGTTGACTACATACACATTCTTCTCATTCTCTGTCTGGAAAAAAATAATAAGGACTGAAATACGACTTTTTAAAGCTGCTGTACCAAACTGGTACTGTAAATAGCTGAAACATTTCCTACAAACCATTTCTGATAAGGACTAAAACAACTCTAGCTTGTTATTTAGATTTATCCTATAAATAGACATTCCTAAAATACTGGTGATGATGAGAATTGGTAAATTTCTTAAATAGGAGCTTTTAACCCCCCTCCTATCAGTCTAATAGTATCCTGGTAAAATGTTTTTGTTAAATTCTGATCATATCAATATAATCTCATCCTATTATTTCTTTTCTAGCTTGACTTTTATTGAAGTTAACAAAAATGTTCAAACTATAGAGCTTTGCTTTGTTTATTTTACTTATGCACAGTACAGTTTCAGAATCTGAGTGTACATACAGCAATTAGATATAACTGCCTGTTTTTATTATTGAATTTGCTTACATTTTCTGCCCTTTTATTTAAATTCAAAGTCCTTGGCAGAAACATAAGATATAGTAACTAACAGCAATTCCCCAAAAATAACTCTGCTGTTGATCAACTTTTCTTGGAATTTAATTGCCCCATTCTGCAGCAATTTTTAAACTAATTTTTTATATTTAAAATCATAAAATGTTGATTTTCTTATTTTTAAATAAAAACTATCAAACACAGTGTCAATTCTTGGTAACAGACAGAACCCACAAAGTTTTAAAATTCAGGCAGTGGTAGTTCCACATCATGCAGCAAACACTGTTTACTTAAATTCTGTTTTCACGGCTAGTAACATCTCAGTGATTCAAATCATGTCAACTGCTGCCGCAGTGGCCCTCTTGAGAGAAGAGGGGTGTAATAAAGGTTTTCAATTTGTCTGCACTGGTGTAGCTGAGTAGAAAACATCAAGTGGAGCTTTCAAATTTATAATGAATATGTTTAAAGAATGTATTTATAAAAATGCATACTTGAAATATGAAAATAAGATTAGAAACAATGTTGTGAGCATTGAACCATATTCGGGAAAAGGGCTCTACTACTAAGATCAGAAGGCTACTACTTGAATTTAAATCTCAAGTATTTTAATCTTTTTTTTTCTGTATACTGTGATTAACAGCTGGCAAGAACATCCACATTTATTTCCAGACAAGACATGCATGTGTTGTCCAGTAGTGAGTAATCTTTCCTTTTGTGGTTCAGTTCTTTCAAAGAATGGTCTTTGAGGACCAGGGAAAGAACTGTTGTGTCAGGCAGAATTAAATTGATTTGCATGTCTGCCAACTTGGCCATTCTTGGAAATTCAAAAATAGCAAAACATGCAAAGAAGTTGTCTTCTTTTGAAATGTAAAGCTTGAAGGTGATATGACACATATCTAAGTACACAGCATCAGTTTCTGAGGCACAAAATAGTTTTTTCTTTTGTTGGATGTACTTCATTAACCATACCCAGTGTGTGCTAAAGAGTAGTGGCAAAGCATAAGTGACTGATCATTTGAATTACTTACTTACACTAGGGAGTTATTTGGGTTACGTTGACAAAATTCTGGATTGAGACAGAGTCCTTCATTGGGACTGCAGGAAATTGTCCTCACCTGCTTGGAACATTTCTGAGAGCTTTTCTTCCCACTTTAGCTTTTCAGCACCAACACAGAATTGGGCCTTGGAAGCTGCATATGGAAGCAAAGTGCTTATAAGAGGCACTAACAGAAGGAGTAGTAAGGAGGCTGGACAATGACAATCAGAAAGGAACACACAAAGCATGTAGAGAATTAGAGAATATCTGGATCTTGTTTACATTATTACCTCTTCAACAACACTAACAAAAGATATTTGAGAGTCCAAAGCACAGGTTGCATTTATGCTACTTGTTCTAATAACAGGTCCACATGCTTACTTCAGAATATCACCTTTGCAAGAATCCATAATGGGAGTAATAAGAAGTTGGTGTTCCGTTGCAACAGCCTGCCTTCCTTCTGTTCCCAAGCCTGGCAGAGGACATGTGTAAATTTGATGAGGTGAGGTACAATGTGACCTGTCCTTAGCAGATCAGAAGAGGACTGAAATACCGTAGAATTTCCTTAGTCATATTTATTTCTATCATTCTGGACAGGTTAACTTGTTTAAATAATTTAAACTATCAACTGTTATGCTTCTTCCTCTTTTTTTTCCTCCATAAGTGAAAGATCTTGAACGTGCAATTCCACTTAAAACAAGCAAGTAACTTTAGTTAAGCTACAGTAATTTCTTGGTAGCTCACATCAACCTTAAGCGATTTACCCCCAAATTCAGGTAAGTAATACAATAGGAGCCAAAAGAAGATATGGCTTGACTTTTTTCTTTCAAACTTAACTTCTATGCATGATAGAAAGACAAATAAATAAAGACTGTATTCATTAAACATCCTCCTCCCTACAGCATAAGCATTGAATGCAGGGCCAGGTTTTTCCCATAGCTATAACCACACAAAAGTTTGATCCCAAATATCTACATGCTTTCCCACAATTTTTGTCTTCCTTTCCTGAGGGCATTCGCTACCATTATGTCCTGTGGTCCTTCTTATTGCAGTCAAAGTAGAAGAAAGCAAATCTAAAAGTCTTGTGTGCTTTGGAAGTATTTGAATTTCTTTTTTCTTTTCCTTTATTTTGTGCCCCAACTTTGTTTTAACCTTTAAATAATACAAGAAGGCAAACTGATAACTTGATGCTTGTTTTGTCGGTTTTAAAAATTTGCATTTGTACAGTAGTTTTTATGCAATGTAAATATATTAGTATTAGAAAACCTTCTAGATGATTCTTTAAAATCAATCAATAGTTTGATCTAGAGTTGTTCAAATTGATTTTCCTGTTGGCAGGTAAAAAAAGAAAAATCTATTACAGAAAAACTGTTTCAGATAGAACACTAAAATGTTTTTGTTCTGTTTTGTTTTGTTTTCTTGAGACATAAAAATTTGAAAAGGTTCCCTCTGTATAAAATATATCATTATATACTAGCTGGACAGAAATATTTGGACATTGTAACAGAAGAAACTCATCTAAAAATGTAATAGCATTTCAATTTACTGAAACCTAGAAGTTATGGGATATGGAAACCCCAGGCTCAGTTCCTTCTTCTGCCTGAGACATATCTACGATCTTCTACAAGGATCTTCTAGTTCAAATTATTTTTGTGAGAGGAATGCATACATCCTTGGCTCTCCTTCAAAATTAATCTTTGCTAATTGAGCTACCCTCTTCAGCTTTCTCACTGCATAAACACTTTAGAGTTTATAAGAAATGATGGAGCTCCAACAGGAACAAAACAAGATGACCCATACCAGACCACTTCAAAACTGCAACCTGTAACTTTCAGATGACAACTGTAGTGATTTATTCAAATGTCTGGGCTAAAAGGAAAAGAAGAGACATCAGTAAGGAACTATAGAGGTAGGAATCGATGAAGAAAAATGCTCTGAAGAAGTCCAAGAAGAATTAATGTTCAGGTAACATGAATGAATTAGACAATTGTTGTAATTCTCATTGCAGCGTTCACATAAACTGATGACCAAAAGCTTAAGAGGGAAAGGAAGCTGATGTGTTTAATACTTGTCAGTATCAACCTTTGTATTCTGACTGCCACACTATCAGGGGATAAAATTGCTATGAGACCCATTTGCTGTGCTGCAGGCAGATGATATGAGCAGCATGTTGAGGAGGCGTAATTCTTTCTAGATGTACCTGTCTATGTAGTTATTCAGCTTCTTTTCAAGGCACACAAAAACTTAGGGAAAACATTCAATAACATTAAAAGAAGAAACCAATCAACCAACCAACCATGCACACACAAATGCAATTGACTCAATTTCTGCTGTCCAACCACCACAGTTTAAGTACAGTGAGGTACTGAGAAATGCAGTGCAATTTGCAAGTGCTCTTTTGATAGAAAACTTCTTTTGCCTCTCTGCAGTTTCAAACCTGTTGTCTGAGATTTGTTTATGCCCCATAAAACATGCAAGCAAGCCTCGCACTGAAATCCATGACCTAGACCTCTTTTCTTCCTACTGTGCACTGACTACCCTACCAAATTACAGAAGCCCTTCCCTTTTGTCTGAATCTGTGTTACTTCTGTTGCTAGTGGTACCATTTATTACTCAAAGTGGCTGAAAAAGTGGTGAGCATTCAGAATGCACGGACATACCCCAGCTCAGCTAAAGACAAAAGATTGTGGATCTGCTCTAAGAAAAGTGTATGAGAATCAAGTCACACGCGGGAAGACAGACTACACAGTTCTTCTCCCAAGTACTGGATTAGTGCAGTAATTACAGAGTTATTGGCCAATTTTCAGTAGTAGTGCTCTATCTAAAAGCATAAGTGAAATGAGAACAGCCATTCCTAGTACACCTTGTACAGCACTCAGTCATGCCAATGTTTACTAAGGAAAATCTGAGCACACCAATTATGTTATATCCCTCTGGAAATAAAATAAACAAGAATGCAAATCTGGTTGGAGGATCTTAAAGAAAAAAAAAAGCGGTATTGAGCTGCTCAGTGATTTCTGGATGGTTATTCCTATACAAAGATTGATGATCCTTAAGCATACTGTGATTTTACCATTAGAACCCTAGGCAGCTAGAATCTAGCTGTGTGTTTTTAAGATTACAGTCTTTGACTTAGACCGATAAATTTGACATAGTATAACTTTTAGTGCCTTTATAAATCAGCATCTGCGGCAGTGCAGCAGCATTTCCATTAACAGGTGATTTGTCTGTGATTCCCTCTGGTGACAAAAACGCTTACTTTACATGTCAACCCTCCAGTGCGGCATTGGTTCACTGCAGAATTTGACCCAGGTACCATCTCCTAAAATAAGATCTGCATGTGCTGATGCACAGTTTCACAGTTACTTTGTTTTTTGCCAGATAAAGCCTAAATTTCTTTCTATTTGAAGGGTCTTTTCCTAAAGAAAATTCTGTAGAAGCACTGCTTTTATGACAAAACAAAATATTTGTCATTAACAGGGCTCTATAATTAGACCAAAAATCATAAAGAATAAGACTATTACAGACAGGTCTTTTTTTTTCTGTCACAAACCCAAGTAACAATTATACTTCTCCTCCTAAATTATTGCAACATGAAAGAAGTCTCAATTTAGGCTGACTTTCAGCAACTTGTGGAAATGACCCTTCATGCTACCACAGGCAGGTAGCAAATTTTTAAGTGTCTGCTATCTGGGTCTCTAAATTATCCTCAAGTGCCACTCATACGGTTTTTCGGACTGGATTATTTATAGGTTTCCTGAAAGGAGAATGTATAAACTCTACAACGTTTCCACCAAGGACAGTTTTTTTTTAATGTGAGAAAAACAAATCATATCCACAATATTTATCAAGGATAACCAGATAAAGAAGTTAAAGAATTGTGACTAATCCAAATATTTCATTACTTTATAAAAATACGTTTTTTTCCCCTTAAGTATGGGAATAACTATGAAAATATGCCTAGATCTGAACAAAAGCCTTGAAATAAAAATATTCTGCAATGTGGTTCAACAACAGAAGGATTCTCTGGAACCATATTATTAAATAGCTTTCCCTTCACTCCTGAGAACTTCCAAGGAGAAAGAGCTCCCTTCCTACTGGATTGGAAATTGCCACTGTTAGGAATGTGGCTGAAGCATATTGACTTCCACAGGACAACCTCTTACAATGAACTCTCCTGGTATAAATGACCTCTACCTAGTTGCTCTTCAGAGAAGTTTTACTCAATTACAAAGCAGGAAGTTTAATCTGTAGATTAATACAGAAAAAGTGAGTTAAAGAAAAAAAGAACAGTCTGTATCATTTATTTTCAATCCTTCTCTTCATAAGTAGCATCAGAAACACAACTAGTGGTGTAGGTAATGAGGGGACATCATCAAGAAATGAGATTTAAACAATTTGAGAATGAAGACACTGGGTTGAATAGGCAAACTGCAATACACTATTTATTGTCAGATTGTAGGGACAGCACTAAAAAAATGTAAAGGAAGTGTAAGCATTAGCCTACCTCCTTTTTGTTTTTCTATTTGCATAAAAATTATCATATTTACATATAGTTTTGACTTAAGAGTTGGTTTCTCTCTCAGTTTATATTTTGCGAACCAAGTAAGAAATCTATCAGCAAAAGCATTAAAATTTTGTCTAGTATATCCAGATATGGTGGGATTATGAGTACTTGAAGCATATTTTGCTTTCCTCTCACTTTCATCACTGCAACAATTATTAAACCTGTATTTTTCAAAAGAAAGAGAAAGGGTCAACTGTATCATTATTGTATTCCTTGTTTGCTTGCAGGATGTTTGTAATTGCCCTTTCCATAAACCTTTGAAGTACTTCAAAGTATCTTAAAACTCAGAACCCCTTGACTATAACATGTCATCAAAACAAAGAGACTTGGAGTGTAATAAGATCAGAGAGATGTCATATCTATCAGGTGACATAAAAGCTAATACTTAGATATTGATGTAATATATCCTAAGGGTATCTTTTGTGCCAAAATGATACTACAAAATGCACATATTTTTGATAATTGCAAGGAAAAAAACAAATTGATCTCTTAAGGAGGCACTAGTTTTAGAAATGTTAAATTGTGAAAACATTTTGGTATATATAATATACGTATATATCTGTATACCTGGCTATATATAAAGAACTGTTGTCATACATAAATCAGTTGTCACCTGAGAAAATATAATAAAATAAGGCTAATCTCTGCTTTCCACTTTTCAATATATTTGTGGTATCTTTATGGCTTGCTTCTGTATCTTGCATGTCTCCAAATAGGCTCAATTTCAAAATTCAAAATGAAAACTGGATATTTAATCCTCTGACTTTTAGTACACAATAAATTTTCCCGACATATATTTTGAATTCCAATTCTCTGAAGCTCTTCTATTGTTGTTTTTTTGGATTTTTTTAATAAGAGAATGTATGCTGAAAGGAACATGAACCTTAATCTGCAGCCTGGCATTATGTTTTTCCTTCTCAAATAACAGAACAATAATAGTTAGTGGCCATAAAATTTTAGCTACATGTTTATTGCTGACGCACTATTCACCTCATGGACAAAGTTGTGGATAGCTGCGACAGAGAACTTTTTGTAATGTAATAAACTCATCTGCATCTGAATTAACATTGCAGGATACTCCTCAGAGTGATATGACAATACCAATACCTGTTAGGATGGATTCACTTGCACCTTGTGTATCTCTAAGCAAGTCTTACCACATGCTCAATTTCTGTGAGCAGTTCTGAAATTATTTTAGCTTTTGTCTGTTGTAACATAAAGAGTATGAAGTCCTGATGGAATTGAAGTCTTGCAAATATGCCTTGCATTTTATTCATGGTAAACAGTATTCATTTTAAACAGTAAAAATAGACTGGATGCAAAACTCACTGAAATCTCTAAGAAAGGGACTTTTTTCTATTAACTTAAAAGAAATTGTTCCTGGCCTTAAATATCTCCTGTCGAGTCCTAGTGTCTGGATACTGAAAAATATCTGAGAAAATTTTTTTTGAGAGCCTATCCTGCAATAAGCTGACAGCTCCCACTTGCATCCACAAATAAATACAAAACATCAGAGCACATATTGGTGGCTGTGGATATCCAAACCTCTCTTTTATTGTAGGAAAACCACCACAAAAAATACTATGGTCTAATAAATAGTATACAAATAAGTGATATTCTTATAACAATGAAAGAAATAAGTATTAAATACAGGTTTAATTTTGCTTTTCAAAAATACGTAGACATGACAGTTGTTTGGGTACTTCATGGCTGGCAGGATGAGGGAATGAAGAGAACATTTTGAGTATGTGTACAACTTTTTCAAGCAAAGCTGAATACTAATGTTTCTCATTACTCAGCAGTGCCAATATCTTCAATATTACACATAATTTATCTTTAATATTTCATCGAGCCATTGTCTACTTCATCTAATTGTGTGTCTTTGCCTGCCCCTGGGCTGCTTTCTTCATTTGACATACATGCTTCAAGATGAAAAGCAGCACAAAAGTCTGTGAAGTTTCATCAAAAATGCAAATGTAAAATAGGATGGTATGGTAAAACTTCAATTCAAGCTAAAGAGCACAATGTTATAAACATCAAGGTGCTAGTGACTAAGATTTCACTCCTAGAAATAAGCCTTTAAGCTGAAAAAATGTGTATGCATATGAGAAACTACTGGCCAGTACAATCACTGTTTTTATGCATTTGTGTATGAAATTTGTGTATGTTTTCAATTCTTTGCTTTGTAATGTGATTTTGTATTGCAGTCAGAGGATTCTTACATTATATAGAATAGATTAAAGACAAAATACGTTATAAAAATTGCAGAAAAATACGAAGTTTTATATACCTATACAGGTATAAATAAGCATAGTTAACTTAAGATGACTATTTAAAAAATTCAGTAATTGCTTCCATCATGATGATTAAAGTCTAATTTCAGCTGAACTATTTGCAAATTGTTTAAATTTTTCTCAAATATTTATTCAAATGTTTTCCAAAGTAGTTTCTTAAGGTAAGTGAACTAGGAGATTCAAATATACATTCTAGTGACTAATTCCCACTTGACATAAACATTAGAAAATTCACACAGCAGAGAAAATAACTGTTTTGAAACATTAACTTTGCTTTCCTGTAGAGATCTCTGGTATGTGACTCATCGATTCTGGAGCTAAGTTAATTCATTATTTACAAAAGCAGAACAATAGATTCAATAATAATTTCTAGTAATAATTTTTCAAAACATATATAGTCGTTAAGTTCTACATTGGTTAAATGGTATAAACTTTTTCAGTTGCCACATCTGTCTGCTCACTGCCAGAAATCCATCCTGCCACAAGAGCACAGAAAGACACCAAAGCCTGATCAAACATATGCATGCCATAAGGAGAGTTTCACGTTACCTAATTTTAAGAAAATAGTTTAGGTGTCCGAGTTAGAGAGCTTGTTTGTTGATACTCACAAGAGAACTCTTCAGAAGAGACTTTTCCATCCAGGACTCAAGGCAGTGAACTAAGATATAGGATTCTTCTCAGAATCACTTTTTAAAAAGCCATCTATTTCCACCAGGTATGAACAAGTCATAGCAAGGTTAGTGTCTTAACAGGGGCACACAGAAATTTCTTTTGATTTAGGCAGCATGGGCAACTCCTAATTTCCTATTATCTTAGTAGAGATGAAGAGAGAGCATTTAGAGGACAACAGCAATTTTTGAAGTCTGAGACTGTTAAATTCATTATTATATCACGGATATGAAATCATGGAAGAGTCCAGGAACCAGAACAGAATCTCTAATTTTCTTCATCCAGAAGCCCCATGATTCCCCAGACTCAGGGAAAAGTCATGGAGAAATGTAAACTAAGGATGTGATGAAGAGAAAAGGAAAGGACATCTGTTTGGATCTTGGAAAGATCAGAAGGCAGAGAATGTGAATGCTTGATATCTGACAGGTTATTTGGGTAGTAAATAAACAAGGAATTTAGATGGTCTTTTGGAATTAAAAAGACAAGTTTGTGGTATCATTAACAAAGAGAGAAGGTGTGCAATCTTATTACAGTTTTTTTCCGTGAAGTTTAGTATTACTTTAATTAGAAAAGACTGGATTTTTGGTTGGAAAATGCTAAATGGCTCTCAAATACAGAATGAAATCACTGATCTCAAAGTGTTGGTAAATTAAAATGAATCAGAGTGCAGTGAATTTAAAAAATTAAATATTCTCTCTATAGACTACTTGTATAGAAAGAAATGTCATTTTTTATCATACATATATTTTTAATAAACAGGGTCCTCTGAAGAAAATAAGATTTACAATCTGAGATTTTTATACAATATAAGACACAGCTACTTCTAATAAACTACCTGTTTTACCAAGTTGTTGATTGCTCATAATGACAATTTACTGATAAAAGTCTGGAATCACCATTGAAATACTATGGAAAAAAATTAATTTTGGGGGTAAACATGTGAGGAAAAAAAGCAACAAAAACCTAGGCTCCTTGTAGCTTCAAATTCAGCATCAGAACTATTTATCTTCTATCCTATCCCCAGAATTTTTTACAATATGAAAATGACAAAGTAAATTGCTATCTTTTCTAGTCTAGGTGTGATTAAAGAAAGCGATGGTAGACAGTAAACATTTTTACCAGAAAGATGTGTTAGGTGATCAAACAGAGCTTTTGAATTTCTACCTTTTCTAATTTTACAACAACCTATAAGGTATGCTGTCACTTTCCTATACTGCAAAACTCCAAATGTGGCTAGCACAGACCTTTCCCGTGAGAATTTTCTTGTGTTTTTATAAACAAAGATAAAGTTTGGATGTTATTAAAACGGTTTCTCGAGATGTGCGCAGTTCGGGCCTGGCCAATGGGCCTAGGGGGAGGTTTCGGACTGACCAATCTGAGTGACCTTTGAAAAGTCTATATAACTTGGAACTAAATAATAAAATACAGATCTTTTATGCCACACTGAGTCGGATCTCTTCTCTCAGCCAGCGGCTCAACAGCGACATCCAAATAATAGTTTTACAGTTCAAGTGGTGACTGTTGGGGTAATAGGGGCAGCATCACAGGCTATTGGCCCTGCTTGTCTGTTCAGTAACTGAAAGGAGGAATCACATAAATGTTAGGAGTGTTTCAGTAAATTTGAACACCATGGAAAATGTCTTATTTCAGTAATAATAAACGTAAACTTATCAGTCTTTAAAGTGAATAACACAAGAAAATACCAGAACCTAAGTAAATAACTATGTTCTCAGTGAAGGAATCTAACTTGCAGAAAAGAAATAGGATGCCATGTTTTAATATCAGTATTTAACACTAAACTCTGGAACAGCTACATCTGTCAAAACTTGAATTTTTCTTTTATGCTTTTCTGTTCAAGGTGCCTTTTAAGTACAAAAGTGAACATATGTGATGCATTGACTTGTCTCAGCTATCAAACAGCTTCAGAAAAGAAAAAGTATCTGGATATGGAAAGCAAGGATGAATTCCTTTGCACTTTCAAAGAGTTCCCAAAGAGAGTTTAGAGGAAGACAGTATTGTCAATGATGCTTAAATGAATTAACAAAATAAAAGGAAATAGCTAGGTAATTTTTAAAGACACATATAAAGAGAATTTTTGAAAATAAATAAAACTAGAAGTTCCTAGGCTGCTTCCACCACATTTTCTCTGTAACGTAAAAACAATAATTTTATCAATGTTCATCAGGAAAAAGGCTATTTTTTCTTAGTGACAGTATATCCTGTGGTGTCAAGATTATGAGAGAGATTTATTATAGTCAAAAGGACTTTATTGGCAAATCTGAAGGAAAAATGCATCGTTTTGTTCCTACCTTAACTGAAACCAGTAGGATTTTCTCCACTGATTTTGATGTAATAGTATTAAGATTTCAGTTTTATCAAATTATTAAAATTTAGAAGATTGATTCTGAATCCTGCTCTTATGCAAGTAGTGGCCACATCTCTATGGGATTATTCATAAGATGACCACCAAATCCATATTTAGGGCAAATAAACTGCTTTTTAAATGTTTACCTTCATTGTTTTTCCAATGCGAAACTATCCAAATTGGGGAGAAAGCGAAGTAAAATAAAACAAACAGAAAGAAAACCAATTTTTCCCCTTGTGTGCTTACAGTCAAAGTTTTACAAAATTGTGCATCTCAAGTACAGACATGAAAAGCACTGCACAGTGATTTGAAGTAAAAATCAAGTAAAGATTTTTATTTTTAATTTCCACACTGGGAAGTGTAAATGCAATGAAGAACATATCTGAAATACCCTGATAAATATTACTATTTAAAACATCCTTAATGATGTGTTCTTATTTAAAATAAATGATAGCAGATATAATATTATTTTTTTCTAATCATTCTGATCAAGGTTCAATACATAAGCAGCAAAAGATGCATTTTATGGCTTATGCTATAGGTGGAAAAAGCATCTTACTGATTTTTTTCAGCAATGCATCCATTTTATAGTTGATTGCAGTTTCTGAGTATTAGGCTCAGTCACTCAGGTTCTTCTGTCCTTTCTGTGCTTCCATATCCTATTTAAAGTTCCCTTAAAAAGTATTATCTTCAGCCCAGCCCAGCCCACCCCACACCCCCTGCCTCTGTGCTTCTAACTATTTAACTTCATTTGTCAGGCTAGAATATTCCTTGTAACCTATAACTAAAGAGAAATTTTTGTTCTGATTCTAGTGAAAATCTTCATTTATTTTTCAGAATGACATGGTGGATCACTGAGTTCACTGCAGACATCTGAGATCTCAGTGCTTCTGAGCAGGGACCAGCTCCATTGCAATCATAGAATAGAATCATAGAGTCATAAAATCATAGAATCATAGAATTAATATTGGAAAACACCTCCAGGAACAGCAACCCCAACCTTTGACTGAACATCACCCTGTCAACTAAATCACAACCCTAATGCCATGTCTAGTTATTTCTTGACCCTTTCAGGGATGGTGACTCCACCATTCCCTGGGCAACCCATTCCAATGGGTTTGAGTGAAAAATTCCTTCTGATGTCCAACCTAAATCTCCCTTTTTGGAACTTTAGGCCATTTCCTCTTGTCGTGCTGCTGGTTACCTGGGAGAAGTGGCTAACACCCCATCTAGTTACAGCCTCCTTTTGGTAGCTGTAGAGAACAATAAGATCCCTCTTGAGTCTCTTTTTCTCCAGGCTAAAGAACCCCAGCTCCCTCAGCCACTCCTGTATGACTCACTCTCTAAAGCCTTCACCAGCTTCCTTGCCCTTCTCTGAACTCCTTCCTACTCTTCACCACTGTTAAGTACAGGGAAATGATCACTTCCATATTCCTGCTGGCCACAGTATTTTTGATACAGGCCAGGATGCCATTGGCCTTCTGGACCACCCGGGCACACAATGTCACATGTTCAGCAGCTGTCAAACAGCATTTCCAGGTCTTTTTCTGACAGGGATCTTTCCAGACAATCTTTCCCCAACTTGAAGTACTGCATGGGGTTGTTGTGACCCAGCTGCAGAACCTGGCATTTGACCTTCTTGAACCTCATAACATCAGTCTCAGCCCGTTTTTCCAGCCTGTCCAGATCCCTCTGTAGAGCTTCCCTGCCCTCCAGCAGATCAACACTTCCATACAGTTTGGTGTTGCCCACAACTGACTGAGGGTGCACTTGATCCCCTTGTCCTGATCGTCCATGAAGACATTAAACAAGGCTGACCCAAACACCAAGCCCTGGGGAATACCACTAGTGCCCTCCTGCAAACTAGATGAGACACCATTCACCACCACTCTCTGGACCCAGCCATTCAGCCAGTTTTTACCCAGCAGTAAAACCTTGCACCTTCCAAGCCATGGGCTGCCAGTTTGTCCAGAAAAAAGGCTGTAGGACACAGTTTCAAAGGCCTTACTAAAGACAACATTCACAGCATTTCCTTTATCCTCTCAGTGGGTCACCTGGTAATAAAAGGAGATCAGGTTGGTCAAACAGGACCTGCCTTTCCTAAGCCCATGTTGGCTGAGCCTGATCCCCTGGCTGTCCTGCATGTGCCGGGCACTCAAGATGATCTGCTCCATAATGGCACTGAAGTCAGACTGACAGGTTTGTAGTTACCCAGATCCTCCTTTTTAATTTTCCTGCAGATGTGTGTCACATTAGCTAATCTGCAGTTCTCTGGAAACTGCCTGGTTAGCCAGGATTGTTGGTAAATGATGCAGTGTGACTTGGTGAACTCTTGTGAATGAGGCGTAACAAAATGATTCAGTTTGTATTTTCATTATGTCTCATCTTGCCTTGAAATATTTCCAAATTTGTTGAAGTAATTAATCTTTAACACAATCTTAGATTACACATTTTAGATTACCCAGAATTAAATTAATTAAATTTTCCCATGAGTCAGTCTGAAATAAACATTCTTTCAACAAGCCAAGAGGCAGCACCTCCACTACCACCACAGACACTTTAGGCCTGTTTCATCTCTAGGATGTGAGAACTTGTGGGACTTTTCTTAGGACTGATCATTGTAGCTTCTCTGTAAACAACCAGTAATTAATCCCCCTGATATGAGGTCTGAGATCCTACTCTCATGCTCTCACTGACCATCTTGTGGATGTTTTCACAGTGAAGAGGGTGAGAACACAAAAAGATTAAGTCATCTGCAGAAAATAAAGGTTAGTGGCCTCACTCTAGAAACATATTAGTATTATATGCCACCCTATTTATTGCAGGCTTTGGAGAAAGTATTGCGTATGTGACAATGATTTCAGGAAAAAAAAGAAAAATAACTTTGTGTGTAGCTGACTTCATGTATGAGACAGATGTACAACATGGCTGGATCTTTTAATGATAATGTAATGCTCTGGTGATATGCAAGTCACCTAAACCAAAGATTTTTTAGAAATGCTTACTAATGCTTCTCTCATTTTCTGGATTAGCAACTTTGATTTTAGTAATCAGCATTGGCAACTGAAATGTGGCTATTCCTATCATACTATTACTACTTACTGATAAAAGAAAAAAAATCATCATAATTGGCCGGTTTGCTCCTTCTCACATTTGCTGTTTAAAGAATAGGTTGTTAGCCAGTGGTAGTTATCTATTTCATTCATTGCTAATGGAAACAATTAACACCCTTAGATGGCAATTTGACACAATCTAAGGAAGATGTGCTGCACCTCTCTACTGAAAACAGAGGGCAGTGAGACTAAAAGCTTAGGCTAAATATGCAAGTGTTAGGTAGATATTATAAGAGAGTAATTCAAAAGTGATTCATGATTTTAGAAAATCATTAGAATAAAATCATTACTCCAAACCCACTTTTTTCTAATAATGTTGTCTGATTGTCTGTATAAAAAGCATAATTTACTCTAACAAAGACTGAAAAGATAAATAACATAGAATTTTAAAATAAGTAAGATACTGCACTAGAATTATTGCCAGCTTCTGAAAGGAAATCCTAATAGAAATTTTGTATCTGTCCATGAATTCTGGGAATAAATGAGGACACCTATCACAGAAAACATGAATACTAGTGGCTTGTAGGAAAAAAAAATAGTGTCAATCCGTAATTAGACTGTTTCTTGCAATGTTCAGATACAGATAAATATAGCTTTCTGAATAACTGGGAAAACGAGGTTAAAAACATTACTGGAATTCTTGAATACTTTTTAGTATGGAATAAAAGGCTCAATCAGAGGAATATGACAAAAAAAAAATAAATAAAAAGAAAAAAGTAGGGTTTGGAAAGATGTCTTTGGCCCTGTGACTTTCTCATGCAAGTCCTGTAACCTTCTTTGAAGGTCCAGTTAGTCTACACTCAAAACACAGTGTGACTTTGTGATAAAATAAAAGAAGCTGCTGCGCAGCCAGTGTCAGAACAAAGAAAAGAATACTTTTCCAATACTTGCTGCTGAGCAGGGACACTATGCAGATTCTGAGAATAAACATTTAAAATCATCTGCAAAAAAACACAAATGCCATCCCTTATTAGGAACTACCACAAGTGTTGTGATAAATTGAGGTTTGGAATCAGCTTAGAAATTGAGTAACACGAAAACATGACAGGATTCCTATATATACCAGCCTGGGTGAGCTAATCAGTGGTTTTCCTTTTCCTCACCCTGCTGAGATTGATGTCATCTGTTTCATTTGAACTCCTCTCTGACATATGCCTTTTGCTGGTTACCAGGCAACCAGCATCATTGAGAAAGCTAAACATGTGCATCAACTATTATTCACATCAATGCTTCATATCAGAGTACCTCAAAACATCTCTGCCAATTCACAATTTTGGTTTCCCAGCCTTCAGTCTTCACATCAATTGCTTCACATCACCAAATTCAGAGGAAAATGGGGATGCAGTTACTTCAAGCCAATAAAATTTTCTGAAAATTTTATTGGAAGTATAACTATAGATCTAGAATTCGGATGGCTTGATTTGTTGTTTTTTTTCTTAAACCCAACAAACAAAACCTTAAGCCTTCACTGTTCATTTAGATCTCTTCAGGAAGTCTGCAATGAAGCAGCACAGCAGAAGTATACATGAAGATTTGCACTCTTTCTCATGAGGTCATTTCTAATGGTCCTGTAGAGCCAGTGAGAAGTGTGATGAGGACCATGAATATTGGGCCATTAAGAAATATATAAACAGAGAGAGTCTGAAGTAATGAGATTAATCTGTTATGGAATTCACAGATATTTTTCCAGGTCAAAGAGTGAAAATATAAATTCAATCACCATACAGTTTTATAACACTCTAATATTATTCTCTGTAAATCCAGTGGCAAGTACTGATCATGACTGTGATGTCTGGAGGCTGGTTTGGAAAAGACTGTATATGGGTCAAATGGTTTCCTCTATAAAGCTTATCAGTTTTATTTACTGAGAGGAAGTGGCTATCATTATGATAATTAGCACAAAATTGACAGGATTCTTGCTTCAGAAAGATTACATAGTAAAACCACCAAAGCATACACAGAGATATATAAAAAGAGTGCATTAAAAAATGAAATTAGTAGACATGACACCTTGCTAATATACACTTTTTATGGTTCAATGATTTTATAAAAATGAGAAACAGAGCTTTAGACAAACCATAGTCCTTTGAAATGGAACAGGTGACAAATATATTAAGACTTGACATATGTGCAGAGCTTACTGATCGGAAGCTATTGGAGTAACATTGCAGCTTCATTTTCACTGTGTAAGTGGGAATAGTTAACCACCTCATATTAAGAGAAGACTAGTTTCATAGAATATTTACACTAATAACTAAAACCTTTCCTAACTGGAAATGTTGTTTGTATTATAATAATTGCCACCTCTACCCAGCCCTTGGGAGACCTCATCTAGAGTACTTTTTCCAGGTCTGAGCTTCCCAATACAAGAAAGACATGGAACTCCTGAGTGGGTCCAGCAGAGGCCTAAGATGATTGAGAGGCTGGAGTGTCTCACTTATAAGGAAAGGCTGAGAAAGCCGGGCCTGTTCAGCCTTGAGAAGAGATGGCTGAGAGGGGAACTCACCAATGTCTATCAGTAACTGAAGGGAGAGTGCCAAGAGGATGGAGCCAGGCTCTGCTTGGTGGTGCTGAGCAATAGGACAAGAGGCAATGGGCAGAGACTGATGCACAGGAAGTTCTACCTGAATATGAACTTCTTTACTGTGTGGGTGACCGAGCACTAGAATAGATTGCTCAGAGAGGACACAAAAATATTCAAAAGACACAATCCTGAGTAATATGCTCTGCTTGAGTAGGGAGGTTGGACTAGATAAGCTTGAGTGATCCTTTCCAACCTTACCCATTATGGGAATCTGTGATTTAGGTCTTAGTTGTAATTTCTTTATCTCTGTATTCAAGTTTTTACTGCATTATTTTTATACATATAATTCATTTAAAAGATTCATTTTTTCTTTGCATGTTATATAGCAGTATGTGATCAGGAAAATGACATAATTGTTTCAATTTTTCCTGAGTAACAATAAAGTGAAAAAGTGAAATGGAAATTGTAGGTGTTTTCTCCCAGGTTGTTTTTTTTTTTTTTTTTTTTTAATCAGGGAAAAGTCATCAGTAAAAAATATAGTCTTATACTAGCTTAGTTCATATCAAACTGGAATAAAAGATGAAAGGATCTGGAAGTTTATTTACCAGTTGTGCTCCACATAAATGAGGATTTTGTCTTCCTGCAATTTTAGTAATATAAAATGATGATTTCATTTTTTTAAACTTGAAACCTTTCATGAAGATGGGATTTATTACATTGGACAAACATTTCACTAGTAATGTTTCCAAGATTTTGAAAGGGAAAATGTCTTTCAGAGTATATGGAAGAATATTCCCTAGCAGGATCTGGGTCCAAATATGTATTTATAACGACACACTTCTGTATGTATAAAAACATATTCAGACATTTGTAGCCCTATATATGTATATTAATACAAATTCCATTCTCAACATAATAATCCTGTATGGGAAAGCCATTAACTAAGTCATGGGCATTAACTTTCGTCCTTCAATTATGGCCTTGGCTGTTCATTTCCTGTGAACACAAATTCACCATGTCTTTCAGAGTTTAAAACTTTAGAGATCACAGGAATGCAAGAAGATCCCCAAAAGAAACAAATATAGATAAATGCTCCAGTTCAAGCCTGTATGACAGTTAAAATCTTATTTTAAAGTTCACTTTTCATTTCAATACTGTACCAATTAAGAGCAGTGCTGTTCTGCAGAGGATGCTGAAGATAACTTGAATGATGAAAATCCTGGCACAGAATTGACATTGGAGGACCTGGATGGATCTTTTGAACAAGAATTTTAATTTTGTCTACTTTTGTTTGATGCTAAAATGAAAATTTCATGCATGGGACAAAGAACATTCAGTGGCCACACAGTTTGTGAGAGCTTACAGTGCAGAAACCAGGATAGGGTCATTCCAGGGGAGTAGGAGCTCTCAGTTTACGTAATTGTTAAGAATAATTACTTAGCAATCAATTTGTGCCTGTTGTAATTGTCAAGACAATTCAAACTTGGTTTATGCTCCCCTGAGTCGCACAGTTGTCAGCAGCTGTATCATTCAAATGTAGTTCCATATTTGTGAGCATGTCTGTTGATTTTTAAAAATAATTTCCTGAAAAAATTAAATCTATAATATCCCTAAAATTTATAAAGATTACCTCGAGGATTGTACATAGAAGTATCCGTGATAGCAATGTTAAGGAACACCAGGAAACCGAGAGAACAAACCATGTATTATCTTACTATCAGTACAAAAACCAAAAAACAAAAAAACCCCAAAAAATAAATAACCCAAACCCACAGAAAACCCTTAAAAGTAAATCAACTGGTAAAAATATATTTAAATAAATTATTATCTTCCTTCCCCACTATCCCCATTACTGATAGACCTGTGGATCCCTGGATCCTCCTACAGACTCTTTCTGTACATGGGCATAACACTTGCTGACTTCCGGTCAACTGGGATCGCCCTGGTTAGCCAGGACTGATGATAAATTATGAAAAGTGGCTCAGTGAGTACTTCCATCAGCTCCCTCAGTATCCTTGTGTAGATTCCATCCTGTCCCACAGACTGGTGTGTGACTAAATAGTGTGGAAGGTCCCTGACCAGAATGGAGGATTCTACTTGTTTAGACAGGCAATTGCTGATCAAATCTGGCCTTGAGACTACCCAAGACATTGCCTTCTGCAGCTTTTAAAACCTCCTAATCTTACTTGCCAAATTATTAAAAGTAGCCATTTAAGTTAATTAAAAAAAAATTTACTTTTGTCAGTCCTGCAATCCCCTTCACAACTGTTGCGGCGGCAACTGAAGTTATTTCAGTTAATAAGTTAATATATTTAATAAGTATATTAATCTTTATTTCCCCAAACAAAGCGAAACACATCCGATAAAAACATGTTTTATTCCAGAAGGCATGGAGTGGCCCATTTCTTCTGTTTTCATATGCAGTCTGAAATAAGGAGTGTAAAAGAGTATCAGGTCACCAGTGTATGCAGTATTTTGCAATGTTAACCACATTGCTGCATTTTTAATGAAAGATTGGGGATGATGGGCCAGCAGTTAACATAGTATTGCAACAGGTGTGAAGCCATGCCAGCAAACCGTGGGTGACTTTTGTATAAGATGTAAAAATTGTTCCAGCATCGTAATGGTGTTCTGCAAATGGCAGGTCATGGACACAGACATTAATATATTGATGCAGTAAAGGTTTTACAAACTATAGGATGTGAAAGGATATCACCACATTCATACCTGCCTTCTTGAAAGTACTCATAAGTACTAAGCCAATACATATTTGTCATTAGTTCAGAAACCAACATGTTTTGCTTTGTTTTTGAAATCCCCACTGAGTGTTTTTCTGTTTTCTCACACAAAGAGTCTCTGCTGAATATTTGCTCCATAGCAAAATTTGGCTGGCTTTGTGATGAGATCCTGGTGGATTTGGAGTCTGTGTGACATCCTGTTAGTGAATAGACTGTGCTGGCTGCTGTCCTCCAGTACCCAGCACTCCCAGCAGTGTTAAGCCAGTCCTGGTAAGGAGCCCCTTTAACACAGCAGAGAGGATTTAGAGCCTTTTGCAGACCATCACTGCATCAATAATAGCTCGTTATCTGGAAGGCTTGGGAAATGAAGAGGTCCAGCACATCTGTACATTCTAATTTGTTTCTTTCACGGTATCTGGCACATGCCAGTTCTGGTACAAGCAGCACAGGAGGAAATAAATGGATTTGGGAATTGTTCAAAAGACAAATAGCATTTTTTTCTTGGCCAATTATTTTTATACAACATAGGGATGGGGGAATCTTCTTCCTCTTTCACTAAAAATACACAATTTATAATGTATTCCACGGAAAATCAAGTATCTAAAAATAACTTTAAATGTCTTTTCTAAGACTGAAGGTGGTCAAATGTGTTATTTATGAATTTTTATAGCTAATGCTATTAGGAATTTTATATAAGAAATAAAAATCTATTGTTTTATAATGATAAAAAGGCTTTGAATATTTTAAATAAAAATACAGTATCTTAAGAGGAGAGCAATTTGAATGGCCTTTTAATGTCCTTTTAACCTGCAAAAATCTTTTCTATAGTATTATATGTTCTTACTAGTGAACAGAAGAGTCTATTTTAGAACTAAATTAAACATATGAATACTGAGGCATCTCTTTCCTTTTTTCTTATATTATAAATACCATTTCTGCTATCTGAATAATGGATTTCTAATATATATCTCCTGTGTCTTAGTCTTGACAAATGACAGTACATAGAATTGCACCATCATTTTTCTGAAATTGAAGATGCATATGAAGATACATATTTGCCTCACACCATCTCCATCTTCAGGCACATATGGGTTCACTTTGTTTGCTGCCTTGTAAATATGGACAATCACAGCTGAGGAATACTGTCTAAATTTCACAATTAAAACTTCATTTCATATAATTTTTTAACTGTATGTTTTGTGGTTTTATTAAGGATAACTCTTTTACATGTGTAATGCCTTCTATTAAATAAAAGGATTTATTGTCACAAATTTTAAGTTTTTATTAAAAGTTTTCATGTTTTCAGAAATAAAGCTTCAATTTCCAAACACAGTTAAGAGTCTGATTAATAGGTTAATTACTACAACAATATTTAGCGCTGAGATTAGCAATGTAACAGGAGAAAGAGATACTAGGAAAACATTTAAAACAAGTCATACTTTATCTATGCCTGCACAACTCACGTGTGCACCTGTAACCTAATTTTAAATTTTCTATGAGTGCCTGCACATCAAGGAATTTCCTTTACTATTGCCCCTTATCAGTGTTGAGGGCTAGCAATAGTTAGTAGTTTTCAGAAATACGTTAGAAATATGAAGTTTATAGAACTTAAAGGAAAAAAATTAAGAGATAATACATAGAGCATGAAATATTTTCTGACTTTTGCAACTTATTTATAATGTTGCTGTTGCGTCAGAGGAAGCTAATATTGGCCTTCATCAAATTAAGAATCCTACCATATCCTTCCAATACATATTACCTTGAATGATTCTTCCCCAAAAATGATGCCAAATGCCAACAACAGCCATTGAGGCTACAGAGTTTTTATTATAAATTTTTCAAAATTTATCTAGAAGATTTCTGATTTTATTGCATGCTTTACAAGAATTAGATATATTTTAATATATATTTCCAAGCTATTTCATCTCATAATCAAGCACTTCTTAAATTAATTCCAGGCTAGCTAGCTTTAACAAAGTACTGTATATGAAGAAACAATACTGAGGTTTTTTTAAGAGAAAGGTAAATTATTTTTGCTAATACCGTGAAACTAAGCTTCTAACTACTTAATGTTATTTGTAATGAGACTTCACAATCTTTTAGAAATTCGTAATAGATTTGAGAAAACAAATGTGCCCATGCCTATTTCCTGTCTCTTGAGGAAGATGAAGTTTCTGATGAACAAATTAGCTAGCTATAAATTTATATTATATTACAAAGTTGGTAATAATACCTTTTCTTTCAACAACTGCACAATTGAGTGTGAATATTATTTAAGAGCAGTCATGATCCAACTTGCCAAATGTTGTTTCAAAATAATTATTGTAAAAGAATAAAGAAAACTTCAATTCTGTCAGTTCTGAGAGAGATGCTCATAATGATTCATAGTAAATAAGAAACACAAATAAAGCAATTAACTTTCGAGGCCCAAGCCTGTGATTTCAATACAGAGAAAATAAATGATAAATAGCTCAAAAATGCCTTTGTGAATGATTTAACTGTTTAGTCACTGGCATGGCAATTCAGTGGTAGTGATAGAAACTGCATTTAACTAACCCAGTCCAGTTCAACCCACACCAACAAACAAGTGAAAGAGTTGCTTTAAGAACACATACATTTTTTTCAGTGTCATAGAAAATGAAAAAAAAGGATATAAAAATACTGATTTTCAAGAAATGGCAGAGCTAAAGTCTGTCTTCACTAGAGTTTTTTACTCAAATTGACTTTCAATTTCCTGCCATTAGTCCGTACAGTGACATTATGGTTGGTTGAATGCTCTGTATCAGTATCACGAGAAAAACATGCTATCCAGAACTTCTCAAATGCAAATTGGAGCATTCAAATTCAGGTTGGCAGACCATTACTTAATATGAATTTAACTTCGCAATTTTTTTCAGTTTGGTTGTAACCGAAAACCAGACCAAATCAGAGAGAAACTGCTGATGCACCTTGCATCCCTGTACATGGACTTGGCCAACACAAATGACCGAAAACCTGTGAACTGATAATGTCGTGTATAATGGACTAAGTGTACAAATCATCTGTATATAGGGATGGTCTCTAATTTATTACAAATTATTTTAAAAATACACCTCATTGCACCCAACTAAAATTATTTTCCTGTTTCAAAGAAGTAGTGGTTAAGTGTGTACAATTTTCTGACTTTTAAAGCTCTGTGGGGAAAATCTCCAATGCCACAATTTAAAAAAGGCACTGACTACAGACTTTTGTTCAAATGTTTTCATAGACCCTAAAGGATGCTAACAGTAACAGTGAAAATGATCTTAAAGATATCTTTAAAGGAATGAACCCAATGTCCTATTTCTTCCTGAATTCTCAGACTATTATGTTCAGCTAAGATGAATGAATATTCCTTTTTCCTGCAAGCCACAGTCATCTTCATAAGGTTCTTTTTTGTGGTCAGCAGCATTTATCTTCATCACATTAATGATGAATGACACTTCTCGCTGCACTAGAAGTTCTCTCAGTCGATATAAATTGGACAGCTCAGGTCTTTTCTCTTGGCTTTGGGGAATAAAATAGGGGTAAAAAGAGAAAGTACAGGCTGGAGATAATTCACAACATTTTCAAACATACAATGTGTGAATTTGCAATTTGCACTAGCATCCAAGAGGGAATGATTTAATAGAGTATTATTATCAGCATTAATATATATAGATATATAAAAGATCATAATTCTATATAGAAAACAATTTCTTTTGAAGTAGTCAGCTTTTTATTTATAAAACTACTTGTATTCCTGGAAATAAAAAATATGTATCATTGTTTCAGATAAAAAATACAGAGAACAATTTAAAAACAATTTTTTCATAATTTTCACCACTGAAGTCTAAAATTAAGAGATGTTTCAGTAACTTCCATAAGTGAGTCCAAAATATTTCTAGCGCAGTAAGGAATAAAGATTTGTGGGAAGGAGGCACTGCAGAAAATGAAAAGATACGTCCCTTTTCTATTATTTCTTGTATTACACTTTTTTTCCTTTAATGGGAAAACTTACATTGAAAATGCTACTAGAACACAAAAGCTTTGATTTTGACTTTTGTAGCTAGCAGAGCATTGTAGGTGAATGACATGTTGTGCTGGAAGCCTCAAGTGGAACATCCACAGTCCTTGGCACATCCTGTAAGTGAAGTAATAAGCTTTTATATGGCTCAGTTTTCTGAGGTTACAAAAATCTCTCTCTAGGGTAGACAAGACATTTCTTCAAAACTAATAACTTCTTCTATAACTACATGTCTTTTCTATGTTCCCACTGAATTTAAGAGGCATTGGGTCAATGCTGAAATTCATAGTGTTGTGTTTAGTTTCTCCCACTGTCATCTTGAGAATCTCTGAATCTGGTGTCTTCCATTTACCATCCAAACAGAAGACATTGGACTCAACTTTACCAGACTAATGAAATGTACATTTTTAAGATCAGGAATCCATGCAATCTTACTGATACTTTTAGAAAGGTCAAATGCTAAAAATGAGATTTACAGAAGCCAGAAAGCTGGCATTGAAGTCAACAATGAGTACTGGAAATGGATATGACTAATACTCTCTTGTCAGGGAGAATTTAATGATAGTCTGGAAGAAAATGACTACCTCAATTCAAGATTCTAAGCTGTGGACTATATTCTTTGTGTTCAGGCATGCAAATTGGTAAACTCACCCTGAAACAAGCTAAAAAAAGATGCCCTGACTGCTTTCTATGCAGCAATCAAGCACTAAGAGAACTCATCAGTTATCTGGGAAAAACTTAGCTGAAAGATGCCGTCCTCTGACATTTGCAGTGGGTGGCTACATTCAAGTATTGCCACCCAGAATTCTGTCTTGGCATATTCAAGGTTTAGGGATTTGTGTCTCTCACAATCTTAATTTCAGTACAATTTATTTGAAAATCATTGAGACTAGGAACTGGGACTTATGTCTTTTTTTTTTTAATTTTCTTTTTTTTTTAATGCAAGGTAATTAATTATTTTCTCGCTGAACATATAATTGTTTTTTTTTCCTCTAAACAAGCTTGGGAAACATTCAGCAAGTAACATAAAGGACCATAATTAAGGAAAGGTGATGATATAGGGGTGTTGAATTGGCCAAATTCATCAAGCTCTGACTGTTCACATACTTAACAATGGAACTTTAAGTAACGAAAGAAAGATGACAATTTCTAGAATGTTAAGAACTACTCTTGTACTTTGGTTTTTAAAGCAGAAGAGATGTACCTAAATCCATTTGCGGATCTTGCCCTTTGCCATTCATTCTGTCTTCCAGCGTCTGAACTCACAGCAAAGTACAGATTAATTTAAAAAAATATTGGAAAACTCTGTTTTTACAAACTTAGAAAAAAATTAAACAGTAATAGATTGGTTTCTCTTTGTTCTTTTTATGTGTGATCATAAATGACATAATATAGGCTCTTTTAGAAGAAAAAACTTGCAGAAACTTTACAAGGAAAGGACTTTTTCAGATTAGGAGTGAATGCAGCAGCCATCCTCAGCTAGGTAAACCTGTATACACTCAGATTTGTTCCACAGAATGCGATTTGTTTTAAAAGTGTCTATAAAACACAGCCACAGCAAAATGACTGTACCTTTTACAGTACATCTGCTCTTACTTTTTCCCAGAAAACTCTTGTTTTCCTTAGCTTTTAAGCCAGAGAGTAAATGACACATCTTGATTCTGGAGTAAGATGTCAATCTGTTGTTTTTTAAAGTCAGTAGCCTCTCAGAAAAACCTTAAAGTGGATCTGGGGTCTGAACAGTGAGATTGACAGCCCTTCATGTATTAGCTTCATCCCTTCTTGAATTCGGCGCAACCATCACCCCTCAAGGTGGAGGACCTGTGTGTCTCGTCTCAGAACCTGGGTATGTTTTTACTGTGCATTTAAAGCTGCAGTCTTCTTGTAATTCCTGTGCAATCTTCTTAATGAAACTCCAACTATAGCTTTTTCTCAGGTACAGTAACAGAAAGGGCCAGTCATGAGTTGCTCCACGCAACTCACGGCATTTTTTAATTTTTGCAAAAAATTATTGAGTAGAAAAAAATTCCTACTCACATTGCATTTTGTCCACCACGGCAGTTTCCCACATTCAGAATTGAAGATATAATGTTTTTGTGGAGAGATATTTTGTTTCCATAAAATTCAGTAAACACTAACTGCATAAATCCTTCATAAGCAAATATAAAATAAGCTTATCTTCCAGCTTATAGGAGAGTAGCTTAATATCCACTTCTTTCAGATAAGTAATTTTGGAACAGCACTGGGTAAACATTTCAAAAGCAATTAAAAAAGTAATCCTTGATTTTTGATAAAGAACTTGAATATCCAGTGACCTGTGAGCATATCAAAATATTTTTTTAATTGAAGAGTATTATATTGTGTATAACTACATGTAACCTATCAGAAAAACAAGTAAAGATTATTAAACAGTGTGGGGGGGCATTCGCTTTACACTTGCTTTAAAGACTTCTTGTTTTACATGGCCATTTTCATCAGCTGCAGTACAAGCAGCATAACTTTCTTTTGCAAACAAAAAATAACCTGAAAATACGTGGATGGGAATTGGAAGCTGAATATAAAATCAACATCTGGATTCATATAACATTCCCATGGTAGCAGATCCTAATTTCTCAGTAAAACATAATTATAGCTAAGAAAACAATTACTGGTTTTGTTTTATTTTATTGAGATTCAATAAAATTCAAACACAATATATGAAAAGATGGCAAAGAAATATCATAGCTTTAGAACGGAAAGAATATAAAATTTGTGGTATGGCCCTTAATTGTATCACAAATGACAAGAAGTAGGGGGGCAAAAATATAGAAGAAATTATAGAGCTTCAAGAGAAAAAAAATTCTTTCCATACTACCCTTATTTCCCTAGATGAGACAGTCACATAAAATATCCCAAAATATGTTGTGGGCTTTTTCATTATTTCCGAGGAAAAGTCCCATAGCACTAACGTTACAGGCAGGGACCTTAAAATATACTGTATGTGTCCAACCCTTATTTACACATACAGAGGGAGGGAGGGAAAGAAATATAAACCTAACTGTTCGGTCTAAGTATTTTGCCTCCTTTCCAGTCTCCACAAAGGAAAAGATAACATGAAATCAGTATTTTTTTCCTAATTAAGCTAAAAATCAGGATCTAATTCACACATACTGGGGAAGATGGTACTCCTCTATAGATGCAAAATAAGAGTTCTCCTTGAGCAGCTTATAAAGAGATTTTGGATTCAGTACAACTAGGAGAGTAAGAAGATATTAGAACACAAAATGACAGATGAAACCAACTTCAATGAAAGTACATGGTTATTCAGCAGGATTAGTGCAAGGCATGATGCAGGAAGAGCATTACATTGTCTTCCATTTAAAATAAAAGCATTAGGTAGCTATTTTCTGTAAGGTTTTAAGGAAGAAATGGATTTTAAGGCGAGAACTGAGCAAAGAGAGTAGTTTTTGTGTTTCATGTTCAAAAAAGAAGAAAAGTTTACTTCTACGAGTGAATGTCAGCATATTTTTTTTCCTGATTAAAAAAAG
This sequence comes from Grantiella picta, assembly GCA_013397955.1. Lineage (NCBI taxonomy): Eukaryota > Metazoa > Chordata > Aves > Passeriformes > Meliphagidae > Grantiella > Grantiella picta. Next base: position 277,581 of record VZRM01002474.1, read on the forward strand.
ATTTTGCTGTATACCAATAAATTGAAAATTTCTGACCTGTTTTTCTAGATAAATGGCAAAAATAAAAAATATATTTTCCACTCAAATATTTAGTTTCCTTCTTTCTTTTGAGAAATTTCTCATGAGCCATAAGAAATGTAGATTACAATATTGCCTTAGAGCAGAAGCTAAGGCTGCAAGTGATCAACTACTTTCATCACAAGAACAAAAAAATGATATTGCTGGCTACATGGTCAATACAGTCCATTCTCTCACACCTCCCCAACCCAGCTTCCTCCCTCCCTTTCAAAGAAAGAAATCAGATTAAGAATGGTTAAACAAAGCACATAATTTTTTTGCCTAAAACAAAAGAAATAAAATTATTTCTTTGGTATAATAGAAAATCTTGTTTCTTTTCCCTCAGCACTATGCTGCATCCAGGCCAAAAATGAAGAAAACACCTGAAGAGCAAATGATGAGAGTAGAAGTAGTACAATACTGATAAATGTCTTGGGCTCTCAAGTGTGGGAAGGAATTTGAGAAAACACTTCACTTATAGTGAAAACCTCTAGTGCACCACTTCTGTGTCTGAAAACAGCAGAAGAGATGGTAATAATAATCCTCCAAGGTAACTAGATTTTATATTTTCTTAAGGGGTAGAATTGTACTTTAAGCTGTAAAGCAGTCATACACTTGAAAAGTTTAGCATGAAATGCAATGATAAAATAAAATACAGAGGTTTTGTATTCCAATATGCAATCATACACATTAAAGCAAATAAATCCAAACATTACCATTCCAGGTAAGAGTTTTCGGAAATGTCTGTAGCTGATAAAAGGGTAGACTTTCTTAGTAGAGTGTACACTAAATGACAAAAATTTATGACTCCACCATAAATATTGAATATAAGACATTTCAAAATAATGAATGTGATCAAAGTTACCTAAATGAATTGTTACTAAAAAATTGCTTGCTTCTAAACTTATAAAATCTTATTAGAATTTGAGAATTCCATCTTTTAGCAACTTGCATCATAAAATATGGCTTGCTCATGCTAAAGTGTACCACATTCTTTGTACTTATCCCAAAATCCCTTCTAAATTTGCATAAGAATAATGAAGTTTTTTGTGTACAAAAGAAGGAAACTAATAGAGCAGACAAATAGGTCCACAATTGTCTGCCAATTTCCTTCTGATTACCTCAAGAATTTTGATGATCTTCAGACAACATTTCTGTCAAGATGTGAATGTGTAACTGCAATTAAACCCTGCAAAATGCAGAGGTTGGGAATATAAACCTTGTAAACAAGACACAGCTGTCATACAGAATTTAATTCCTTGTAACCCATAGAATCCCTAGTCAGCACCACTGTTTACACTGAGATTTTTGGTAAATTGATGGGGAATTAGGGAAACAAGACTGATTGGGGGAAAAAAGCCCAAACAAACCTGAAATAGCTACAAGATTGTCACTGAGCTCTGAATAAAGAGACCAAGAACATGGAATACCACATACTTTATGGAAAGATATATTACTATAGTTGGTGTTACTTCAGATCTCCCTTTAATACACAGGATCAAAACAAAATAACTAGCTTGGCTTTTAGCTTTGTTATACACTCAAGAATAACTCCTGGCATATAGATTACAATGAGATAATTATTTCCAGCACTTAAAAATGAATAAAAAATGGACAAAGTATTGCTGTGTTCTTTAATTTAAATTTGCAGCCCTGTGGTCACCTTAAAATCTATCCTTTCCTGATTACTTAGGTATTTCAAAAAATGTTTGAAAAACATAGTCATAATATCATATTTATAATATCTTACCTGTTTTTAAATATTGGCCTGTCAAAATATTATTTCACAAGATAGAGAGGAGATGTGGTCCATCAGCAAGAAAAGTATATTAGAAATATATATTCATGGACAAAAAGGGGAGAGAAAAGACTGAGGAGGAAAAAAGAGATATTTATTTTTACAACTTTTTTTTTTTAATAGATTAGAGTTTATTATTTCACCCAAAGCTGGAGAACAAAGAAAAAAGTTTGACCACACCTGATTAAACCACCTTACAATAATCCTTGTTATAGAAGTTTTTCAGGTACTTGGGCCTCAGGAGTAAACTTAGGCAAGCAGATACAACTCTGACTGCTGTTGCCTGGCACTTTGGTTTCCTGAACTGGAAAACGACTTTTTTTCAGGTAACCAATTAAGTACCGTTACCTTATTTTAATGAAATGCTGATTCTAACACGTCTTTTTTCCCCCCATTGATTAGCGCAAATGTTGTCAAGCTCTAATGTTTTAGTTCAAGTTTTAAATGGAGACATCATCTTTGGGTACCTGTGCTTGGGACTCGGAATTCTCATCATAGGTATTGAAAAGAGGTACACTGTTTGTGAGACTAATTTTAGGTAAGATATCTGTTTTCCATTGGACAGTGTTAGGTTTTTAGTTTATATACTCAGTACATTGCCTAAGGTTGGATGGAATAGGTCTGAGCCTTAACACATCTTATCATTCTGTGAATAAGATGTACACTTGGAAAAACAAGACACAGAAAGTTTCACTGACCACACTAAGTAACACTAACTTTCAGCAGTCAGGGATTTGGAAATCAGACCTCGGCCCTCCTATTAAGGATAAACGATGAGAAATTCAATAACTTCAGATAAAGTGCCAGGTAATGTTACTTTTATTACTGCTTTACAGAGCCACGTCGTTTGCAGTCACAGTTCACACAGCTCAATAGATATATTTCATTTTGAATTTATCTTTGAGCTAAGAAGCTACATGCAGCAGAGAGTAACACTGAGAAGGACTTAGAGAGAAAAATCTTTGAGTACTTTTAGGTACAGTATTTTTAGCCCTTGAAAATTAAAGGAGAGAAGGAAGAACTTTACTCATTCAGTGTACAGGTTTATTATGGTCTTCAGCATCAACACTATCAGGAGGAAAAATCAGAAAGATTACACTGCACATTTTATGGAGGAAGAGCACTTTCCACATTGCTGGTTAAATGAGCACCCAAAAATGCTGGGATAAACTACAGCAACTTGCCTAACAAGGCCGTTTGACTTTGAAATCATCAGTCACAGAGTACAATCCATAGAGTTCAGTCCTACCACGACCAGCCATTATTGTGCAATCAGCATCCATGACCAAGAACTTTGCTAGTGACTGGTAAAATGATATTTTAAAATATCTATTTTCTTTCTTTTTAGAAATCACAGTTTAAAATGGAGTTGGCGAGAGCTCTGCCTGAAAGGTAAAATCTGTGCTGCATGATCTTCAAGAGTATATGAAAACTCAGCCTAGTACTTTTTAATGACATTATATAGATGCTCTCTTTTCAGAATAGAGTATATAATAGTGAAACAATGAATTTGAGATATATAATAGTTAATAGGTTATGTTATTTTGGAATGAGCAGCTCAGAATATATTATAATTCAAAGGTTATTAGCATATATAATATATAATAACTCAAAGCAATATTAGCACACTAACAAAGCTATTGCACTCCTTTCTCTTCCTACACTCAGAACAGCTAAGAAGGTTTGGTAATAGGAATGTAGAAAATTCTGCATATGCTCCACATGGCTTACGTGAAGTGTTTTTCTTCAAGGTGAAATACAAACACAGAAGAAAAAAAGTGATGAAGACAGTATGGTATAAGGTATGCAGAAAAAAAGTACTGATTTTCAAGCAGTTTGAGATGTTCACTAGGGATGGATTGAAAGATTGGATTCTTCAGGCTGCTCAGGGAGGCTGTGCAGGCTCCATCCTTGTAGGTTTTCAGGACCCAACTGAGCAGAGACCTGAACAGTCTGGTCTGATCTCACAGCTGGTTCTGCTTTGTGTAGGGGTGCAAAAGAGACTTCCTGACATCCATAAAAGACTGAATGGTCAGACAACACTGTGTCTCCCTACAGGTTGGTTTGTCGCTCTTTTCCTGACCTTGTGCCTTAAACAAGGCTCATTACTATTTCTTGTCATTTAATACCTTACTATGTGAGGTATAATAATGAAAGTGCTACAGAAACCAAAAGGAATGCTAAGAGAATATTAAATATAAATAAAATACACGCAAACTTTTTTTTTTTTTTTTAAATAGAGAGGAGTGTATTTCTTTTATTTCAGCTTCCTATGGATATTTGTACAATGCATCTTTATGGAACATGAAGTTGAAAATTTTCCATCCACGTGTGTGAATGGAAAAATAATTGCTCTTGTAAGCAAAGAATACTTAATGGAAAAATAATTGCTCTTGTAAGCAAAGAATACTTAATCCTGTTCTTGTTGCTGTGTCTTAATCACTAATACCTTTCCAACAGGTGAAAAACACTATGATAAGACTTGCCTCCTGAGGACAACTTGTTCCCATTACACAAATCAAACCACTCTGGGTGCTGAAAGATATATCGATGAAAATATCCTTTCCAGGGAAACCTTACTCTGCTTGCAGATATTCCAGGAGCAAAAAGAGTCTCTAAATGTATCCAATTAATTACTCATTGAATTATTAAGAACATCATGTTTTAATATTATTTACTTTTATTATAACCATCATCAACAACATTACTTTTTCCATTGTTCCTATGCTCCAATTTTCACTGCTGAGTGTCAGGTCCAAATATTTTGTGATGAACTGATTAAAAAAATAATTAAATTTCCTTTCCTCAAAAAAAAAACTTCCTATTTCCTAAAAATAGTTACTTTCATCAAGTCATCTTAGAAGCACTGCAACAACTGACAATATACTGTCGAAGACAGAAAGAAAAAAGATAATTTGCCTGAAGATTCTTCCTCACTGAATAGTACAAGATATTAAGTAATCTTCTGTATGATGGATTCTGGAAGTAAAACATAATTTTAGGGAATATAGAAAAGCAGGCAGTTTCAAGCTGTTTGCCACAGAATACTAACTGTTTAAAAACAACAACAAAACACACCTGCAAGAACAACCTCCCTCCACAACATCTCCTTTCTTGGATGTTTGGCTGTAATGTTTTACACTATTTTTTCTTCTATTACATTGAGTCGCATAAACATGTATGTGTCAGAAAAAAGCAAAAATGTTAGATTAGCTGGAAGTATTTCAATAACCTTCCAGTATTGATTAGACAGGATACAAAGCTGAATATAGATTTACTCAGGTCAAAATGTCATAATCTTTTTTTTACTGGGAAAAGCACAGAATGCAGATGAACAGCATAGTAATTTTTTGGTGATAGACATGGGTAACTCGTGCTAGGCAAAGCAGAGAATTTTTTTCTTCATCTATTTTAATTTTTTAAATTGGATTGATCTTTCATATGAAACACATATATCCTCATTGCTGAAGTTGACTGATTTAGCTGCCTCCAGCCATGCAATCAAATATTTGGTCAGGTCATTCCCTGCACCCACTCAATGCAGTTTGTCCTCTCTTCTCTTTGGATTAATTTCCATCTCTTTTCCTGTTCAAGAGGACTCTTCTGTGTGTGTCTGTGTGTGTGTGTGTGTGTGTGTGTGTGTGTGTGTGTAGGTCTGTATGCTGCACGCCAGAAACAGGAATCAGAGCAGATCTCTCTATCCATCCGTTTGTTTGTTTCTGGTACCAGCAACTACAGAGGCTAATGAACCTGTATGATGAGTTGGGGTATTTGCACCAGCACGGGATTGCTGATGAAAATGAAGTTGGACTAGCTGGCAAGTATGATAAAACATTTGGGAGCCACACAGTGACATAACTGTAAGCCTGGGCTTACACTGAAGGAAAAAAAAAGGGAAGTGCAAGCTGGCTACTGGAAAGGACAGGAGATCAGCTAGTGGGAAGGCCATGGGGATAGATGTCATCTACAAGTAAGCATATAGGTCTGGTGCAGCTACTGGCAAGACTCTTTTGAAAATGTGAGTCTCTGTGTGTGAGGAGATGAGAGGAGTTAGGTACAGACTGGGTGACTGTAGAGATCTACAGTGTGTGTGTGAGTGTGTGCCCCTGTATGTGCACTGGGCTGAGTCTGCGCAGGTCTGAGTTTGTAGCAACAGCAGAGGGCTTTGGGCTTCAGCAGTTGGCATGTCCAAGATACCAGAAATTTGGGAAACCCAGGGGTCAGCTACTGGTCACAGCAACAGGAGACTAAGTCAGTTTTCTGACTGACTTCTACAAGGAAAGGCTGAGAGAATTGGGTTTGTTCAGCCTGGAAAAAAAGAAGGCTTTGGGGTGATCTAATTGCAGCCTAATGGCAGCGTGAAGGAAGCCTACAAGAAAGATGGAGGGAGACTTTTTACAGGAGCATGTAGTCACAGGAAAAGGGGAATGGACTGAAACTCAGAGAGTTTGGTTTAGGGGAGGAAGTTCTTTGCTGTGAGAGTGGTGGAACTGGTTGCCCAGAGAAGTTGTAGATGCTCCATCCCCGGCAGTGTTCAAGGTTGGACAGGGCATGAGGAACTAGGTCTAGTGAAATGCTTTTATATTTATATCTATAGGGTTTGTTTTCATATTTGTTGTGCTGTGCAAGAATGTGAAAAAGGAGAACCTGATTATGATTCATATTATACTCGTTCATTTTCACTTAAGGATCTTAACATTTATTTCATAATATAGCTCATGATTTAAAATGTGATAAATATATATTGTTTAGCAAAGTCAGTCAGCATATTTGACGAAAGTTTTTTTCCATTATGTTTTTCAAACACTAATGTGCTACTATTTACTGTAAAAATGACACTTAAAATGAAATACTATAGTCATTCTATCATTGCTAATTAGAGATGTTAGGAGTAGGCTGAAAGAGCAGGGGAGAAAAAAGGCTTAGTGGTGAACAGTGTGAGCCAACAGCATGCTGCACAGCTAAGTGGGAGCCTGTGCAGAATCTGAGAAGTACTCTGAAATGAAGGCCACAGGACGGGGAAAACGACATATACTTATGCAGGTGAACTGGCAGAGATTGCAGCATGTGAAAACACCTTCCCGAGATAGCTAAGAAATACCGTTAACAATCCCACAGTTGCAGGGCTGTGAAAAGGTGAGGTACAATAAACACAAATGGGAAACCTCAGGAAACATTATTCTACAGTGAAAAGTTAGATGACCTACTTAGTTGACAGTGTTTTAGCTAGCTTCCTTAAATAAATGGAACAGAAACAATAATTTATCATTGTTCTACCTCCTTGTCTTTCTTAGTTACCTGAATGTATTAGAGCTCTCTGACTCTCTCCTGAGTGACTACATTAGGACATGAAATTTGATTATTCATGCATGAAATGATTAATTTTTAACTTATGGTTTATCCTTTTCTGTATCAATGTTGTGATTAAAACAGCTCTTCACTGCATAATTAACACCTAAATGTATACAGGTATAACTGTCTAACTGAGCTATGTGGCAATGATGCCATTTACACATGCTGTCTAAACTCTGTAGGATTTTTCTACTTCCATTCCTTTTAGGAAAATTCCTGTACATGCAAATCACATAATTCTGTGAAAACTCATCAATTTTAAGAAAAAAAAATTGCCATATTTTTCTTAGCTTCATAGCGAAGATTCCTTATACACTAAGACACTCTCTTTCAAGCTCAGCTAACAGCAGAAGACTCTGGCATAAGCCTTTCCTCTCAGTCTGAGAAGGGACCTGAAAAAGACATTCTGTATCCCATTTAAGTCTTCTGCATTGTTCTTTCACACTTCGAAACTTTTCTTTAGCACCACCATGCAGAAAAAGAATATTTTTGAAATATGGACGTTTCATGAGTGTGAAAAAGAATCTTTATTAATTTGCAAATCAACGGAGTATTGAGATTTGCCACAATTGAAAGGTAGCCTCTACAGTGTTCTTTCAATCTCGAAACCATGTCCATCAACACCACATCAACCATTTATCCTTTCCTTGAAAATTCATTGCAGAAATAACATGGACACAAAACAAATTCAAGAAGAGATGATCCACACGTGATGCACATTCAGGTTTTAAAGAGGAAAATAATTATATTCTGTTGTGGTACAGAAGAGCAAGTTATTAAATAGTTACAAGTTATTATATAGTTACATCAGGAATAAAAATATGTACACATTCTCTAATAGCTCAGTATGTTTGTGGTAAAAACCAGATGTGACTAAACCACATTCTCAAAGCTAATCCTTCCTTCCTTGAAATATGTAATACTAATATGTTCTTAATTATAAAAGAAGTGGACAAACCAAGCAAAATAAAACAGCAAGAGAATAAGCTAGGGGAAAGCTATTTGCTATTAATTTTCAACTGTTAGGAGTGTGTCTCTTTCTAAAAAACATAAACCTGAATTTACATAGTCATTCTGAATAAGTAAAATTTTTCCTGAAAGGACTATGTAATGTAGCTCTAAGACCCTACAGGGTTTTTTGGGGGGGTGGGGGGGCAGGGGAGTATCATCCCCATATCTGATTATCTGATTCATAGCTGTTTGGTGGTGTTTCTTTTTCACAAACAAACATAACTACATAAATTAAATCCACATGATACTGTTCAATTAGATTTAGCAGAGAATTAACTTTCTTTTGATTCCAATGAAGAAACAAGTAATTAATCAACAATTAGTACTATGGAATACAGGGAGTTAACTAGTCATTTTTGTTTATAAGGAGAGAATGAAATTCAAGTCAGAACCAAAAAGATTTGATGAATATTTGTCCTTTACTAAAAAAAAAAAAAAATTAGTTTGCTTCCTAGTTTCCTACTCCTATCACTTCCCTTTATTATACAAATGGAACTTTTTTTATGTTACCACTATATGACTTTAGGCAGCAAAACATTTTTTATGTACTTTAATTTTGATTTTTTTTACTTGAATTGTTTCAGGTATTTAGCTTATTGTAGAATTTAACTAACAATTGGCAAAGGAAGGAAGGCAATAGCTTGATACATGGTTGGAGGAATGAGTGTCCAGCTGTTCTTAAAATGTCTTTTATGTCACAGAAAGCACACTGTGGAATGACATCCTTTGGTACAACATCTGAAAAACGATACAAAGAAAATGGGATGCATTCCAGCCTTGGTTTCCCAGCGTACATTTCAAAGCAGGTTAGAACACTGACATAGATGAAATTATTTCACACATGATGTACTTGAAACTTGATTTTTGTTCAATTTTTGTTGTTTGTTTTGGTACAAACAACCAACATGTAAAACGGAACGTGAAGGCTAACATTGAGTTAAAAATTGATTGGATATGACAGCAGAAAATAATGTTTTTATTCAAAACCTTTTCTTGGAACAAAATCTCAGACAATTCACTTGTTCCACACAGTGACCTGGAAAGACTAAAGACGGTATCTAAAATGCCATGCATCAAAGGAAAGACTATGACAATAAATATTTTTTGAGTAATACCTACAGAATAGAGCACTTGATAAATTCTCAAAGTTCATTGTTACAGTGATCTAAGTGACAGTATTTTAAAGATATTATCCTGAATATTTTCACTTGAAACATACTATAAGAGATGTATCAGCTAACTCTATAGAACTATTTCAGCATATCTTGGATATATTTTTGAATAAGACAGACTGTGTGGAGGAAAAGTTTTGAAATTTCAGTGCTGTAAGAAGGAAAAAGCTTTTTATTATTTAAATCCCTTTCTTGTCTAAAAAGAAATCCCTAGAACAAGTTTAACTCTTCAGTGTTTAACAGAGCAATAAATGGGGCAGCTATGAGAATTTTGTATGAATTTTTGTGGAGATTATGAAGCGGTCCAAATGTGGGACATTTTAAGATTATATCAGTCTATAATTTTTTAGGGACATGTGATATTTCTCCAAGATCCACAGTAAGAGACTGATAGCTGCCCTTCAAGAAGTAGACAAAATGCAAGGAAGTACTACTACAATAAAGAAGATGTTTTGACAAAATCAGAATAACAGACAGGAAAAAGGAACAATAAAGTACAATTTCCATCTATGAAGCTAGCCAAGCAAATGGGAGGACTTTGGATAACAGAATATTTTTAAGTGTAAAGAAAGCTAAGAAAGAAATAAAGCATTCTTTGACACCTTATTATTTTTGTTTCCTAACTGGCAAATTCCAGACTATCTACTGTAAAAAGTGCTTACTTGGATCTTTACATGCTTGTTTGCTTTCATTACCAGACATTACTGAATGACTTGAGAAAAATAATAGACCTACAAAATTAGATCACTAGAAAAGTTTGTAATTAAGCTACAATGAAGCCAAAGGATGATATTATGAGAAAGTAGGAGGATAAAAACTAAACCTATGTTTAAAGCAGTTCTGAGAATTTACCGAAAAACTCTGAAAGACAGCCTGCTGAGACATGAAGGCTTGGTGCAATTAGAAGCAAATGGTGCAGAAGAATTTTTTTTTTTTAATATTTGGTTTGTTAAGACATTTTAATAATTTTGTTTGGAACTATGCTCTCTTGCTCCCAAAGTCCCAAACCAGTTCAGAGATGTCTGATTGGGCTACGTTCCACGAGGCACCTCAGATTTGCTCCCCATTCATTTAATGAGGGATGCCAGGTACTACAGTAGGACTGGCAATAGACTTACTGTTTGAATGAGAAAGATATTAATCCTTTTCATAACATTGATATAAAGTTCTAAGTGATATTTGTGTTGATAAACAATGTGACAGTGTCCTGGTTACAGAGAAATGCGGAGAGAGTAATGCAGTGTGAGTGTGACTAAATTGCTTAATCTACATGTCCCACGTCATCATTGTTTGTCCCTGAATTTCTTTGTTTTCAGGCTGTGGGACCTCTCCTCACTATATTACCTTTGTTTCCCAAATACCACATGGTGTGGGGCATGGGAATCATTGCCACATTGCCTTTGTTTGGAGATCAGTTTCTACTTATGTCAGTGGGAGCAGATATATTTAATGATATTTTGGATCAAGTTCTGAATAGAACCATCATCAAAGGAGCATCTTTCCATCTGGAAAGCAGAAAACAGAAAAAATGTTTCTGTCCAGTGCAAGCAATGCTGGAGACACCACACAATCTCATAAGAGAATTATTAATTTCAAATTACAAAAATATCTGAATATATAAACCAAATTCAGCTAGCCCATAATGTGTTTGGATACTAGATAAGGAAATAGAAAAACCTTTTTTTTGTCCTTGTTCTTCACATATTCATAGTTTCAAGATCTCAAAGAGAATCTGTCACTAGCACTAGCTGTAGCAGACTCAATGAAATCACAGGAGGAAAAGAAAATTTAAGTCTAGACAGATAAGAGCAGGCTGATTATGCCACACTATTTCATAGTACCAGTAAGGGGAGGAATACAAAATTTGTAGAAAACACACTGAGAAGCTGATATATGTGGGGAAAATGCTTAAAATGATGCGGTCATTACAAAATGAGGCTGCAGTCATAGCAGCTTTTATGAAATGAAAGAAAATATTCCTATATGACACCAATAGATTTGTAAGACCTTCAAAATCCATATCACTATTTTTTGTGCATATTATATATGAAATAACTGTATGTATACATCATTTAGCTAATGTTGCTTTTGACTATAACGTGCTCACAGTAGTTTTCACATGAGGTTAGAATGAATATTGATGGAGATTTTAGTAAATTGACTATAAATCTATGTAACAGGTTATTAAAAGGACATAACTTTTATAGAAACGCTCATCAAAGACTGCATGGAGGGAACACAGTATGTAGGATAAATTATCTTGCTTTTACCACACACATCTGCTCTTTAAAATGCATATTTTGTTCCTCCCAATTTGCATAGCTAATATTGAGTTAATTGAAGTCTGAGATCAGGAGTTTGTGATATTCTTGGATGTCTTTAAACCTACATACAATCATATTTCTTTATTTGAGTAGGCCCATTGACATGAATATCCGTAATCATGGAGGAATACAGCGCTGTCCTTGAAACTGTTGTTAAGACAAATAATTTGTTCTTTATTTCTGAATATCAGAACACAAAATGGTTGTAATTTGCAAGCTAGTAACTGAATCTCTGTTTGCTAGGCAGTGGAAAAATTAAATTGAATGGAGAGTCAAGCAAGAGCACAGATATTTTATTTTTTAGTATGCAAGTAATTTTTTCCTAAGGATTGAATCAACAAAAATATCCCAATATTTATTGTTTAATTACTTGCAGTTTAAGGATAAATACACTGAGCTGTTTCAAAGTGATTTATCCCTCTCTTAAACTCCATACAATCCTCTGTTAAGTATGTTGATTTCCATTTTTATTTGCATGAAAGAAAAACAATTATTTGACATAATTGCTGGCATGCTATTGACAATTTGTCATTTGATTCATCCAACATTAATATTTTCAAGGGCAATTGTTGTGATATTCTTGCCATCCCTGTCAACAGTAAATGGTGGGTTTTTTTCTTTTTTCTTTTCATTATTTTCATATTTTCCTTTTCTTTATGATGAATATTTCATATTTCTGTGCAAGGAGTTGATCTGTGCATTCATTTACTCTCTTCTTCATTCACCTTAGTAGTACTGCAGAAATATTACACACCCCAAACCAAAAGGAAAAAAAAAAAAGAACCGGAAGGCAGCAACTGACTGTAAAACAAACAATATTCAAATTCGATTTAGCAGTGGCAATTGTAATTGGTTAGAACAGTTGAAACACTTCCAAGCTTTTATGCATAAAAGCTCAGATGAAAATGAAAGATCTGCAATTCAAGCTACTGAATCATTTGCTATGGCACAGTTTAGACTGCAAAAAAGAAGCATCTGCTCTTATTCCCTGAATTCACTTTAAATATGTGAATTAAAATGTTTCCATAGCCTAAATGGTAAATAGTATGTTTTCAATGTGCTTGTATGTCCTTTTTCTTAAGGAATCTCTTTAGGACACACCACCACTGACTTTAATGATTCACAAGTTTTGTGTGAATTGGTAACTCAGCTCTTGAGGACATAATACTGTACACATTGCACCTCAGTGCACATTATTACTAAGAAAAGAAACACTTCAAAGGAGAGTTTAAATATCTCTGGTTTTCTGCCACAATGGTGTTTTTAGTATAGGCAATGTAATTTTCTCAAGGCTAGATATACTGTAGGTGACATTTTATTATTAACTGTTTAAGCATTACAATTTTTTAATAAAATACAACTTCTGATCCTGAAAGGTGTTGGATACCCTCAAAGGCCATTACATTAAAAGGAAGAAAAGACCTTGAAGTGCCTCATGGGTGTTGGAATATTCATTCAGGACTGCTACAAGGTAAAGCTTAAAAACCATTCAGAAGTTAATCCTGGAGTATACCAACAGATGTAATTTTCACCAAGTACAAACTTCATGAGCAACACAGTCAGGGCTGTAATAAATGCTACCATGATGATTTTCAAGCACTATACAGTACCATTAAGCACAGCACAAAGCCACATATTTAAGAGAGAATCTATGAAAGCAGGTTAGACCTGTCCTGATTTTTCCCTCTTAGTAAGTCATTACTCTGAAATTCTAAGTCTTCCAGCATAAAGTGTAAGATATGGTTACTGCTATGTTAAAGATTACATGCACATATCAGGAAAAGGCACTATTTTTACACTACCGTGTCATGCAAGAAAAGTGAAAAAAGTCTAGCATTCCTTCTGAAGAAAATACCTCTAACTTTCTAATTAACATGAGCTAAAAGAACTGTTTGTAAGAAGATGTTAAAAGACCAATTTATTTTCTCAGTCTTTTCAAGTGTGAATTTGAACTCCAGCCATACAAACTTTAACCAAGTTAGATTATTGAACTGCAAGTCTTTATGAATATAAGCAATAAGCTTCCTATAAACCAACCCTGAGTTTCTGGAATGAATCTAAGCCATTTTTTTCTCATTAGTATTTCCTGCAAAAAGTAGAAAACATGGAGAAATTATAGATAAAATTATTTGTTTTAGGAATTATTTTAACTGCCACACTTCTACTGTTCTGTAAAGACGTACTAGCTTTCTCTCACTTAACTGTATCTCATATATCCATCCTTTTCCTCAGACACAATGAATTAGGTGTTATTCCTGAACTTACTTGGTTGTGACAGAGCAGGCTAGGGGAGCATGGTTTGCATTTGTACCTATTCCTCCACAGACAGCCATTCTCTACATACAATATGCTAAACATGAGTCTGATAAACTGGACATATGAAAAGCCCAGCTTTTAAGATTTCAGCTAATTTGGTATGATTTGCCTTCTTCTGATGTCATTCACCTTTTCAATACGTTTTTTTTAGTAGATATGAAGAGGAAATACTTCCACTTCTAATAAATCAGGTGGCACCAAATGATACATTTCTCTGAAAAGGATGTCTAAGGAACTGTACAAAATTTTCTTAACTAGCCTATTCTTTTGACTTGACTTGAAAATGCAAAATACAGGTGGCTGAATATATATTTCTTTTATTTTTTTGGAAATAATAATTTTTTTAAAAATTATTTTCATTCCATATTATAATGAAACTGAGACCATCTCAGACTCAAAAACATACCCAGTTTTGCTCATTAGAATATTCAGATGGGGTATCAGAAATCACTTTCTGTCTTCTTTTTTTTTTTTTATATATATATCGGAATGAACAGCAAGAAGAATTTGAGTCCTGAGAGTTAATTTTCTTTGCTGTTCTGACTGTTTAAGAGATAGAAGTGAGCAAGGAAGAAGTTATCTTTGTTATGATCAGAAATTTCATTCAGGATAATGAAAAGAGTTACAATTCCTTTAAAAGTTCTGTCCTTAACAAGAGGTTATGGCTAAATTAAAACAGGCAAGTTGAAAAATTGCACACCAGAACTATACTAAACCAATGTACTTTGTATAGCTCATATGAAAGTAAACTTCACCCAGAAATATATGTTCGTTGGCTCTGCTTCCCCCCCCCCCCCCTTTCTAATTTAAAATTTTGTT
>VZRM01002474.1:292439-340482 GCA_013397955.1 Grantiella picta
TTCTGAATTCAAAATTATGTATTTATCTGGGGGAAAAAACAAACCAAAATCTCCTCTGAAGGGCTTATTTTCATTCTACTCTAGTCTTACTTGACTAACATACACTACATACATATACACTACATACTTACATACACTACATACTTGACTTATGTACACTAACAAGAATATTTGGAGGTGAGACAATTGATGAAAGTTTATACTGCGTCCAAAAAGTTAATTCTGTGGGTATCTCTTCAAATACCAACAACCAGTGCAGGTTCTTTTCCTTTACAAAGAAACATTCTCTCTCAGCATGCAGTCTCCTGTGAACAGTCTTCTGATGTTCACTAACTCCTATATACCACAGTAATGGGCATTTTATGCAATTTCAAAATCTTCTGGCTTTGAATCTTTTTCCAGCCTTATCATCTACACCCTTTTCATCTACTCCCACTGTGAACTCGTTGATATGTGGGACAGTAGCTCCTGCATGAAGGTCACAGACAGAAGGCACACTTGAATAGACAGCACGTTGTTGAATTGTGGATGCATCTTTGCTCTCATGCACTTCTTATTATCATAACGAATGTCATACCTCAAATAAAAAAGAAATCTCAGTTTACAAAGGAAAAGGGTTTTAGGACAGTAAAAAGTAGGCAAATGGGGACTCAAAGGAAGAAGTTGACATTCCTGACATTCTTCTGGAGGAAAGAACCAGAGATTCAAGGACAAGATCAGGAGAAAGAGCTTGATTCTGTACCTGAGTGATAGAAATGCATTTTTCAAACCACACCACTTCATATGGTGTATAAGCCTGGAAATACCTCACTGTTGTTGTTGTTGTTGCCATTTACCTCTGTATTCTGAGTGGGTTTTTTCCTTGTTATCTCTCTTCTAGTTTTAGACTTGTTTGTAAACCCAAAGAATTTTATGGTGCTTCTAGAAACTTTTTAAACTAAATCTTCATTAATGATATAGACAAAGGGTTCGACTGCACCCTTAGCAGATTTGCAGATGATACCAAGCTTAGTGGTGCAGTTGACATATGTGAAGGACAGGATGCCATCCTGAGGATTTGGACAAACCTGAGAAGTGAGACATGGGAATCTCATGAAGTTTAACAAGACCAAGTGCAAGGTGATCCACCTGGGCTGGGGCAATCCCTGATATCAACACAGGCTGAGAGATGAACAGATTAAGAGCAGCCCTGCTGAGAAGGACATGGAGATGCTGAGGCACTGATGTGCACTTGCAGCCCAGAAAGCCAGTGTGTCCTGGGATGCACCAAAAGCAGCATGGCCAGCAGGTTGAGGAAGGTGACACTGACCCTCTACTTCTCTCTGGTGAAACCCCACCTGAAATGCTGCATCCAGTTCTAGGGTCCCCAACACAGGGAATTTTATCACCACAAAAACAAGTCAGTCACATTAAAAATATTGTTCAAGGCTTTATCTATATTAATATAAAGCAATATTAGTAAAAACTATTTGAGTTTTACAGAATGAAAGTATTCATTAATTTAAATGGGGATCAATGATTCTGCAGAATTTCTTGAAACTAAATTTTGTTTTCATGAGCACACTTTAGAGCTTTAGAGGCCTGTATCTCACATCTGAACATATGGCACTAAAGAACTTGGTTCCCCTATATCAGTCATGGAGTTCAGTTTGAAAGAGTATCTCAGAAGGTTAAACTGGATTCAACAACATGTTCTGTGACAGCAACAAAATAATGTTTCAGAGACTGTTGCACATAATGGTGATAAAATTTTCACAAGGATATATCTTTGAAGAAATTATGTTTATAAATTTATAAATTTGTCATATATTATATATTAAGAAATGTTATACATCAACGTAAGGACCACAAATCTGGATGTGTATTTATCATTCATATCTGTCCTGGGTTACTGCACTTGAATCAGCCCTTGTCAAGAAAAAAAGATACAAAGAAAAACAGTCCCATAAATATATTGAAAATTTATAGTCTTCAGTTTTAATTCTCTTTCTACATGCACCTTAAAATAAGCTGCTTCTTCATCTCGCGCCAGGTTTGATTTATGGTGCTCAAATCAAAAATACAAGAATAAAAGACATGAATGAATACTTGTTATCTCCTAGTAAATTACAGACTTTCACAAGTTGGTGTTTTATAGCCTGTTGTTAAGGAGTATAAATATGAAGCGCTGTATAAAAGCTTTGTCAGCCACCACCCAAAGGACTTACAATGATTGTTCCCCACAACTGTCAGATCTTTAACTAATGGTCAAGTAAAATAATATTGGAAGCCATGGGGAGACCTTCAAGTTATCATGTAACAGAAGATTACATTTTGGAAATTTCTCTGCAATAGCAAAATGGCATGAATGTCAATATATGTATATGCACATTTCTATGCAAGATGACATCAAAAGTAATCTGAGAAATACCACTGAGTAGCATAAGGAGAAGAACCTCAAAGAAATTATTTAATGTCCTAACTAAATTTATACTAAATTTATTTGTTTGTTGGTCTTTCTCAGTGAGTGTCAGGAAGCTGTGAAAAGTGTTTTTAGGGAGATATAAATTGAACATTTTAATTGCTTTTGTCAGGCTCATAGGTCCATTCTTAATGAAAAGCCAGAAGAGGACCCAGCAGACAAAAAGACAGAAATAAGTGGTCAGATGGGAAAAGAAGAGACAGCAGTTCATGGTGATAAGGAGTTCTCTATATAACTTTTCAGAGGAAAATTGCTTGCATTTCTTCTAATATTTTTTCCCCGGAAATCTAGGTTTGCTAAAAGGACATAAATGAGACTTTTGACAAGCATAGTCTTACCAGCAAGAAACACATAGAATAAATCAGACATTTCAAATTTCAGTTTTCAAATTTCACATTCATAACAATACACACTAACAAATTCAACCTTGTTCTCTTCTGATTCAAGTAAATGGATGTCCTGTTGGTTAATTGGTAGAAAATGTTGATTAAAACTGTCTAATTAAATATGGAACCACTCAGAGGAAAGGTCAGATACAGCAGGTTGCTCAGGGTTTTAACCAGCACAATTTTGAATATCTCCAAGCATGGAGAATCCACATCTCTGGACAATTCAAACACTTTCAAACACAGCTTCAAACACTTTCAGATGTAAACAAATTTTTTCTTATGTTTAAACAGATTTCTTTTATGTCTCTTTGTGCATGTGGCTTCTTGTTTGTTTCACTGGAATTACTGAGAAGAAAGTTCAATCTTCATTATTCACCCCATCACAGATTTACATACAATGATGAGAACTCCTCTTGTTTTCTCTCCTCCAGGCTGTACAGTTTCATCTTTCTCAGCCTCTTCTTGTGTGACAAATGCTCCAGACCCCCCATTATTGTCATGGCCCTGCGCTGGACTTGCTATGGTAAGTCCATGTCTCTTCTGTACTTGAGAGCCTCTGACTGTACCCAGCACTCCTGATCTGCCTTACCAGAGCTGAGCAGACAGGAAGGATCACCTTATTTGGCCTGGCAATGTTCTGTCTAAAGTGGGGGTTCTTTCTCAATGAAGAATACTGGAAAGGTCTAAATCAAAATATAATGCTGGTTGGGTAAATTTTCCCATAAATATATTCAAAGTGAGAAAGAAGTGGAAAGCAGCCAAATTAAATCTCTTTTGAGCATCTAGATTCAGTCAGGGATCTGCAGCTTTAAATCCTATATGGTTTGCAGGTATTATGGATTCATTTATGAAATAAAACTAAGCAGTATACCAGTAATATATGTATCTGATAAACTGAGTTTTTGATTTACTGTTCCTGCTAGAGAGATGAAGGTGGTAAAATTTATTACTGTTACCGCAGGTCAAAAAAGGCTTTTGGAAGGTGCATCTTTTATGGGTTTCAGGAATTTCCTGGTTTTACCTGTTTTTCACAAGTTCTCATTGAGAATACTTGTGTGAGAAAGGAAACATACTGTTTTGGTGTTATGCATGCCACGAGCTTTTTAATGTATGGCAGTGTTGCTATGCCCAGTCCCCTGTCCCTACTCTTTCACGATCTGTGATTGAAGAGAATCTCTCACTTGTCTTGGTTTTGGGGTGACCATATGATGTACATAAATTGTGACTTTCAGAAAGCTTCCTAAAGGTCACCTACATGAATTTATGTCATTGCAGGTGACTAAGTTAGCTGCAGCACACTCTGAGATCTGTCCCGAGATGACTGATCAATTTTACTCACAAGCACTATTGTTTTCCCTACACAGGTCTCCCATTGCAGGGTTAATGCAAAACATACTCCACGATTACACAGCTGGCAGTGCTGAAGTCTCATCTTCTTCACTGCAGTGATGACAGGAGTTATTTTATTTAATTTTCTAAAGTAATAGAGGAATATTATTGTAGATTACCATGAGCTGTTACATTACTGAGAAAAGTGGTTTTCAATTAACATGACCTGAGTAAGCAGGAAGTAAGATGTGTGTTGGTATAACTATGAAAATAACCCATACCATTACTGCATAGTCAAATGCAGATAACTTCTTACACAGTCAGTTACATCTTTACTAAGTGAATAGATCTTGCTTATTTGAAATGTAAAGAGCATTCCCCCTGCACTCTTACCCCATGTTCACCCGTTTACAGTGTGAGCACGAAGACTCACCAAAAGAGCTGCTCCTCTGGGCTGTTTGCCATTATGGGACTTGTGGAAGGTAGAACAGTTAGTTAAGCAGGAAAGGAACTGATCTGCGCCGGGGTGGCTCCTGGAAAGCTGTTCAGTAGAACCCAGACATAGTTAAAAGGTTATTTCTTCTCTCTTTTGTAAGAGAGACAATAGATATTAAAGGAGATCATGAATCCTTAGTGCTAGGTATCACGCTGCATATTATAAAAACAATCTCTTCTCTTATTTCAAAAGACTGGAAAAAAACCATTATGTTCCATTTTAATAATGAAAAATTGAGTTCAGACTTGGTGAAAGTGATGGGGATCTTCATAGGAGATCTTGGAACTGAACTCAGACATTTCGAATCCTGTACGGTTTAAGAACCAAGTCCCCATTATCATTAGGTTGAAATACAGGACAGTTCAGAGTATAGACTATAAAACTGAGTAAGCTTTAAAACTTTTTCAGTCACCTAATGAGGAATATTCAAATTGACTTTTATAAAATCTCTTTAAAAAATAGATACTTGGGCATTTAACATACTTTCTTTTTTGTATCAGCTTTCAGTCCAGTTTTCTAATTTTAGGTTCCTCATCAGGTCTTAGCAGAGTGCAGAATTTCTGTAGGAAATTAAGTTGCTTAGTTTAGTTGAATCAGTATCCAAAAGCAAAAAAAATTGTTAATTGTACTTCGCTATTCAATTTATCTCTAAAATTATACTAAAGTTATAACTGAAGAGTTTAACATAAAAATGTGAGAAACTGAGATAATTACATTCATGAACTTACTTTGAATCCCTAAGCACCAGTTTGCACTCTTTATTTGATTTGCATATTTGAAAGATTAGTACAGCATTGTGACATAGCTCTGATGCTCTTTCTTTCTTCTCCCCTTTGCCACAAAATTTGGAAAATATGTTGTCAGCACTTCACTAAACATGCAGGATGTTCACTTTAAATGCAGGATAACTGATCAGATTGGATTTGTGTTTAAGAAAAGTTTTTCTTGTGCATAGGGAAGGAAGTCTGTGCACATGTCGATGTTTTAACTTAATGCTCTGTGAACAGTCCTGAAGTTAGCTTCTTCTTCAGGTGTAGGAAGCTGAACATGCACAGAAGCCTTCATAAGGTCTAAAGAAAATCAATCTAAAAAGATAAGCAATGCCTTATTTTCCAGGTTTTGAAATACAGCAGTGCATGAGCTGAGCTCCCTCCATACAGACAAATTATGGCAACTGTGGCATTACTGTGGCCTCTTTTCCAGACTCTTTTGCTTTTGCCACCACCTCTGTCTGCCTCACTGTCGCTCTGATTGCTTGCATTCATGCTGGTGACAGGAGCAATGACAGCAGGCACAGCAGCAGGCAGCTTCAATCTGAGAGATACATCTTCATTTTGGATATCTTTTGGAAAAAGACTGTCGTTCATAGAATGTAAGGAGTAGCACAACATGTGCAAGGTGTATAAAGGATGATCCACATATACTCTGCATAAATTCCTTAAAAGCAAAGGACCAAAGTGTAGCAGGAAATGTAGGTTACATCTGGAATTCCTATTCTACAAATTTTTAATGCTAGCTTGTAGTATATAAAACCACAGTCAAAACAGACTTTGCTATTCTTTCTTTGGTATTTTTGTGGGGCTTTTTATTCTTGTTCCTGTTTGTTTGTTTGTGGCTTTGTTTGGGGTTTTTTGTTTGTTGTTTTTTTGGGTTTTGTTTTGTTTTGTTTTGTTTTTGTGTTGTTGTTTGTTTGTTTGTGTTTGTTTTTGGTTTTTGTTTTGTTTGGCTTGGTTTTTGGAACACTTCATTCTCAAGGAGGAAAATGCCAAAGAAAAGGATAAAGTTATTTTGACTAAAACCACAAACTCTCCAAGAGAAATATAAAGGAAGAACCAACTGAACTGCAAATTTGTAAAAATATTTTCTTATATTATTTTCCTGATCATAGACTGTGAGTAAAAAGAAAGAAAAGGAAAGAAGAGAGAGAGAGAAAACCCAAAGCCCCAATCATAGGCTTAAATGTTCCCCTTCAGAAAATACTCTAATTTTTCTACTATTTTTCTTTGTTTCCTTTTATTTGATGGGAGGCGAGGAAATGATATTTGCTGAAAGGTTGTATTTTGAATAACTGAAAATCTCGTAAATTGAAGCATCATAGAGCAACAGTACTGTAGTCCCATCTGAGTCAAACAGGTGACGTTTTCCGAAATAGTTCATTGGTTTTCTTTGTCATTTTATTTGTTATGGGGTAGCTGCTATTTATAATCCCTTATTTCTCATGCCCACTCTAATAAACTGTTTTTCAGATATAATTTGCTCAAAAACAACCAACCAAAGCTACATACAGCAGTACAAAGAAAAGGAGCAAGAGGTTGAAGAGATTTACAGAAAACTATAATCTTTTAAGGTTAAACTGGTCTTCTAAACCCATGAGTAAAAAGAGTGATTGTCACACACTAATTCTAGCATAGCAGATTCCTATGGAAAGGAGTATTCCTCAGCACTCATGCCCAAGTGTTAGAGAGAGCCACAAACTGCTCGCACAGAGCAGGGAACGCCTCCCTCCCCTTATCCTTGGCACTGGCTCAGCTCATTTAGTCTTACGCTTCCAGCTAGTAGTTATAGAAAGTTTTTCCTCCTCCTCCCTAAAGCAGACACACTGCTGTTAGCAATCAGAAGTAGCTACTTCCTACCTGCGATAAGTACTTGTGCTGGTAATTATAGCACTTTCTTTCTCCATTACTTTCAGGAATTTATAGCTCCCCTTAAGCCAGAGGAGAAGAGAGAATGGTCTACAGAAAGGGGAACAAGGAGGGAGTCACAGAGGGACAGGCGAACACAAAAGACATTTGTAATTTCTAAGGGTTTGAGAGAACACAAGTGAAACAAAGCTAAATAATGCTTAAGACAGAAAACTTACCATGTTAACAGAATCTGCTACCCACTGCAGCTTCAGTCTTATATAACTCAGAAGCACAGTTTTTCTAAAGTTTAACAAAAGCAAATAAAATATAGGTACATTCACTACAGGTGATTCTTAGAAAAAAATAACAGAAACAACCTTGGTAAAAAGGTAATAATAACCTGGACTGCCCTTGACTTTATACTGCAATTTGTTTAGCTTCATTATTACATGTTCCAGGCCCCATGCACAGGGCAGGCAAATAAGACTTGTAATAAAGGACAAATCTTTTGTTAGGCCAAAGTAGTATAGCTCAGAAAAAACCCTCAGAAAGTATACAAGCTTTTAGGCACACAGGCCTTTCTTTAATTCTGAAATAGAGAGAACAGCTATGATTCTAGAGCAGAATTTGCCAGAGTTTAACAAAAGAAGGTTTGAACAAATTGCCCTCTGAGAGAATAAGTAATTGGTACTAGTAGAATGAAAGAAATGTTGCAGGGAGAAGGAGCAAAAAAATGAGGAAAAGACATGTGGTGAAGTTATGTTTTTAGAAAAAGAGAGACATACAGAGTTGGAGGAGGGCTGCTTTTTAGGGATATTGAAAGCTAGTTCATCAATTCAGTGATTTTCCTTTACTGTTACTCATCTTCTTCAACCATAACAGCAGCACCATTTCTGGGATACACTATTCAGTACAGCTGCTTAGGTCAATAATATGCTATTCCATTTCAATTGCAAATGCTGGCTCTGAAGGCAGTGCCAGGGCTTTCCTGAACTTCATGCAGTGTCTTAGCCTCTTGAGACATTAATTTATCAGAATTTTTCAGGATAGCTTTAGAATTACCCTTGCACTACACCGATGAATGGTCCCAAAGACCCAGTAAGTCTGTCCTCGTTAGCATTTCCTGATTGTCATTAAAACCTTTTGCTTCTCTGAAACCCAAGGGAGGACATGGATATTCACAAATGTCAATCATATTGCCCATAATTTCGTGGCTGACAATAAGGAAACACCTTAACTGTAAAACAATTATTTTTGATGTATTTTTCATGCATGATTTGTGGTCAGGAAAGCTGGGGATTATGATAAATTTGACAATATTTTGCTTCACATTTTTTTTGATAGTATGAATTGCATTTTCTGCACAGATTAACATGATCCTTTGCATTATCTGATTATCTTCTATGACTCTGTTATAATGAGCTCACACTGTTACTTATCACAGCAATTGGAATACTATATATTTGTCTTTCACAGTATTAATTTTGTATTTTTAATAAAATTTGCTTTGTAAAACTCTGCTTCCTGCTATTGTCTGGTCTGTTGCCCAAAGCACTGTGAGAAAAAGGATGTTTAGGTGAAGAGGAAGGAATCTTTTTTCTAATGACCTGATTTCTGCCTATACATTTGAGGTCATAGAAAAGAGAGAAATGGGATTGATCTTACTTTGGTTCCATCTGAAACACCATAAATTTCCTTGGCTTCCTGAGTATTTAAGATAAATTAGGGTTTTCAGTCCATAATATACCTGGACAAGTGCAGATGTCTGGAGTAACATGAAATAAACAACACCTCAGACCTGTTAGGTCTTATGGAGTAAAGAGGAAATAAAAGTGCTCAGTGAAAATGTACATCTCAATGTTGCAGATGTTTTCATGTGGTCAACCAGGGCAATTCTGATCCCAGAACTTTGGGGAAAACCTTAGGAACAAGGAAATTACACTGTTGAAAGACTATCTGCAAATTCGTCCCGGGGCTTAAAATTTTACCTGCTATCATGATCTTAAAAGTCCACACCACCATATATGATCGACAGTTTTGTGCGAATATACACAGTGAATTTTCAAAATTTTACAAACCACGTTTTTACCATAAATTTCTGACATGGGCAGATTTTCACTTGGAAAAAAAAATTTACTACTAATACCCAGTACTATTCTATTTGTTATTAAAGAAGACTTTTTTTTTTTTTTGAGTCTCTAATTTACAATGACTCACACATTATATCAGAAATTTTTTATGAAACTTTCATTTGTATTTCCATTTGCATGGAAAAAAAAAATAAAGTAAAAAACCCAAAACCAAACCCTTAGGTTTCAGGGATTCATTAATTAGCTTGGAAAATATTCATCTTTGGTAGAATAAGTTCCTGGCCTATGAAGAGCAAGAAAAAAATAGTCTATAGTTCAGATCTAAAGATTTTGGATTTTGGTTTATTGCTTATTTTTTATATATTTTTTATATTTACAATAACTATCTAGTTTCCAGGCTTATTATTTCAAATTTTCCAATACTGCTTCCATTTCTGTATATTTCCATTACCTAAGACTACCCGTAGAAATATAAATAACCACTTAATAATGACTAATTAAAATTTACATAAGATAATATTTTAAGAATAAATTTTTAAAAAATTATGCTCAGTCATGCTGCATTGGTTAATTGAATAAATTAAAAACAAAGGCATTTATTTCTAATAAATGACTGACTACACTCATATCATGGCTTTGTCTACAATGAAGGTAGAAATTCATTCATGTCTTTCTTTCCTATTCAAAATTCTAAAACTGAGACATGTTAGAATTCTCACACAGACGAGGTATATTAAATTCAAATTTTGTCTAAAATATTTTCCTCTTTCAGTCTTAATTAAATATTTTATAGAGATCCTATCAAGCAACCGCTTATGCAATGAGCATAGCTATGACATTCCTATCAGTGTTTCACATAGCCTTTTTTAGCTTAATTAGATAGGAATTTTCAGCCTCTTCTGAGTCAAAAATGAAATTTAATTTATGAAATCATTCTTGAACAGTATTAAAAGCAGCTAAAGCAGCTGAGACTAAAAACCTAGGACTTACCAAGAGCTAATTTCCAAGGCTAGTGTAAGCAATCTAGAAAGCTGGATTGGCTTTATAGGAATATCAAACATTCCCTGTAAACTTTCTGTTTCTTTTATATCAAACTTTCTCAGTAAATGTCTTAAAATTAACAATTTATTCTTCAAAAAAGCAAAGAAAGTAACTACCCTATTTTATTTTCTCCCTATCCTCATGATAGGAATTAGTTTTAAATATGAAAAACTGTAACATTATTCTGTAATATGCTCAAAAAACTTTCTCATTCTTGACTCTCTGTTATTTGTCTCCTTCAAGAAAGATAGACTTTCATTTCTGAGGTGCACACATATAATTTGTTCAGAAATTCAGCAAACAAGGCATTCCAATATGAATATCATATTTACTTATTCACTTCATACTTACTTTTGAATACATGAAAGAAAGATTTTACAGCCCACCTGCTGTGCTATACAAAAGCTTGTTATGAAGCACTAAAAAAATCCAGATTATACAACATCCAAGGCTGATGGCAAACTTTATTCAGTTCTGCTCTCCAACAGCTCCTGATTATTGTAAACAAACAATATTGAGAATTGGGAAAATACACAGCACAGGAGTCTGCATTCTGAGTAAAATCCATTCTTCCAAGCAGAGGGTGGAACAAGGAAATCACAGCATTCCATGAAAAGAGCAAGCCTGAGGTATTCTCTCAAAAAGGAGAATAAGGATGACTAAAAAGTAAATTTAAAAAATAGTATTTGAAAATCAAGCTGCTAACAAAACAGCTTTTCAAACATATCATTAACGCAGCACTGGACTTTTTAAAGGAAGTAAGCTTTCATTGACAGAAGAGTCATAAAGGTCTGAAATGATCCTATAGATGTTGTAAACACCTATGAATTAGTTTCTATATAAATAGAGCCTGCAGGTGGTAAGACTCCCAAATGGATACTAAAGCCTAAACTCCGTGTACAGGTTGGGGTTCATGACTGGCAGAAATCAGTCTCTCCATCCTCTTATTCACTCTGTAAGAAGAAGGAATGTAGCAACGGGAGTGAAAGACAATAAGGAAGGCAGAATGCTAAGGAAGAAGCGTATTTGAAACACAGTGGTTAAAGGAACAAGTAAAAGATGACAGGACCTGATTTTCAGCCCTGCACATAACAAACATTATTACTTCTCCTTCAGATCTTCGCATTTTTGGATCCTGATGTGACTTGCTTTTCTCCTGCATACAGAAAAGCTATTTACTTAACTCAAGACTAAATTTTATTCACAGAAGCTAGGTTTAACAACATGTATCCGTGGTTTCCCAGATGGATTCTGTCTAGAGTATCACATGAGAGCCTTGCAGTGTGTTGAATTGGCTTTTCTCTGCAGGAACCAAAGCTTTATTTCATCAGTTGTGGTGCTGGGAGATGGAAATATATCCAGGTCTAACTTGAGCAAAGGGCTGTGAGACAGAGACAAGAGTATATGCATCCTTGGAAGACAGAAAAGCCTTTCAAAGTCTTACAGCTATGTGACTGGAGGCAAATAAAAGAAATCACTCAAACCTCTATATCACCTCTTCCTGTTGGTAAAATGAAGGCAGTGATGTTTCCTTTCTTCTGACCCTTTTTTGTCTGTTTATAATTCAAGCAAAAAATTATATATAATGGCAAACTATCACTCAGACCAGCTTAAAGATACAATTCACCTAGAAATATCAGAGGTTTATTTCTAAACAACACAGATTTTCATTGATGAGCTTAGCTTTCCAAAAACTGGTTTACAAAGCAGATGCACTGCCACATAACTGACACTTATTCAGGATATTTGTCCTTCATTTAAAGTGCATTCCATTGCTGGAAACTGAGACCATCAGATTTTTTTTTGGGGGGTGGGATTTTTTGGGGGTGTTTTTGTGTCCCTTATCACATAAAAGGCCTGTTTTGGGAATGTGTTAGTCACTTTGCTACATAATACACTACTGAAGGACTTAAATACTGCAGCCATTATTACAGACTGTACAATTTTGAATAAAATCTTTAAGTTCTTTTGTCTTGCTTTTCTTTCCCAAGACATTGTACTCAGTTTTGTGACAATTCAGCCACAGGCCATTTGGGGGAATGGAGTTAGCACATTATAGCTAATTTCCAGATGGACCAAACAACAGCAGCTGCAGCATCTGGTTTTGGCTGGAAGCCTGGGGTGTGAATGCAACCCACTCAGTATTTCATGCACAGTCAATGAATATTTCTTATCTCCTGATTAAAATACACTGACTTGGAGTGGTTATTAGAGTGAGTTACTGCTAACAAGTGACAGAATCAGACAACCCTCACAAACTCCCTGTTCTAATATTGAACTACCTATTAAAAAATAAAATCAGTGCAGTTACAAACTTAATACTAATAATTACAGAATAATATAATATTGGTGTCAGAGGTTCTACTGTGACTACAGCAAAAATTGGAATCAGAGATCAGCTCTGAGCCTTGCAACAGCTGTGTGCATCTGTAATTATGTGAATTTATCAGCAATGGCAGAAGAAAAGATAGTGCTACAATCAGTAAGAGAGACCTTTCATTTATTCAGGGTACCATGGAATAAGGCTCTGCTATGGTACACAGATTTCTCTGTCTTCCATAGAGAACACAGTCTACTGCAATCAATTTACAGTTCCTCTTTAGGAACCAGAAGTGTAAATTGGATCAATATCCAATATAATTAATCAATAATTTAAAATAGATGAAATTATTAATACATTTAATAGTACTTAAATTTTATTAAAATATCAGAAGAGTACCTCTTCAAAACTTTTGGAGCAAATTAATGTCTAAGAATTAAAGTGCATAGACGTGCTTCTACCAATGCTGACAATTGAGAATAACGAGACCAAAGTTAAAGCTAATCAAACCACTAGATCTTTGCCATGTAGGAAAGTCAAAATGCTTATAAGCTTTTCCCTCCTTTCTCTTTGTACTATGGAACTGTTTCATGTACAGGAGCAGGCAGAGGAGGAGAGAAATAAAAATGATTAAAACCTCCACAAAATCAACAAAGCAGGATTTGGAGATTTGTCTGAGAAATGAGGATTACTGCTAGTAAATACTAAGCACTAAACTAGAGACTTAACAGTCCTGAGTAACACCTTGTACCTGATGGTTCAACAGAATTTACCTTTGGAAAAAAGAATGTTTGAGCTTCTGTCCTTTCCCAAAGCTGACATTGGGTACACATAAGCATAGAAATTTTAACATGTTTGTTAATTGTTTCTTCATTCTCTAGGGGAATATTTAAATAAATTAAAAAGAAGATGGCAATAAGCAGAGTTTCACTCTGCAAAGGGAACAGTATTGAAAAGGAGAGGGCATGCCAAGTTAGGCCTGAGATAATTATGGCTGTCAAGAAAAATATATTTGAATAGCTTAATTTGTGGATACTTAAAATTAGAATTAATTATTTATCTACAGTAAAGAAAGTACTGGAAAATTGTTTCTGAATATGTTTTCAATTATGTGTTATATTTTTCTGAAATTATGAAGCTTCCTTCAGTTTTGGATCAAACTATTATTTAATTGAACTGCTACTCTATCAAGAAGTCTAGTTCAATGAGTACAACAAGTCACTGGAGTATATTCAGAGAGCACAGACATTCTGTTGGCGTAGGATATTTTGCAAAAGATATTTTAGTGAAATTAATGTGTTATTTTAGTTCTGTGTTTACAAAGAGTTGGATTAATTACTTTTTAGTGTTCAAATGACTGGATTACTGGACTGAAGATTCATTATTTAAAAAAAAAATGACAGCTCTTGATTTGATCACTCAAACACATCTTTCAGCGTTTACAGCCTAATACCATCTCAAATGGAAAGAACTTTTGGGGAAGTACAGTTACTAACCACAAAAATCTTTGAGTGATTTTTAAGAACATTCTTGATATCTGCTTGAAGCGTGTAGGGAGGAAGAGGCTATTGACAAGAAGTACTCAACATTTATTAAAATGTAAACTAGTATTGTAGTCTGCATTTAAATGTTCTTACACTTCATTGTTCAAATCAGAAATATATTAGCATATGGATGCAAAGTAATCTATTGTACATAGGCCTTTTTTCAATATTGATGAAAATAAATTATAACAAATAGTGATCAAAAGGAAAAAGAGAAGCACCAACAACATTTATAGGTCTGTCAGTGACAAAAGGATGACTAGGGAAAACGTGGGCAGCCTCTGGAAGGACATGGGGGACCTGCTTATCCAGAACTTGGAGAAGGCTAATGTACTCAATGACTTTTTTGCCTCAGCCTCCACCAGCAAGCCACAAAAACCAAAGGCAGGGTCTGGGAAAGAACTGCACACTGTAGGAGAAGACCAGGTTTAGGTCTATCTTAGGAATCTGAAGGTGTGCAAGTCCACGAGACTGGTGGATGAAGGGACTAAGTCACTAACCATCATATATGAGAAATCATGGTCATCTTGTGAATGTCTGACAGCTCTCATTATTCATGGCTTCAGTTCAGAAATTAGCTGAAATGGTACCTAAGTCCTGAGTTTCAGATACTGTTAGACTAAATTGAAGACATAGAATATTGATGCTTTTTATAAATTCAGAAGTTCCTTTCTAAAAGATGCTAATGTACATGTTGAAATTTGATATGCAAAATGAGCTAAATTTTAATGAGTATAACTTCACATTATTTAATGTACTTACTAAATGTTGAGAATATGAAGAGTCTTTGCAGACTCAGTAGCTATTTCGCAATTACCCAGTATAATTGTTCCTTCTGTTTAATATGAATGTCTAGCACTGACTATCATTGATGGTAGATTATATGGTTCATTGATTCCACCTAATGCAGCTACACTAACAAATTATAAATCAAACAATCTTGAAATAAGGCTATAATATTTTGAAATTAAATTATAAACATCTATAAGCTTAACATATAAACTGATTCTATTTAGTGTTTCATTAGCCTTATGATAACATAGTGCCAGTGTAACTCTGTGGTTTTACATAAAAGATATTTCATCACAAAATTCTGATCTCTTAATTTTTAACAATGGATATAGCCATTTACTAAACAGTATGCATATTAGGCAATCAGACTTTATAACATAAACCTTTCAGCAACATAAAGTGCCCAAAAATTTTAAGCAGTGTGCTTTGTTTTATGTGTGCCACATGCTGGCAGCCACAACAGCCAAACATCGATATGTCATTTAAAGACCTTACAACACAATATGAAAAGAACTTGTCTTGTATGTCAAAAATCTCGTGGCTATCAGATAGATGCCAATTTGAGACTACTTCAGCTCTATTTATTGTAACATAGCTGGAACTATAGCACAGTTAACATTATAACAGCTACCCCCCTGGTGGTTCATGTTTATGATTTACAGGTATTACATTTAAAAACAATCTATTACAAGACTATTGAATATTGTTTTATCAGATAAGAAAATCTTATATAGGAATGGCATCTATTTATTTTGGTCTGTTTGAGGGTGAAACAAGGCATCATGAACTCTGCTCTTCCTTGGAGGTAGTGCTCATTACTTTTTCAGCAATGACTTCTTTCCTTGCTTGGTTTAGGTGAGTTGTTTCTTTCTGCCTATATACCTGAAAGCCAATTTATTTGACATACCCGCACTTTCCTAGCTCTGTAAAGTAGAATATATAATAGTTTTTCCTTCCTACTGCAGAGAAAAAAACTGAAAAAAGTATTCTGCTCAAGTATACTTTGCCCTAGAGGAAAATTTGCAAATATATTTAATGACTCTGTTTATCACTTTTCCTAATGCACATGGAAAACAATGTGATTTCTCTTCCAAGTTCCAATTTTTATTTTTTTTTAATGAAAGTGGAAAAATTGTTCTTGGGTGAGAAATAGAATCTCTACTGAAGCTGAGAAGGTAACACTGAATAAAAGAATGACATCCTGCACACAGCAGTAAAGATTAATGGTTAAGGGTAGTTAAATTTTGCTCCTTTTGAGACAGACACTAATAAAGGACACCATCACTGTTTAGAAAATGCAGTTGCATTAGCATATGAAGTTACTAATTACAAAAAAGTATATTAGAAAGCAGATAATTCAAACTTTCTGTGAAAAATCAACTTTTGTCTGAAAAATCAACTGATTGTCTACGTTTGAAATGCATTTTCATATTAAAGGTGATACTGACAATAAAAAATGCAGTTAAAGATATAATATTAAACAAAACCATTTTTGGAAAGCTGCATATAAAAATTTTAGCTGGTGTCCTCTTTCATTGAAAAGACCAGTGCTGTTTACATGCTAAATATGTTCAGCATTTGCTAAATGCATCGTGTCATTGAAGATAAAAAGCTGCTTTGAGAACCTGAACAGAACCTCAGTGAAAACCAGTCTCCCTATAAAGACAGGCTTCTTGATAAACTACATCAGCATAGAACAATTTTAAGCACATTGAACTGAGTCCTCAGTTCATATATAGGGCCATAAATTGTTCAGTGGCCACAGAGATTGCTATTGGTGTTAAGAAAAAAGTGGAGGAATAAAGGAACTGTATGCTAATCATATAGGGTAAAATCAAAAGGCAGCTGCCAACAGATGACAGGGAAATAACTGTTGTTTAAAGAAACAACTCAAGAAGAGGAAAAAGAACATACAGCTGTAGCTGAGAAAAATAAAACCTAAAACCAGCAGTAGCTGAAATCAGATTGGACAACAAGGAAGAGTATTCAGCTGCCAAAAACATACAATAAAATTGTACAGAACAGATTAATGATAAAGTCTTTGGGAATCCAAAATATTAAATAATTCTAGAGTAAACATAACTGATGATTACTAGAGATAGAATATATGGATGGGAATATTTAATTTGTTTGCAAACATGTTTACTGTATTTGCCAGGATAATCCTTGAAGTTCTGCTTACATAAAATGAAATCTAAATATTCAGTTACCATAACAACATAATATATTAGTTCTCTAGTTTGTTTTTTGATCATTTGACTACAGGA
The DNA here is from genome assembly GCA_013397955.1 of Grantiella picta. Lineage (NCBI taxonomy): Eukaryota > Metazoa > Chordata > Aves > Passeriformes > Meliphagidae > Grantiella > Grantiella picta. The sequence continues at coordinate 309,793 of VZRM01002474.1, forward strand.
TTGTTTGCTAGAATCTTTGTGATTTAAGTCTTCAATGTTCCTCAGGATTACTCAAATGAAGACTCCACATATTTATTTAGTTTTCACAATACTTTATTCATTTTTCTCCTTAGAGGAGCAAGGCAGGCTTAAAGAATCTGATACTTTAATAACAAAGACAGAAGCAAGTATTTTGTTTTTATTGGCAGAATCACAGAAAGTCTCAGAAAATAAAACTAGTGAGATATATTTAAACTTTTTAATGTTTTTACTGGAAGCATTAGATGTTAGCATCACACCTCTGCTCCCCTCACCCCCCCAAATTATACTGTTTACTTAAAAATCTTACTCTTAAATACATCTCTCAAGTATAGCATTGCCTATATAATTTTTCAAATTGACACAATTTCAGGAAGTGCTGTGTTCTGAAGGCTGTGTTTCACTTCCTGCAAGAAAAACCAGAATTGTGTTTAAAAAATGCATATCTAAACACGTCCTCCTGAAAATCTAGATAATTTTTGCCGAGTGGAAGAGAATATCCCTTTTTAAATGTGTCTGTTCCCAGGGAAAAACCCAAAAGGATGCAAATGGGACAGCTGTGAATTTCTGTCTATTCCTCCTGTCTAATGAAAGCTAGATCAGGACTCCACATTTGGCCCAAGAAAGAGTGAAACCTTCTGCATCACTGGGGCTAAATTTGTGCTAGCATGTTCACAGCATTGGGAAACAGGACCGCTCACAGAGGCTAGGGTTAAAACTGATCAATTGTTAATGGCAGCAACAGGCATACCAGCTGCCCACAGACTACTCATGAATATATTAGTATACAGTTAATTGTAAAACAGCTTAATCAGAAGAGGTCTTAACTGTCCACTGGTACATCAAGTATCTATCTGCTGAAGGATGGGTAAATAAGGTAAATTATTTGAATAGTCGTAAGTTTACATTCAAATGGTATATTCTGTCTCTTGGCATAGTCTAATTAATGTTCTGACCCATGCTCTTGTCATCTGTAATAATTAAATGACAAAGTAAACCACGTACAAGTAGATAAAGCCATAGCAGACTTAGGGAGGGCATGGAAAACGTTTATAATTGCCAAAGTTGCCAGTGAGACTAGTAGGCACAGTAAGACAAGTAGGTAAAGGCTTGATTTTAACAAAAACACACAATAAACTAAAACTCACATTCGTAGAACGTGTGTGAAAACACATTCAATTAAGAGAAAGAGGAAAACTCCAAAAATAAACTAATGAAAAAAAATACTCACCCCAGTATTTGGGAAAGGGGTTCTACATCCGTTATTGAAGTTTGCCATATTTTTTTTCTTTTTCAGTTTTACATTTTGGCCCGTCATATTTCCTTATTTTTTGTTTCATACAATGAATGTTCATTCTTATCTCTTGCTCTTAAGTTATAATAAAAGTGGTAAAATACCAGATCCCTTTTCAGCAGAAATACCTGACCATCCTAATTCAGCCTAGAAAATGTTCACATGGTTATTACATTCACTGAGCAACTAAATAGAAAGAAAATTATTGACTGTTGAATCAGATACTGAGTAATGTACTCTTTCAAATGCATTGCACAAGCCTAAGTGGGAAATTGTGTGTGATTGAAATTTCTGAGCTAACACCAACCTCAGCTTGTTCATATGTTTCAACCCTGTGCCCCCAAGACAGGGCTTTTTCAAATCTTACAAGCAGTAAAACCTCATTAGTGCAGCTAACAGGCTTAGCCATAATATAGCCTTAGCAGTCCTGCAGATTATTGTGCTCGTCATGTGAAACAGATGTAACCTAAAAGGTGCAAAGAAGATGAACATCAAATGATAAAGAAAAAAGGGGAATAATTAATATTTAATACCTGCATAGAAATTTCTCTTTCGCTAGTTTAAAAAAGACTAATTATTTATGCATGATTTTCCAGCAAAAGTTTTCCATTAAAAAACATGAGGGAAACTTAACAATATATTTGCTCATTTTGGGGATTATCCATAAGTATTTTCAATGCATGTTCATATATTATATGAAAGGACTGGAAAAAGTTGCAGTGCTTAAGAGAAGATTGTGGTATTATTAAGGAAAAGAGGAAAAAACACATAGAAATTGTCCCTCTCAACAGTGTTTTGTGTACCAAACTCATTAGCTGTGGTAGTGCAAAGAGAAATCATTAAGCTAGAAAATACAGTAGAAACATCAATTTTGTGTGTGAGGAGTTTGGGTAATTCTATTGTTATGCTGTGTAATGTAAAACTCTACAAACATAAGCCAGAAATTATTAATTTGGAGTATGCCTTTGAATAGCAAAAAAAAAAAAAAAGAAAAAAGATAAAAAAGAAAAAAAGAAAAAAAAAAACTTATTTGCTGTCCAGTGAAAGAATTTTGTGGGTGAGATAGGGTAAAAGTGAATTGCGAGGGTGGCCAAGTAGATGGAACCACACAATGTACAATGACAGTGACTAAGGTGGGCAGGGAAGTGGCAACTGCGCTCAGCTCAGAAGCTGAGGAGCAAAGAAAAAGCTATTTTGCTCCTATCTTCAACATTAACACAAAATCCACAAAATTTGAAGACAGTGACAAAAGAATGTTTTTCATTTTTGAGGATAGTGATAAAATAATTAGGTTTTAAGTGATCTTATTTAAATATAATTCATGTTTATCTCTCAATGGCTCTCAAATGACACTGCCTCTGAAAGAGATGAAGCTGAACAAAACCATTTTTGGGAGGATAAGTTGGCAATACATGTTCCCATGCTAATGCTTCTGAAGACCAACTACAAATGTATGAAATATGATCATGTCACTGTTTGAATTGCATTAAGCTTTCTATTAGTTTCATCTAGAAGAACTAGAAGGCAACCCTGCACCAGGAAATTTCTGCATGCCAGATGATACAGTAGAAAAGGATTCTCCTCTCTGCAATATTCTCTGACAGTAGGAAATAATTATTTTCTTCCTTATGAGAAAAGGGAATTCAGCACACTGCAGAACAAAAGTTATTATTTAGCACATTTTAACAAAATCATTACCTTCAAGTTAACCATTAAATAAGAGGAGGCAAAACCCAAGTATATTACTTTTGCTTGGATCTCTGGCTTCAAAGTTGCTTATTTTGTGCAATAAAAACATCTAGGGAGGATTTTGTAGAAATCACTGGATTAAAGACAAGCTGGGACTGGAAATCAAACTCTATTCCACTATTTCTATGTGCCCTGCTTTCTAAGATGCAATTTGTGAACTTGCATTTTTGACTTCACAACAGCATGTTCAGAGGACTGATCATCAGACTTATTTGTTTTCTCTGATGAAATGCGGCTATGAACTCTCAAAGATGAGAGAATTATAAAACCCAGATCTCTTATTTGTTCGAGAAATGTCGCAAGAGTTTTATCAGAGCCTGATGTTTTCACCTCTCATTTCTACTTTATATTCAAAGATTTAATCCTATCCCTGACTTTTAAACATAATTAGAGCTAAACCTTAGGAGAGGATCTCAAGAGCATTTCCCTCCTAACAACATTAGCTCAGAGAGCTACAAGCATGACGAGGACATGAGTTCAGTGGCATCCCTCTTGCTACTGTTTTCAGTTGACTAACTTCCTGAATTCCTCTGCTCAGTATAAGAGTTATAACAAATTAACCTTATCATAGAATCAGAGAATGGTTTGGGTTGGAAGGGACTTTAAAGTTCATCTAGTTCCAGCCCCTCTGCCATAGGCAGGGACACCTTTCTCTTGACCAGGTTGCTCAGAGACCCATCCAGCATGACCTTGAACACGTCCAGGGATGGGACAACACAACTTCTTGGACAGTCTGTTCCAGTGCCTCATCACTGTGGCTGGACCTACCCCCTACCACAGAAGAGCTTATCTGCTCTGTCCATCAGCTGGTGCATAGCTCCTGACATTCTCCTCCCCACGTGAACTGATGAGATAACCCAGGTTGTCATTTGCAAGTGAATTATTCCCTGTCTCTGATGCCAGGGGTAGAATTCCCAATAAACAACTGGGCATAAGAACAGATGTGGGGAGGTAAGCTGGACATTCCTGACTGAGAGACAGTATTTTACAAACTATAAAAACTACACAAATTTCTACAGCGGTAGAAGCCTCCTACATGCTCCCTGAAAACACACAGGGGACCTTCTCCTGGGAGACTGGATGCGAATTCTGCAGATAGTTTCCTGGAAATAGAGAGGAAAGATTCCGTGTGTACCCGATTAGCAGTCTGGTGGTAAGTCATATTGAATCTTAAGCTGTACTATTTCTTCACTAGCTGTAATATAGGTGCCTTTATCGTGCACTTGATATCGTGTATTTAATCTACTAGTAATTTTTTTCTTTATTCCTGTGTAGTAAGTAGTCTGTTTAAAGTGTTGTGTCTGTTTTCCTCAGTCTATTCAAGAGAAAATTCATGTTGTGAAGGCCTGATTGGTCATTATTAAGAACTTGCAAGCAAGAGTGGTTTTGGGGTGCTGGCCACCCCAATAAAGCTACTGCCTGCTGACAGAGGCTTGGGCAGAGGCAGAGATTTGTCTGAGCTCTCCTGTCTCCATTCGTGACAATCACCCTCACAGTGAAGAACTTATTATCTAATCTAAACCTACTTTCTTTCTGTTTGAAATCATTCCCCCCTTGTCTTGTCATTACATGCTCTAGTAAAAAGTCAATCTCTATTTTCCTTGTGGGCTGCCTTCAGTTACTGCAAAGTCACAGTTAGGTCACCCCGAAGCCTTCTCTTTTCCAGGCTGAACAAACCCAATTCTCTCAGTCTTTCCTCATAGGAGAGGTGCTCCATACCTCTAATTATCTTGGTGTTCTCCTCTGGACTCAATTCAACAGATTGATGTCCTTCCTCTGCTGGGGACCCCAGAACTTTTTAACAGCACAGGCTTAACTTCTCCTAACTTCATTTGGCAACTGTAATGAGGAAGGTGGTGATCAGGTTGGAATAGTTTCTCCATCCCTCAGGTGCTACTTATTTTAATACACCACTACTACTGATCTTCCATAAAGCTGCTTTTTTCCACCCTTTTCACCCTATATCCCTTCTACTCTGCTATAGTTCTTTCTAGTCATTAGTCATCTATATTTATAAGCTGTACATTTAACTAGAACTGTAGAGATAATTCTAAACGACTTTCCCATACTCGTGAAGTTTTAATTTTGCAAAATTTAAGCATGCAAGCTCAAAATTTGTGGGGTTTTTTCTTTCTTTTTTTTTCCCTAGCAGTCTTATATCAGCAGAACAGCCTGTTTGACATTAGAAACATGATTTCCACGTGCAATAATTGTGTGGGTCAGTCCCTTAGCCTAATTTATTTAACAAGTCATTATTCGATCCTGACTCTAAATGACAATCCATTCCTTGTAAGTATTTGCCTAATGATTTCAGTTAAGGATTATTAGCCCTCTTTTCCCTAAAGCATTCACTTTGAGTACTCAAGGGCCATGGTATTGATATTCTATAGTTGTGAAGGCAGAGGCAAGCAATTATCCAAGTCCAAAAATTTAATGATACTTGGGTGGATTTGAAGCCACAAGCTGATTTGCCCATTATATTTGAGGTCTGCATGATGTAGATTCCACAATTTAGAAAAAAAAAATTTAGGTTTCTTGTTCAAATAACTATTATGATTGTTATTTTTATTCTTATTCTTAATAATTTTATTAATAATTTTATTAATATTTTTTGTCACTTGCACCAAAAATCTTTGGCATTTTGTCAGTATACTTCCCTAATCTATAAAATCCTATGCTACTTATTCATCTATTTCCAGTGCCCTCAGAGATTTAGAATGTGCTTGATTATTTAAACCATTAGCAAATTTTCGGAACTGCTTAGGGATGGTTTTATTTTAAACTGACAAATTGCTTATCAGTTGGCATCAGTGCTGAAAACAAAACCAAAATTCTTTCATTTCTCCTCTTGAAATAAATAAATAAATAAATGTAGAATTCAGAAGTTAAGAGCAATTAAGTTGAGCTTTGTTTACATGAATGTTTCCTAATTGCAGCAAAGAGGTGATACCAACATTTAGAATTTTTTGAAAGGTACAAAGTAATTTTTTTTTTTTTTGTTATGGAAAGTACACACATGTAGACAATTTATAAGGCATTCATTTTGAGGGGGACCCATGGTGTTTCAAGGTTGCCTAAAATTTGAGGTTTCTTTTTTGGAATAGTAAATCTTATTTTTGTAAAAGGGGCGGATTTTAGGTATGTTTGTTTAACCCAAATATTAAAAAAAAAAAAAAAAAAAGCAGCTATGAATAAAAAAGTAATGTGTGAAAAACAGCAAGGATTGATGGCACCTGGGATTATTGGCCTTGATATCTACTCACACATCTTACAGTTATAGGTCCCTCAAGCATACCTTTGGACATTTGGTCACTTGGAGTTGAAGGCAAAGCACTGAGGGTTATTTTGGCTGTCAGCTTTAAATAACAACAAACTCCCTGTTCTCTTTCTGTTCAGCATATGCTTCACAAACAAGGAGGATCACATTGCTATAAAATGTTATACTGTAGTGATGGGCATAATGACCTTTATAGTGTGTCACATCCTGCAGAAAGGTATCTGTGGTGATAGATTAGATTGTATTTTCCTTTCTCACAGTGCCACTCTCTACAGGAGCCCTTTTTATACAATTGCTGAGATTGCCTGCTGAATTGGATTCTCATTTACAAACAACCTTTTGATTTTTAAATTTTAATTATCAGCAATACATTGGAGTTTATAGTTCATGTGCTGCACTGTAGGTTTCTGGAAGTGTCAAGTATTTTGCTGGTTGTGTAACTACTGGCATCTGTTATGCAAGATATGCTTCTGGACACTCAACTATTACAGGCACCATTACTATACAGAAGCACAGGCTTTTCCCCATGCATTTACCAATGGTTTTATGTGGCACAGTATATTTTCTAGGGACAACTTTTCCAGGAAGGCTTTAGACAGAACATCATTTTAAACATAGGAACTTCAATTTACTAGGAAAATATTTCAAAATATTCAAATCCCTCTTGGAGAGCAGAAAATAATAGATTTCATGTTACAGAAGACAGTCTATGCTTATCTTATATGTTAATACATATCTTTTGATATTTCCAGAGTTTCTCAACCTGAGGAAAGCCTTTACCCATCTTATAATACCCACTGGAATAAAAAAAATCTTGGACAGAGGCAAACAATCTGCTTAAATATTTCAAAGATTCAGTAAGAATACAAATTAAATGGAACATAGGGTTTGTTCTCTAATAGTATCAGAGAATTGTGGGGTTTGATAGCTCTTTGATAGCTGGTAGATCATTTTCTACCAGCTGCTTTTTGTGTTTGATATCAGGGCACAGGCCTGAGCAATCTGACCTGTCATTATCCCTACTTGGAGCAGGAGGTGGACCAGAACTCAGAAAACCACTCAGTCCCTACTACCACAGCAGAAAAATTTCCTGGCAGTTTTTGTAGGACATTTGCTTGGTGCTTTAAAATTACAAGCTGCTCGCCTATAATGCTCTCAGTACAAACAGTGAACTCTTAGAGGTATAACATTTTAGCTGCAGTGAATGCATTTCGTTTCAATATACCAGCAGTTCTTGAAAAAGGCTTAGAGAAATGGTTAGAGATCACCAGCCAGCCCCACTCCCCCAGCAGCACTACACCCTAAATGGGAGTTCTGTACATTTGGCTGTCTTCTGCCCACTTTCATGGCAAGATGCCACTTCTACATTGGAATTTCTCCTTCTGCTTTTATGTTTCTCCTTACCTACCCATGTTCCAATGTTCTAATTGCACTTGTATTTCTTTTTCCTCTTTTCAGAAATTAAAATTTTCTGGGTTTTATTTAAAAAAAGTAATTCCTCACCTCCCTGTTATACATTAGTGTATAATATCATAATAAATAGGCACTGTTGAGTTGAATATGGGAGATACAGCTTTGGTGTAGTGCAATATTTTTGATTGAACTTGCTCTACTTCCCACATTTTCACCAGGTCAAACATGCTCTCTCCATAGCCTATTGATAACTACCTTATTTCAACAAGAAATTCTTCCTCAGCTACAAAAAGTCTCACCTACAATGTGCCCCTATGAAAGGTTTCTTTTTCAAGTAGATGATATTTTTCTTTCTCCCCATCTTCTAATTTTTCTCTATGATGAAGTATTTGATTTTTTTACAACAAACAGGTACTATCTTCAAGAAAAGAAAATAAGCATACTTCATAGGATTTACTGTTTTCTTCTTTGTGAGATATCTAAACTAACTTAACCAATTGTGACAATATTTCTTCTGGCTTCTTCAAAGCTTGCTGTGATGCATTTCATCCAAACCTATGCTCATATTCCAAATTATTCAGTTTTTCTTTCCCATTTCTGCTTCAAATGTCACTTTTTTTTTCTTTAACTATTAGATTACATACCACTAAATTGAGAAATAGCCTTAATCAGGACATTTCCCAAGGAATGGAATTAAACCTAATGATACTTATCAGCAAGAACTGCAGCTTAATTGGGACGGTAATTCGCTTAACAGGGATGCCTGTAGGTTATTTACTGTAATCAGATAAGGACATCTGATCCTTATTTTCCCAAGAAGGTTATCAAAAGTGTTAGTTCTAGAAAGATGTTGTCATTTAATCCATGTAATACTTCAAGTGTGATACCCTCATTTGAGTTGTTCAGCTGTTTGCAGCTGCATTGTATCTTTATTCACCACATAGGCTACACTACAGTTATCCTCTTTTCACACACAAGTGCCACAGAAGTGACACCTAAGTGTCCCCTAACCCTTAGGGCAGAACAGAGCAGCCCATGTTATGAATGAACTGGGAGCTCATTCATTCACCACAACAAGATCACACATCCAGGACTGAACTCATGAAATAGGTAAATAATGGCTAATAACAACAACAGAGTAGATAATGCCAGCAAACAAATTGTTCTTGTAAGGTCCTTGAGGATGCAAATATACAGCAAGAACTTGAGCCTCAGAGGTTTTATAACTGCAAATGCTCTCTCTGAACTATTTAGGAGGCTACACTCCCTGGGATGGCTACATTAAAAGAGTATTCAGGACAGTGTTTCAATATGCAACTTTATTTCACTATGTTTTAACTCACTTGGTCAAATATAAAAAAAGTTGAACTGCTGACAGAAGATACAATATAATTTTCAGTTCCTTATGAGACAATAGTTTTGAGATGGGTAGGGCAACAGAAAGATTCTTCAGACTCAAAATAGCATTTTTCTAATTATACTCCATCACAGCATTATGCAGATGAAAGTATTCAGCCTCTCAGTACTAGACATAATGGAACCAATCATGCAAAGCATCACTTTCAAGCTAGAGGTTGTTACAATTAGGACTAAAACTGACAAAAAACACCCCCACTTTTTTTTTTTCTTTTTCATTATTAACAATTTTACTTCAAGTTGGGTGCACCAGGGCTTTAAAATTTATAGCTAATGAGCAATCCCTTTTTGATTGTACTCATCCTGAAATGCACTGTTACTCTCTTCACTCCGCTGAGTCTCATGCTTTGCTTGAAGGTCAGGAGTTTACTTCATCTAAGCCATCAAAGATCTTAGAAAGCAATTACTCTTTCTTTTGCTTTTCATTCTCCAATAGACATTTCTGCTTCATTGTACAGGACTGTGCTGAGCCCAAGAATCATTTGCAGACCCTGTCTGAAATTTTGGTGAAAAAGAAGAAAATAACAAAACCTGGATATGCCCATAAAGCTGCATTTCTTGCTCTCCTTTTTTTTTTTTTTTAGCTATTAAAGAAGAAAGGAACCTTTGCAAATTCATTAATTCACAACAATCTGCATGATCACTACAGTTTTTTGGATAGGGGAAAGATAATACTAACTTATAAGAGAGGTCTGATAGCTATTTTGCAGCTTCTAATGTTTTCACTCAGCAATCTCATCCCAACAACTCACAGAGTTCCTGTGTTCGTTGAAGGACCTCACTAATAGAAAAGAAAGAGGCAAGAGAATGCATAAACATACAGTGAACTTTGAAGAAACATTTATATACTCAATCACAGAAATAATTCTTTCTGGTTCTTCTGCTGCTGACATCATTGGACATAACATTCTCCGCCTTACCCATTTTTCCAAATGAAACAAAGTATTTCTGTTTAACAGTTCCAATTTATTGATATATTTTGACTTAGATTTCTAGGACAGTTGAATAAAGAACAACTGAGAGTTATTTTGGCATGCTCTGAGAGACTGATCAAGCTTTTGAAATGACCCTGTGTTGTAGGGGACAAAATGTGCTCTTTTAGCAGCCTCCAGATATGCTCTACTATGTGCAGCAACACTGTACAGCTCCTATAGAATATTCCTAGACATCAATCTTTTGACAGATATTTGTAAAACAACCCAAAGCTTTTCAAGGCAGCATGCAGTCTATTCCCTGACCCAGATCCAGTAGTGTGTATTAGACTGGTGATGATGACAAAGGCTGTAAAGCCCTGGTAGCTCTTTTCCAGGAGTTTAGTGCTGCTGACACTATTGGAGCTTACTTGAATTCCGTGTTCCTGTGTCAGAGCTCTGCTCATGCTCTCTGCAAAGGCTCCCTGATCTTACTGTCAGATATATATTTCCAGTCAAAACCATGAGTAGTCTCTAAAACCTAAAGTGGAAATATGGACATACAGTCAGTGGTATAGCCACATGGAAATATCAGTGAGTTATTTTGAACCTAATTGAGCTTGTCTCACCTTTCAGCTCTCTGTGGGGCACACTGGAATCACACATACAGAAACTGGATATTTCTCGCTTTATACTGTAATGAGCCATCCTTCTTAACCAGTAGTAACATGCTATTCACAGTAATTCTATTTAGGATTTTTTCAGAGCATCCCTCCACTGTGTAATCTAGGTGAAGAGTCAAATATTATTTCTTCATCCAAGATCTCTTGATCTCTTTATTCCTGGAAGCATGAGATTATTATGATGAATGAAATTGTCTTCATCGTCCTTTTTTCAACACAATGTTCCAGCTGCATTATCTGACATTCACAATTAAACCATATTTTACATTTAAGAAAGTATGTCAAAACCTCACTGGTATTTTCTCCAAAAATATGAGCTAAAATACATTTGTGGCTTTTCTTTATGTGAAAGAAAAGACAAAATATTTTTCTATTATCAGTTTAGACAACTCATAACTACTTAGGTAAGAGGTATTTCTACAGCAAACTATAAAAGATTTTTCCAGCTATAAAAATTTTATTTACAGCTGGCTTTGCACTTAAGTGATCTTGAATTTGCACATAAATAAAAGCAGTCTCCAGGACTAAATTCTTCAGGCCATTAAATCTTTGCACATTTAAAGTATTAGGATGCAAAATCTTCCTGTGACCTTGATGCAGAACTACATTACTAGCTAGTAAAACAATAAAGATATCATGTTTAATTCCAAAATAGTAATATCTTTCATTTTCAATACAGAACTGCAGGATTTATTATTACAGCTGAATAAATATCTTGCCATTGAAAAATAGTGTAAAAATGTGATACTTAGGACATTCAAAACAAATCCTAAGTTTGTGCCAAATTTGCCAATAAATTTGCCTTAAAAAATCAATTCTTTCATCCAAGCAAATATTTCATTTGGAAATAAAGATTAAATAAATTGAAGAAGAAAAACATGTAGAAAGTTCCAAAAGCCAAAATCAAATGGTTTAGAGTGAATGTCATTTTGATCTAGCAACCTAACGTAAGCTGTTTGAATGACAAATTCTTTAATATTTTTAAAAACTCTTTCTAGACCTGCCACAACAAGAATATATCTATCCATTTGGCTTTGGATGGTTTTGCTTTGGTTGGGTTTTTTTTATATTACATATCTACATCTAGGAGAGGGGGCAAGAATGATGTCCAAATGTCCCAAATTTCTCATATCGTTTAGCTTTATCACAGATATTTTATTTTATTTTTTGCTTTTTAGTTTTGAACAAGCCAAAATAAAAAGAAAGACAATAACTATAATGGTCTCACAGAGATTTTTGTCCATCATAAAAGATGTGTAACAGTTTGGGATTTTTAGTCTCTTTTAACAATTGAGCTACAAAATTCCAGGAATGCTAAGTGCGTAGTATCCCATTAAGTGCGAGTGCATGTAATCCTATACGGAAAGTCTAGGGGGAAAATCACAGCTAAATAGAGTTTAGCTATGGTAATTGCAGTGTCTCCCACTTTCAGCACACATTTTTCTAGGTGCTTACTGAAAGTCATGTCTTAATTTATAGTGACTCTTAAACCTTTTTTTTTTTTTACTTTCTAAACTACACAAACCCTCAATTTCTGTTTTCCTTAATTCACCAAAATGCAATTTGCAACAGTTTAGGCGCTGTCACACTAACCTCTGAGCTGTGCTAGCAGTCAATACAAAAAGATAATCGGGAGGTGTTCTGAAAGCTGGAAAGTTGCTGCAAGGAGCAGCTTTTCCCAGCTAAGTCATTCCCAGAACAAATCAGCCTTTACATACTAATTCAGTGCATACTGAGAAGACAAGCCCCACTTAAATCATTAGCAATGATCCAAACACAAATTGAGATAAAATTATTAATTTATTACTCATTAATATTTAATAAAATCTTAATTATCATTGAGGTAAATTATTTTTCATTGAATCTCACACAGGCTTGTAAAGTTCACGCATTTTTTATTCTCTTTGAGCTCTTGTAATAGTATCCTTTGGGCAATGTATACTCCTTTTTTTAAACCTAAGATTGTTCTGAAGACATATCCTCATCCAGCTCAAAAGTTACTATTAAAGATGCATTACTGATTCATGAAAATGCATTTCTTTTCTGTAAGCACCGCACTGTAAACCAGTGTTCATTGATTTGCTTGTGACTCTGCGTGTATTATTAAGATGCAGTGATGTTACACTGGGCTGGGCAGCTCAGAAAGGCAGAAACTTTCCCTAGGGAAACTGAGTCAACATTAAAGGAGGAAAATCATAATCATACATTTTCCTTAGGCAGCATTCCTAACTACACAAAATAAGATATCACTGTTGTTCAAATCCCAATGTGGTAAACTCACCTAAACGTTTCACCTAAAAATCACTTCCCATAATTAAGCCCACCATCTCAGTAATGATCTCATTTTTGTGACTGTGTTTGCACCTGTTTGCAGTTCCTAACCTGTGGGCCTCCAGTGATTGCACACCAAAGTAGCTCCTTGCCATTCCTAGCAGACATCAAGGTCAAGCAATGCTTTTCCTTTGCCCTTCTAAAGCAGCACTTGGAAAGCTGTCAATTATATGTTTTATTAATTACTCCAAAGCTAGTCTGCCACACCCATTTCCATCTGATTAAATTAACCTCCTTACATCCCGATAAGCATAATTAGTATGTTAAGATCTTTGCCCTGTACAACTGACTTTTAATATCTGTGTGATCAAGAGGACAGTGTAAGCAAAACATGTCCTTTCAGTGTATAAATTAATGAATTTCATGATTTATCTCCCTTTATAAGACTGAAGTATTCCAAGACTAGAATTCCTACTGAACAGAATTTTAACTTGAAGTGGTTTCTCAGTAGTAATTCGCTTTTCAGCCGTCGCTCTTGAAATAATGTAGTGGTGCAAACTCTTTTTGCTATATTACTAAAAATAAACAATTACAGACCAAGAAAATCAAAATATGTGATACTTATGCTTTCTACTCATTAAATAAATTTGTTTTTGTAATAACGCAAAATGAAAAATTAAACCCCTATTCCCTCAAATCTTGGAAAACACATCACTTCTTTTGTTTAGTGCTTTCTTTTGTACAGCATTTTTATGCTGATTATGTAAGTAAATAAACTTTAGGACATGAAAATTTCAGGACACAAAATGAAAATACTGTATTATCAAAAATATGCACATTAGAATCATAACAAGATACAATACAGCAAGCACATGAAGGCTTCCTTTGGATTTATTTGTGGAAATTTTCCATAGGCAGAGCCATAAAAAGGAGAAGGACTCATAATATATTTGTCTTTTTCTGTTGTTCTAAGGTGGGGTTTTTTGCTTCTGATAGGTCAGGAGTCTTTTGTGGAAACAAAAAAATTTTGTTAAATGTTCAAGTTTCTAGTGGCCAAAAATTCAGCTAAACAATTAAATTAAATAAAGTGATCAACTTCTAAATTAAACTTTAAATAATCAACATATGTTACTCTGTTAATAGTGACAAATTTAAAACGTATTCCTGTTACACCTCAGTAGTTGATGGGGACTGTTTCAAGAAAATAGTTTTTGTACTAAAACTGGCTTTGAGATATACAGTGTATGCCTGGAAACCTGAACCAAAATTATACATTCCTGAGATATTATAGTCCTAGAAATGCTCAGGCCAGTTTATTCTGGCTTTTAGTTTCTCTCAGAGACAAAAATGCAGAATAATTAGAACGATTTTAAATTACTTTTCATTCGTGACATTAACCACCTTTTCTACTCAGGTAAAAATCTCACATAGGCATATAGAGGATCATTAACCTTCAAAAAATATTTTCCAATAAACGATGAAAATAAAAGAAATAAAAAAAGTCAAAAGCATGCTTCATTTTCTGAGTGAAACTAGAAAACAGCTGTGAGTTCAGGACAATCTGATCTCTTTCAAAGCCTAGAATGCAAGAAAGAGCTTTGACAAGAAAAGCTCTAAATAACAAAATCAATGGAGGATAGATCCTTCAAATGGGAGCAAATCAATTACAAAGTAATCTATTCCTAGGATATAATTTTATTTAGTTATTTCTTTATAAAAAAAAAGTCACTACCTTTTTTTTTTTCCTGACTGACTAATAAGGACCAAACCACCAAGCAATAGCTTTTATTGTCCACAGGAGACATAAATTCAGTGTCAAGCTGTTCCAGCTTGGAACTCCTGACAAATGGAAAATGCATTGCTACCCAGGGACTCAAGTCAGTGGAATGGGAATTACTCTAGGATCAGTCCCAGCTGAACCATTTTAGAAAGAAAAATTACACATGACCTTCGAGTTTCCATAGGCAAATAATGAAAGTACATAAAAGTGCTTTCAGTTTTGATGATTTTCTCACCAGACTGATGAATAAAATAATTCAGATTATACTTCAGTTTCTATCCGAATATTGCCTCTTTAGGTAAGTCTTAACCTTAGTATGATAAAATAAATATAATGTTTTCTGCAAGAGTTAACCATATGTTCAACTATGTTAGTAACTGTATTAGGTAGAGTCTCATGGATAATTGCCATCTATAAGAAACTAAAACTTCATCAATTGTGTTGTTCCTGGTTGCATTCCTAGAAGCATTGAAAATAGTGCATTTCAACATCCTAGAGAATGCAAACTAGTAAAAAGTGTTTTGACACTTTAATATCACTTTGGCTAGAGCATTAACAAACTCAGTAAAAAATGCCTATTAGTTTTTCTTTTGCATGGTACATGCCCACACAAACAAACGCCCACACAAAGCAAAACCTTTCTTAGTACAGGACTTTTATTCAATCTTGTAGAACAAAGAGACAATCATTAAGAAAGAGCTCATGACAGGTTTACCTACCACCAGACCTTGGTTTAGTTAGCATTTCAAGGAACTTTTCTATTGTGAAGTTCCTTAGAAATATTTTCGTACTTAGATATCACTTGAAAATCCATGTGAGCTCTGGTGAACTACATTTCAGTGAGCTTAGCACTGTAATTTTTGTAATAGGGATAATGCTTTTGACAGGAGCATCTTCTTCTCTGGACAAGTGTGCACACAATGCTTTTGCCTCATCTGGAGATTTAAACCACTGGTGTTTTAGCTGCCAGCACAGAGATTATTGTCATCATCAAATGATTAGTAAGAGTCTAGAGAATTGTGTCCCATTCACTAACAGGTGAAGAAGAAACCTAAAATATTCATGTAGAAAAGTTCTGGGCTGTAAGAGTCTAAAAAAGCACACACTACAAAGAAAAATCTGACAGTATGCTTGACAGGTCACCTCTGAAAAAAATCACTGCTAGAAAAATAAGTTATGCTCTTTTTTTATATAAATCTCATCTCTGTTAAGTAGTTAGATTAAAACTCATTGCTGAGCTAAAAACATTATGGCCTTTTTTCATATAGTGTATATCAAACCCAAACTCTTTAATGATGCCCTTCTTTATAAGCAAATGATACAGTAAAATGCAGAAACAAGGATGAATGTATATTTGCCCTTAGGCAGGCCTGACTGTAGTCAGATCCTAAAGTGTGAGACATATCTAGTTTTCCCTCTGTCAAAGTATGCTTATGATATTAATGTTATTAAATTTTAAGGTATTTGAAAATACTAATATTAAATGTTTTTAATTATTAAAATATAAATATTTAAAGACGAAATAAACATGATCAAAATGTACTTCAGGTGCTAGCTAGAAATATCCATAGTCTACTATGTATGTATCAATCTCCATGATTGATACCATCAATCATAAAATTATATCTAAGATAATTTTCTAATGTGTTAATTCTGTCTAATAAAGTTGTCATTCAAAAATATTTTAAGACACATATATATAAAATTTCCCCAAAGAAGCCTCACAGAAATTTTGGATTAGGCACCCTGCAGGTTCATGTGGTACTGTTAATAATATACCCTTTAAAATAAGAATGAGAAATAAGAATTTTAGTAAGATTTTCAGAATCAAAATTTCTGACAAAGAAAATCTCTTCCTTCAT
Source organism: Grantiella picta (assembly GCA_013397955.1). NCBI lineage: Eukaryota > Metazoa > Chordata > Aves > Passeriformes > Meliphagidae > Grantiella > Grantiella picta. The sequence continues at coordinate 326,467 of VZRM01002474.1, forward strand.
CAGTTCACAGTTAAGCTGCTGAATGAACCAGTTTCCATTGCTTCCCTTCTATAGAGTTTTATCCCACATTCTTCTCAGTCCAAATTTCACTTGATTATCACATATACAAGTTTAGCACCACGATTAAGAGATTTCTGGGTTCAACATGTATGCAAATTATTATATACAGGATATGATATTGTGATAGCACTAAATTGCAAAGTCATATCTTCAGAAGTTGTTTAATACCAGAAAGTTTCAGGAGTGTCCCATTACTCGAAAAGATGGGCAGAAGAAAAGTTTAGATACAGTATAAAAAATTATTTAAAGGATGACTGGAAACTTGTATTTTATTATTGTCTATCCCTATAAACTCCTCAACTTTCTAATTGCCAGAAATTCAGTCAATTAGTCCTAAAAGCAGCTGACACAAAGCATCATCCCTGAAAGTAATGCAGCAACTGAGTAGTCAAGCACAGCTATTGTCTACATCCTCTTCCTTCCCTTCATTCCTGCAAACAACTAATTAAAGTAATGCTTTACACAGTGCTTAGGAAGTGAATGGGGCTGAGCTTACCTCACCTCTGATACATTTTTAAATTATTCCAGGAGAGGAATCCTTTCTATGCCACAAAATGCAATTATAACTCATTGGAGAAGAACGTAAGAGTGGCACTTGAAACAAGATTCCGAGTTTACGTAGTGGGAACAAGAAAAGCAAGGAATCCAATATGCTGACCTCTGCTGCAGAAATGAAATAAAGTCACAATCCTTTGTCTCATGTTTGTATCTCAGATCTGCGCAGCTCATCTCCTCGTGCCAAGCAAAGGTCTGCTGATTGCTGCCCTTGAGCTCTTCCGGGTGCTCACACAGAGAGCAGCACAGCTTCAAAGAGAGATGTGGAGAGCTTCCCTCACAATGACACATTATTCATGACCAACATGTTCTCCAGAGAAGTGAGAAGTCAGTTGGGGTTACTTCAGGATAGAGGTGAATAACTAGCTGGGATTCCAGTGTCCCAAGTAGTGGGATCCCAACGGTTAATCATATAAAGGGCACGACCCTTTCCTCTGGTTTTTGAGCTTAGACATTCACATTCAGATGGAGGTTCAGGGGTCTAAACTTGTATTCTCTTCTGGAGCCCCATCTTGAGCAGCTTGTGTCATATCACAGCTTTCCAGACTGATCTAGTGGGGCAGAGCACCAACCGAGCATGTTGCCTAACAGAGACCTGATGAAGGAAACAGGATTAGCTGCCACTGCTTAGAATGCCACACTTTTTCCATGGGCAATTCTGATTTGCCTGATGAATCAGGTATTATTAATTGAACAAGAGAAGCAGATAAGTTATTGTAGTATCACAGTCAGTCTGTGCAGTTGATGAGAATTGCGGTTGCTTAATTCCAAACATGATAAAGACTTTAAAAGTTAATGTGCAGCTTGTACTGAATAATAACAGGAAAATATTATAATGAATAGTTAATCATCACTTAATTAAATTTTCAGGATACAAGGGCTACTAAGCAATTAAGCAAATATTCCGTACTTAAGGGCATAATTAAAGGGCCTTCCTGCTTCCTGCATATAACATAATTTCAAAAACTTCACATTTCTCATGATCAATTCTACCAGGAAACACCTGTGAGGCAGAAAACAGATTATGCAGCAACTTTTCATTGTTTCCTCAAAGCTGTCACAATTGAAAATAATGTTATAAACATTCTACATAATAATCATTCATAAAAGCAATTGTTTATTAAGTCTAGCATATTAAGGGTCAATGCACTATAACTAGATTGCTGAAATAATAGAATGTGATTTTTCAGCAGTTTGAAACCTGTGACTGATTCATCATACCCTTCCCTCTGTAGCTAATAAAGTCTACCTGTCACTCTGCTTTTGAGCCTGTTAGCTGCAGAATTTATATGACAGAGTGTCATGAGACTGGATGTTGTCTAAGGATAATGAATATGTATACAAGCATTGTAAAATTTTAGAAAAAAAGTAAAGATTTATAGATCAAGGATTATTAAATCTAGCATTATTTATCAAAATGAGTTTTGGTTTGGAAATCCACATAAGCACGCTTGGGATTCAAAACACTAAAGTCAATTCTCAGTTTCTGATTTTCAGTAGTATGAGTAAAATTAACAGAAAAAACCCATTTCAAATTGATTCAGTATAAATATATCTGTTGATTCAGACTCACACTTTCCTTCTTTCTCAATTCATCCTGCTATTTGAAACATTCCTGCCATCATGGCATCATAAATTACCAGAAGCAACGGGAGAGTTTTGCAAGAGCCCAAAAAAAGGAACCACCTCCAGTTCTGTAGTATCTGCTTTGTAGCTCTAGAGATGTCTCATTAAACTGGTTCAACAGGATGCTATGATAGTGGTATTGACTACTCCTTATAGACTTATTATTCCATTCGTCTCTACAACAATAAGCTTTATTCTATTTCTCCTAGCTAATCAAACTTTTTTATAGTCTCCGAAATATGTACCTCAAGATTTCCTAAGTTCTACAGGGCTGGAAACAATGACAATTCTAATCTGGCTATCATCCTTTTTAATATGATATCTTTAAAATAATGGTTTAACAGTATCATGTCAGGAAACAATGGACAACTGAGAAAATGCAGAAATAAAGGCACCAGATTTTCACAGTTACTTTGTTTTATTTCTGACTGACATTTTGATGGATATTTCTTTGGGTGTCCTCCTGTAAGGCAGAGAGGTCATGATTATTCTAATTGTAAGGAGTGAAGTGCAAAATTAAAAGACACACAAAGAAGGAAGTTCTTCATTTTTCCTCCTCAAAAAACTTATGAACTGAGTGAATCATCAGATTTCTTTGCTATTTATTCTACCAAAACAGTACACTTGGATTTCAGGAAAATCATATCTAAATGCCAGTCTACACTTTCTTACAGAGAAGTGGTTGCACAGTTCTTCCCACCTACTCATAGTCTACTGCAAAACCCCCCCAAAAATTCCCAAAACAGCACTAAAACAACATCAACAACAGCAAAAACCTCCAAAAAACAACCACCTCCACACTCCAAACCCCTCTATAATAGAAACATTGTAAATCTGCCAGTGCTTTCTGTCTCTCACTTTCTGTCTGATTAAACACTCATGTCATCACCAGCATACACCATCTCATATCTTCATGAAGACAGCTGCCAAGATCTAAGCTGCTGAGACAGCAATGACTGTAAAACAAGCCAGGCAAAAGCAAATAAAAAGAGGTTATACTTTTCTGGGGCTGAACTCCAAGTTCAAATCAGTGCAAAGTTCACCTGCACTGGTGTTCAGTCTCAAGAAGAGAATTTAGCAGCAGAGAGAAACTATATGTTATTGACATAAATTGATATAATGTTTAATCTTTCTTAGGATCTTCTACAGTACACATTAGCATTTAACAGTCTAGCAATATTTTTATGAACAGAACACTAATGTGACAGCAAACCTACATTCACTCCTTCATCATTTTCTACATAAGAATCCTTACAATGCAGAATAAATTTTATAGCAATGCAGCATTTGAAAATTTCTTGGAGGAGTTCTACTTTGAAACCCATTATACAAATTCCTTGCTTACTCAAAACTAGCAAAAGCATATTGATTTCATAGAGGTGCTTTTCATTAGTCAGCTGGACATCTTTCTGTTAGGACACAAAACCCCTTCAACAGCACATTTTCGGGGAAATTTTTGTTTCTTCAGAAAAAAGTTCTGTTGGAATTATCCAAGTAATCTTTGCAAAGGAACCTAGGGTATTCTAAAAAAACTTGGCTAAAAATTCGAGATCCATATATTGAAGACACTACAATCAGGGATGACTTTTCACAAAATATTTCTTGAATCTCACTTTCTTAGCATCTTTGCCAGGTCATTCATTTCCCAGGAGCCCGTTCAGAATCCTAGATATATTTTTCTTGAGACTGTAAATTCTGAAAGTGTACAGCTTCCAGGGAACTGTGAGCTTTTGGAATCCTGTTTTTTCTAGCAGCTAGTTCAATTAAGAATTAGAAAATAAATAAATTGCAATGCTTTTTGCATCCCTTTAAAGTCTACAGTGGAAGGTAACAGATGGTCAAGGCTTGCAGAAAGCCATAAACATGATCTAATGGACTCCAGTATCAATTAGGAACTTCTGAAGGGTTTTTGCTGCCTATGAGAATTCTATTCCACAATTATTGAAATAAAAGCAAGAAGAAGGAAGAATATTTGTATCTCTTATATGTGGGAACCTATTGTAGTACGCAAAAAATGCTCAGTGCATTTTGCAATCCATTGGAGTTTAAAAAGTGAAGGTAATAGGAGTGGAGTATTAAAAATTTTCCTTTGGATACTCGTCTATATCCGTCATTCACTTTTCCTGACAACAAAGACTCTACAAAATAGTAAGCCAACTAAAATGGATGATGTGAATATTCCTAAAAAAATTCATTTTAATGGATGTATATTTTGGCAATCGAAGAATCTGATTTCTATATTTGAATGGAAACAAACCTGAAACCTTTGATATACTTTGTAAACCCTTCCATTTTTTAGTCAGTCTTAGTTATACAATTAAACATCAAAATGGTCATGATTTTGTGCAATATCCAGCATTACTGATATTGAGTATTAAAGGATTTTCAAATCTATTGCACACGTGAGTTTTAAAATCAATGAAGAAAAATCTATACAGGAACAAGATTGCACAGGGTGCTTTAAATTTTCCCCCATCCGATTTCTGTATACTTAAGGAGTAATTTCTAAAGCCCTTTCCAACCACAGCTACTCCCAGCTTTTTCATATTTGAAGGAAGTACATGAACAGGATTGGAATGAAGTGCGACATAAACAACTGTGTAAGGATGCCAAAACATTCCTTCCTTTCTTTTGTCTCCAGAGAGTGACCTGGAAGTCTAACTGAAGTCACTGTCATTGTTCCAACTAATAGAAGAAATGTCTGAGTGTTAAGTACATGAATAATGACAATTATAATGAAGAAAGAATTCACTAAGGGTTGTTTTATCTTTTTTCCCCATTGCTTTTGTGTATCTCCTCGATGTTGCATAAACATCTTTTTTATTCAATGATCTCATCAGGAAATTCTGAGCTTTTGAGTTGCAAAAGTGCCATGGGATTCCTCTTCACAGAATTTTATTTGTCTTTGTAGTTTGCAGTTTTTGGTTGCAGAAATACAATACCAAAAGTCTGAAATATGAGCCTGAGTAACAGCAGCAATAACATACTGAAACCATAAACTTCTTTGGGCATCACTGTGAAAAAATGTCAGTTAAACAAGATACTACCATTAGTTACCTTATGACATAGAGTTCCCTTCTGATTACATGTTATGCTGTAAGAAAAAACAACATATGTTCAGGGTATGTTTGGATTTTTTCTCCAAGTTATTTCTTCCCCAGCTGCATGACTCTGTTATTGAATCTCTCTCTTCTTTGTCTATTGTTCACTCCCGAGTTTCCATCCAAGATGCTTGCTAAATACTGCTAATACTCTTTTAGATGAAATGGAAAGTTCCATTTGTAAGAAGTGTTGCCCAGCCTTGACTTTTAACTTCCTGGAGTAAATGTTGAAGGTATTTAATATTTACTTAGTGCCAGTTTTAATGCTGGAATACAACATTTGGGAAATATAACCTAAGATTAATTTATCAAATTAAATTTTCAAGGAAAGAGGTAACCCTTTCCAATACAGGTTGATTATGTTTTTAGTTTATGATTCTGAAAAAGTGTAATACGATTTATGCCAGACAACATGGCTTGCTCAGCTTTGCTATTTCTTTTTCTTTTTGTTTTTAATGATATAACAAAAATTATTAGGTGAACATAATATTCATAGGTATTCTCACATTAGGAATATAGCTACTCAGTAAAACAGAATATAAATGAGTATAGCTTTTTTTCTAGTTTCTATTTGTATGTTTGCCTTTCAGATGCTCACTTTAATTACATGCAATGTATAGTCATGAGTGTGATTAATGGAATATAGACTCTAGTGTGGTACCATAACCAAAGAGACTGTCACAGTCCTTGGACATCTGAACAAGGGAAAAATTATTTAGGCATAGATCAGTTATTTTTTTTTTTCATTTATTTTTAGTGGTACTAAGAACATTTGGAAATGGTTTAAAAAAGAGCAACGAAAAAAATTAGACACTATTCAGAAACAAGGATTTAGAACGAAGAATGGACTGTAAAACATGACATTAATATTCATTCAACAAAATTCATCCCAAAATCTGTGTAGTTTATCACATTGTAATTAAGTAGTTAATTAAACACACCTAATTTATAACTTAATATAACCAGATCCAATGCTTGATATTGAAAGCTGGCTAGACGCTCATAAAGAATTGAAAATACTTTTTTTTTGAGTCATAGTAAATTTCTAGTGAATTTTTTAGTGGTTCTTTAACCTGTCTGTTAAAAATAGTTACTGAGATTTTTGAATTCTTGGGAACTTGTTTACTTCAGTTTGGTTTCCAAATATGGGTTCCTTAGATCTGATGATCTATGAGCTCAGGTCCTATGAGCTCTGTTTGCATAAATGACCATGCTACTCCTCTGGACTTCTAGTTTTTGAATCTGGAGAAAGACTCTGGAATTAGTTCCCTATAAGATGTAACTTTACAACTTTGCTAATGAAAAATGAACACAGAAAGCTAATGGTTTGGTTTTGTGTTTCCCTATGCATGAAAGCACTCTCTGCTTGGAAATATGACTAATTGGGATTGCTCAATGTAGTTTCTTTTGTGCCTACCACTACTTTCCCTTGTCAAGAGGAGCTAATCTGGCCTCATAATTGAATATGCTTGTTACACCACTTGTACTGTTAATTTAAACATCCTCAGGCCAAATCTTGGTGATCCAAGATCATCCTCTTGCATCCATCCTCTTGCATCCTTTTGCTTATAACAAATAAAAAGATGTATAAAATAATTTCACTTTAAATTCAATTTTTTTTTCCATTTCACTGAATGATAGCTGGTTTTTTTATGTTTACTTACTTAGAAGAATTTTCTATAACAATGTTACAAAGGAAATTGCAGTCTCTTTGTATAAAAATCTGGAGATTAACATCTGCAATTGATGGTTACTGAGAGAAGAACATAAAATATGCTTGCAGAGAGAGTTATGTGTTTGTCTTATATGCAGAGCAAAGCAAAAAAACATATATTAAGTATTTTTAATAATGCAATAACATCAACTGCCAGATTTAGAGTCCCAGCTCTGAAATACTAAAGTGTAAAAACTCTCTTTTAGTAAAATGAAGCATTCCAGATTAACAAAGGTGATTTTCATCAAGCATAGGGTTGCAGGCAGAAGGAAGATTGGGAACCTTGTATCTGATTTAGTATTGAATAAAAGAATTTCCCAGGCAGAGTTTTTTTCAGGAATAAGAAGAATTGTCAAATGCAATCAGAAATTGGTCTTTTAAACTGAGAACTGCAGAATGCTATAATTATCTGAAAGAACTGACAAGCTTGGGCTTGATGACATTACTGATCAAAAGTAACCTCAGAGATTTTGAAACTTTACTTTTACTCTGAAATCTTAGAGATTTATTATTTGAAACTATTATTCTTCCGTATCTGTCTCAGTTCTTGTTAGACTACTGCGTTACATGATTTCTAGATAACTTGCAGATTCTTTTATTGCCACAATTGATAAAATCAAACTTTAGATATAAAACTCCAAACCAATCCACCCTCAAATTTATGTCTAAAAATTAACCTTTTTATTTACTTTCATTTTTCTTTTGTTTTTTGGTCTCATAAATGAATACACATATATCCCGAATGCAATCAAAATTATCAATCATGTGTGCTGTATTATTTGGGGAAGCAATTTTCTATCTTTTTAACACATTTGCTGTCTATAAACAGAACGTTAATTTTTTATTTTTTGGAGGGAAGAGGTTCTTCTGCTGCGCAAGCATTCCTGTATGTATGCTGGCTTTGGAGAAAAGACAAATAAAAGTACAGTACTGAAATCGAAGGATTTGTCTCTCCAAGACACCAAAGTTCTGCAGAAATGAAGCACCGTAATCTATTTCAGGGTGAGTAGCAGGAGGCTGGACTCAGTCCAAGGCACCCTTGGAGGTCATCACCTAGAGCCCTCTGCTCTTAAACTTCAGGGCTCTGGAGCTCTGGAAAGCAGACCAGACTTGTATTCCCACTGCACAACTTCCAGTGGGCTCCTTCAGTCTTTTGTTCTGTTTCCAGAAACTGCAGAAATCTGTCCTCAGTTTCTTCACATCCTATCTGTTGTGAGTAAAGTCAGTCATGCTCACAAGCACAGAAAATCTGCATGACAAGGAGAAAAGTACATTATATAAACAAGCAGTCCATCAGTTTGAAATATTTCAATATGCAAAAGATAATCACTTGATCTAATCAAAGCCTAGTTCTTTTGGAGATAAGTCTTCATTAAAAAAAGTTTGGGAATTTTTGTTTTTTTCCTTACCTGTCACAATTCTCTTTAAAGAGTCATAGAAGCACTAGGACCTTAAAGATCAACTAGTTCCAACGCCCTCCCTGTCATAGGCAGGGACACCTCCCACTAGACCAGGTTGCCCAAAGCCCTATCCAAGCCAGCCTTGAACACTTCCAGGGATGGGGCACCCATAACTTCTCTAGGCAACCTGTTCCAGTGCCTCACCACTCTCATAGTGAAGAATTTCTTTGCAATTTCTAATAAAACCCTCTGTCTTTCAACTTAAAGCCATTTCCTCCTGCCTGTCACTACATAGCCTCGTCATAAGTCCCTCCCCAGCTCTCTTGTGGGCCGTTTTAGGTGCTGGAAGGCTTCAATGAGGTCACCCCAGAGCCCTCTTTTCTCCAGGGTGAACAATCCCAGCTTTCTCAGCCTAACTTTATATGAGAATGGCTCCAGCTCGCTGATCATCTTTGTGGCCTCCTCTGGGCTCTCTTCATCAGGTCCATGTCTTTCTTATGTTTGGGCCCCAGAACTGAACAAACTACTCTGTGTGGAGTCCATCTATCAAATTCATGTCTCTACAGTTGAAAGACAAGGATATCATGCCAAACAATGTCAAATGTTTTGCACAAATCCAGGAAGATTATGTCAGTTGCTCTTCCCTTATCCACCAATGCTGTAACCCCATCATAGTAGATGACCAAATTTTTCAGGAACTATTTGCCCTTAGTGAAGCCATNTCATCAGGTCCATGTCTTTCTTATGTTTGGGCCCCAGAACTGAACAAACTACTCTGTGTGGAGTCCATCCATCAAATTCATGTCTCTACAGTTGAAAGACAAGGATATCATGCCAAACAATGTCAAATGTTTTGCACAAATCCAGGAAGATTATGTCAGTTGCTCTTCCCTTATCCACCAATGCTGTAACCCCATCATAGTAGATGACCAAATTTTTCAGGAACTATTTGCCCTTAGTGAAGCCATGTTGGCTGCCACCAACCACCTCATTTACCATGTGTTCCTGTAGCAGACCCTCACTATAATGTCGCCTGTCCCAGCTATCCTTTTAATTCTGACCCACAAACTCCTGACCAATCCCTCTTCTCTCCCCAGGTAGAGCTCCTTGCACTCCAGCTGGTCACTGACACAGAGGGCAACACCACCTCCTCTCCTCTCCTCTCCTCTCTTGCCTGTCCTTCCTAAAGAGATCCTAACCCTTCCTAATCCTTCCATTCTAACACTCTAGCAATAGGAACAATTCCAATGTCTCCATGACACTAATAACACCATAGGCCTGCAGGCCTGCAAATCTCTAATTTCTGTTTTTCCCAGTGCTACGTTGCCTCAGTCTGCTCACATCTGTATTGCTGGTGCCCACATGAAACAACAGCAGACGACAACAGTCAGTGGACTGAGAGAAAGAACTTTATTGCCAGCCAACAGCTTCAAATTTCACAGTCTGCTTTTCCCTTTCCTCAACCAAAAAGGATAGTGGACACTAAACAGAGGGTAAATATTTCTGAATGTTGAGATACAGAAGACAGGACATAGAGTTACAGCTTGTGCTTAACAGATTTATTTCTGGCTTTGTTTACACCAGTTAAGTAAATAAAGTAAATAAAGAAATATTTCAAATATGTGATACATAACATGTCATAAAAAATTCATAGGTTTTTACCAGTGCAAAAATGAGATGTTTCAGTACTAACTGGGAAGTTAAAACTAGCTGGTAGCCTCTGCTCAGGAACATTAGAGGGACCAAGAAGAAGCACAACCTTGGCTGAGACATAGGCTACTGGCAGGCTGCCAGGTAGGAGGTGTAAAGCAATACAACCCACACGGTCCAATGACAGAAACAATTCCTCCCACTTTCTAGACCCTGCCTCAGGCTTTGACAACACAAGATGAACCTTAGTTACAAGCAAAATTTCAGCAAAATTAATGTAACTTCATGCAGACAAACCTGAGGTGACACATCCATGCCTCACCTTATGTATGCAATTTAACAGTCTGTTTAGCATCACTCCACAGTACAGCTCATTTCCTGCATTGAGAACCAGAGTCATGAGAGCAGTTGCGGATTTCAGTTCCCAGACCTGGAAATCCTAGCAAAACAAGTAATTTGATCTGATTGTAGTTTGTACCCTGTGTGTTTCTAAGACTATGGTTTATCACTTAAACCACTCAAACAACACTGTGTAAAATCTCTTAGACACATGCAATACTACTTAACAGTAGTATTCTGTCCAGGGTTTTACTTGTACATGCCTTTTGCTCTATATTCTTTTCTCCTAATCCAAGTTCTAGAAAAAACCAACTGCATGTTAATACTTTTTTTTTGTAGTCATTAAGGAATACATCATATCTGATCCTGCAAGGCAGGTGAGTTGAACTCAAGTAGTGTGTGCTTCCCTATGTTGACTAAGAAGGGATTTTACAGAATTAGCTCAGATGCAGACATGTATATCATTGGCATGTAATCCTAACCAAGAATTCTCACGATATTCCTCTGAATGTGTCAGACATGCATAGGTCCAGATAAGAAACACAGAAATAAAACTATTTCTGAACTATCAAAAATACCTTCTCTCTGAAGTGTCCCTGGGTTTTGGGCGTAGAAGGAATTCAGGAGAGAAATTTAGTTCTAAGTTAAATTTAATGTTTCCTTTTTGTTTTATTTCTAATTGTTTGGCACACTCAAGACATGGTGTCACTCCGGAAAACAAAGAGTATAGTTTGCATTATTTTACTACTAAAGTGGTCTGAAACTTCTGACAAGAAGTGATCACATTCTGATCTTTGGAACCCAGCTTTGCAGTAACTGATGGTTTACAGATACAAATTACAGATAGCTTGCTGGATTAGATGGAGAAATAATGGGCAGAAAAGGAGAGAATGATTTTGCATGAAGCTCAACAGTTCTGCTTGATTTATCTTCCTAGTCAGGCTGAGCTTACAAATTTAGCTTTAAACAGCCTTTTGCTTCATTCTTTACCTTCCCCTGCCCAAACTCCCCAATTTTGTTTAACATCAATGATGTTCAGATCTAGAAAGGACAATCACCGTATGCAAATTTGGCACAATATATAATTTCCACTTTTTTTAACAGCAGAGTAAGTGTTCTTTTGTCCCTTAGAAAAATCTCACCCCAACTTACATTTGTTTGTGTATCTAAAAAAAACCCTAAACAATCATCAAAAACCCCCCAAAAATCCAACCCAACCCAACCCAACCCAACCCAAACCATACAGTTTGGATTTTTTACTGGCATTTTTTAAAATTTCAAATATTTCCTAATATTTTTATTATTTGTCTTTATAACAGAAAAAAACCTCAGCTTTATAAGTATTCTCTATATAATCATCCTCATAGAAAAAACACTGTAAGTATCTTGATATATTCTACTCACACAGTTATTTCCATCTTTCTTATATTTTTACTTTGGACAAGCTCTAGTGAATTTCAAATTCTTAATTTGATAGTTATATAGCCAGCTTTTTTTGTATGATAAACTGTAATTTTAATACGAAGTTTATTTAAGGAATCCGAATGATTTATCAAACAAGTGATAGCAAAAATTATTCCTTAAGTAATTCAAATATTTATTTACCTTCAGAGTTGTATCTTTCTCTTACAATAATAGCAAGAAGCATTATTCTTATTGTTATTTGCTTTTTAATAGTCTCAGTAACAATGTAGTGTTTATAAAGAAAGGAGAGAAGAATTTTCCTTATATCACCCTTTAGAAGAAATGTTAATTGATTTGGTCCTTGTCTATATTCCTCCAGTGAAATTTTTCAGTATTACACAGCTCATTCTAGCAATATTAGTTAGAAAATCCTGCAAATTAGGAATGATGGCTTTTTCTGAATTTAGTTTACAACATCATGATTAAATGTCAGCCTCATTAGTATAGGAGTATTTTCCCTGTTTCAGTTATTGCAGAAGCAGTGAAGAAGGATAGGGGAAGCAGATTACTGTAGACAACAACTTAATTTCATCTGTACAATCTGCATAAAAATCAACTGCTCTGGTATAAATGAATGAAGCTAGAATAAAAATTATTGATGGATTCATATAGAAAAAATACAAGAACTAAGGCGACTTTTTGTTTCACAGTCTGAGTTTCTGTGTATGCCAGCTGAAAAAAATAATCGTGTGTTGTTCTTGCAAATACATTTTAAATCGGAAGTCATTGAAATGTGAAGAACCAGTAAGACATCATGAAGATGGAATCACTTCTTCACAGCAACAGCAGAGTCATTCCTATACTGCCATGATGGAGAGATGCCTGCAAACATTTGCTAGTGGATGAGTACTTGCTATGCAATGACTGAAGCTTATAAAACAAATCACAATTACTTGTCATTAGTTTTTCATTTCAGCCAGAGACCACAAGTATTTTGGACAGGAGCTCTCTCTTCTACACAAAAACCAAATTCTCATAGTTGAGCTGAGGCAAAACTGTAACACCAGTACATCTGCAACTAAAAAATATAATTAATGCGTTGGAAACCAAATGTAAGGTATTTCAAAAGTGGCTTAACTGAATGTGAACCATGAATTTGAAAGACATGTACCTGCTTCTGCTCCTTTGTTATTTAAAATTAAACATCACTGCTTTGACCTAGCTAAACACTTCAGAAAAATGAAGAGGTTGTTTCCCTCACAAGCACTCCAAGTTACTCTGTATAGAGCTTTCATTTTTTTAAAAAATATTTTTAGGTGCATCTAAATAAATGCATAATGATTCTACATTCATTTGTTTTGTAGATTCAATATTTCCATGGGATGCTCATCAAAAAAATTTTAAATTTCCCTCTGAGCTCTAACATACTTTCATTTCCCTAATTTGAAGCTAGAGTTTGTTGGTATAGCAACCTCAAGATACTGCTGGAGATTTTCAAACTTTCTAAGTTTATCAAATATATATGTCTGAAAATCTGGAATGAAGATCATACTGAAAAGCAACCATTTTCTCTTGGTAATGTAAGAGCTAAATCTATTTCATATTTTATATTTTTGTCATATTTCATAGTAATTAAAGGTCCTATTTTGATTGATCCTTTTTTCCTTTGTCTCATTGGTATAATGGCATTTCATTATTCCCTCTAATTCACCAGCTGAATCATATTCAGAATCAAATTGGAAGTGCTTGAATCATGCATCTGAAACCTGAAACAAAAAAATCTTTTTATAGGTTGTTTTTAAGCTGATTAATCTAGTTTGAACAGGATAGGTGCCCTCCGAATTTGGGCATACAGCAACCCTGCAAGACAAAATGACCCTAAAAAGCTTTTGGGTCTTATTTGTACCTTTCCCATAACTGTGGGTAAAAATGCAGAGGCTGTTTCAAAGAACTGGTGAATTCAGTTGCGAGGAGTCAGGTATATGTTAGTGTTTCCTGACCATATTCTACCTCTGTATGACAGTTAAAAGGAGCATCTGACTGCATTTTGGTTGGGGGAAAAAAAAACCCATCCAAGTAACACCTTTCTAAACCCAAAAAAAACCCAAAAAAGCCCCTCAAAAAACAACCAACCAAATAAACAAAACAAATCCCAAAAAACAAGAAA
>VZRM01002474.1:340540-560540 GCA_013397955.1 Grantiella picta
ACAAACAAAAAAATAACCAAAACTTTTTCCCAAGTTCTTTTCTTTAATAATATCCTCTGAATTTGAAATAAAACCCCAACGAAACCCACAGTGAAATGAATACACAGGTCAAGGTTGTTATTTTTAATTTCTCTGGAACAGTGGAAAATAAACCTAGGGGAAAAATTAAAAAAAAAAAATCAAACTTCACCCTATTTACCACCTTTACCACCTAAAAGAAGTTCGCACAAACAAATTGTTTTTGATAGTGAAATTATACAGCAAACAATTACACATCCATGAAAGAGAACAGCCATCTGAGCATTTATGTGTTGAAATCTTTCATGTTCCCAAATCAGTAAAAAATAAAGAGGTCTATAAAAACAGAATATAACACTCTAGGTTTCTACATTTCTCTTGCATAACACTTCAAAGTTAATTCCAGTCCAGCTAAGCTGCTGCAGGGACATTTAATACATCCTCAAAATACTGAAAGGGGCAAAGAAAATACATACACTGCTGTCTAGAAATCGGGTGTGTCCAAGATCTTGGTTAATGATTAGGATGGCCCACTTCATCACAGGACATCAAACTCCACTGTCTTCATCTGAATAATGTGATTTAAATGAAACTAGAATTACATGGGGCTTTTCATTTGTATTATTCAATTGTTAACTCATGAAAGACCATCACTACAATTAGATGAATTAACTGACCCTAAATCAGTACTACAGGAACCTGTATTAATAGCTGAAGAAATGGTTTATTTTGTCCTCCTACTGGGCTTTCCTCTCCTACATGCTACAACTAAAGCTATGAATCTGGGCTAATGAGGAGACCTGGAAGGGCCACATTTTCCACATTTCATGTAGCTGAATATAATCTGCCATATAACTTTGCCAACTCATATGCAGCTTTTGGAACAATGTGGATTCCTTTTTTGGCTTGGCTCATACATAATAGATATAAATGAAGTTTGTGCCATGGAGGACACTGAAAGTAGCTGCAGGATGTAGAGCACTAACTGCTGACAGGCTTTTGGTCAACAAAGCCCAAAATAGCAAACGAGGACCATTAGGTTTTTAGTTCTTTTTCAGACTGGTAAAATACAGAAACTTTAAAAAACATTCTTTCTCATATTTTAAGGCTACAACAGACCAACAGTTTTAACTTGGCATGCAGGGCCCCCTGTAACTGCTACTCTCTGAGACTGTAAGAAGGACTGAATGAGATAAATCTATTTAATCCTGGGTTTTGATTTCTTCAGATAGATACGTAGCATAACACCTGCAAATATCTGAATTTTACCTAATAGTGTCTCTTAATAAATGTAATTATATTTCTGAGCCATTCCATCTTCGAACATTAACTTTTATCAGCCTGTATATTCTGTAGGCAAAAAAAGCATTAATCAAACATTCTTTAAGCAAAGTGGGGTCTCTTTCTAAGTATGATATATAACTGGAATTCATGGCAATTTATAACATGGTATATATAAAAAACAATGTGTTTCTATGCGTGGGAACAATAGCCTGTAAGTCACATCACCATAACAGTTCCATGCTCTTTTCCATTCCACTAGTTTTGCTCCACCACGTCAGTAGTTCCTTCATATATCCCTGCTACAGCTTTTTTCATGTTCCTTAAAACATATCCTGGTGTACACACCTCCCTCTTTCTTCCCCTGACTAGGACTAGACCAGCAGCAGTGTCTCCAATGGCTGAGGGAGACACTGCTGACTGGTTTAAGAACAGAGAACTGCTGAGTGTACTTCCCACCTTTCTATCCAAGGCATTCGTTGAGAATGCTCCTGCCTTATCCATCCCATTTGCACAACACTTGTGTAAAATATTACCTTTGAAGAACTTTTATCATTTTTGCCTAAAGTTGGTAGTTGATTCTAAAATAAAGGGAGGAATGTCAGAGATAATGAAAGAAAATTGGCACAGGCCTCATTTTCTCAACCACAGCAAGATTTGATTCATCTAACCATGCATAAATCTTCACAACATAATTTAAGAAATATAGGCATGTTAGAAATTTAGTAAAGTATTATGAAAATGCCCCAGTTTATTGTATTAAAATTCATTAAAATCCGAGTGGATGAAAATATATGCAAAATACCTTCTAGGATCATAGTAGGCTTTTAGTGCATACTGAATAACTTAATTTTTCCGCTGACTATGATTTAAAATGTAGATTTATAGGTATGTCCCCAAGTCCTACATTTGCATGTAATCAAAGATCTGTTAGCAAGGCAATTTTCTGCACAATTCCTCTGTCCAGCTTAAAGTTGCATTTGATACAACCTCTTCCAGACATAACACAATAAAAATTGCTGTTACTAGTCAGAAATCAGTGTTCCCTATGGTCAGAAATATTAACTTTGCTGTGTGTGGTTATTTCATAAATATTAACCTTGTCACATGCAATTATTTCACATTAATTTTACAATTATATTTTCAGCTATTTTACATGAGAATAAATTAATCAGTTTCTTGATGATCAAAGTCCAAGATGAAATTTCTGGTTAAAGCCAGACAGGAAACTATCCCAAACCCTACGTGAATTTCCAGAAACCCCGTCGTTAAGGTATGTGTTTAAAAGAGAGATAAAAACTAACCTCCCTTCCTTTCTAATTCAGCTTCCTTAGTTTCACAGGTAGAAACCTTAACCTGACACCTATGGTATCTGTAAGAAATGAGTAACAGATGCTGACTGATCAGAAGGCTGCGATTTTATGTCCTTTTTGACTCATTTTATCTTGGCACAAACACCTCTGTAAAGTTCAGAGTGTCAGGGCACTCACAGACCATTGGCCTTGGTGGTCAGATCAGCCCTCTACTCATGGAATGGCGGTCTATAAAGTTATCTAATGAAGTTGCTTAAAAATTTATCTCCTGGATTGCTGTGTAATGCCAATGAGTTTGTTAAGTAGCTATCCCTGTGTGGGCTGAGAAGATTTGTATGATGGGAATGCTAACAATGGGCTTCAAAAGAAGAGATGCAGCATCAGTGAGCAGCACAAACACAGAGAGCATTCTCGGAGCCGAAATCCCACTGTGTCAGAGGTAGAGCACTGCCCACTGAGCTGTCCTATCAGTTACAGCACGGAAACACATTCAATAGGTGTTGATAACTTGGACTTGGCCTGCTAGTTCATTAGTTCACATTCAGTAATAGAAAATCTATTGCCCATGGCAAAGAAAAATAAATGCTACATTATAGAAGATCTATAGCCATGCACCTGGCTTGATTTTATGAACTCTTACTGCCCTGGAGCAAGTGACACGAACTCAGCACGCTGCACTGCATTGCTTGAAGTAAGATACTCCTCTATTTGCCGCTCAGGTACCAACACAGACGCTTGTAATTTCTTTGAGTGTTTCTTTTCCAGTCAATTTGAACCACTGATGATATGCATTTTATACAACAAACTGAGGATCTGTTGGGGAAAGGCATAGCAGGAAAAAACATTATAGTGTTTACAAGCAGTGAAAAGATAAAATTAGTCACTATTTACTGTTGAGTCTTTATTTCTAGCACTTCTAAAACCACGAGTTAGCTTTCACCTGTATCTACACCCACCTGACTCGCTATTTGTTAAAATAATACTGACCTTTTTATCTCGTGTCCCTTTTCTGAAAATAATTTTTTTCCCACTGATACAATAAAGGCAAATTTTCATACACAGACAAACTTTGACTTTAATTTTTTCATTGTGTGGAAACATAAATAAAACCATGTAGTTTTAGAAAATGAAAAAAATCTAGCCTAACATTTTCCTAGTAAAGACATGATCAAGTATCTCATACTTTTCTTAAAACACATATATTGAGCGCCTGTGAATTTTTTTCTTGTGGTGCCTCTGTTTCTGTGTGCTTGTGCATTTTAACTACTGAGGAGATATAATTATATATAGACTATAATAATATATAATATATATGTTATATTACACAGTCAGTGGACAGAAATTGTAAGCTGTAGTCTAGTAAATATCCATTAAAAAAAAAACCAAAAAAAGATACTACTACCATCTCAACCAGATTTTAACACTTTATTGAGACAAGCAAGAAGAAAAAAAAAAAATCTAGAGATGCATGTGGCTTGGCTGTAGATATGGTATCCAAAAAACAATATTCACTTATAAGAGAAATATATGTATCCAACAAACACAATACAGAGGTAAACATGTTTTTAAAGACTATGGTCTTTAATAAACTAGAAGTGATCACCATAATTTTTTGTTTTCCACAAGCTATCCCACCTTACATTTTTTCTTATTTAACTATACAAATATTTTTCCACAAATTCTGAAACATCTCTCTTTTTTTTTGTGGGCTTTTTCAGGATGATAAATCAAATAACATGTCAACGCAAAGCTCTTAAGGAGCTTTAATAGAAACTGCAAACAATATAAACAGTAAAAATGCTACTGTGGAAAATGCTAGGGATGGTTATCTGTACTTCATCTCCATGATATATTATTACACTATCTTAGATACACCATTTTATTAAGTCAACTCCAGGGTACTCCAGATCTCTTATAAATGGGTAATTTTTTTTCTGAAGGGAAGGAGGTCTTTTTCCTAATGATTAATCATTGAAATGGTCCATAGAGAATGAAATAGCAGATTCACACCAAACTTGCATTTTTAAAAACAGAGATTAAGACACCCTACCTAAAGAGCCTGGGAAAGAACTTTTGCCTTAGAACTTACATAAAAAAGCATTAATAATCTAGAGTTTTATCTGCAATTTGCTTACAAGAAACATATAACTTTTCTTGAAAGAAAAACTGCTGTTGCATGAACTATCTTCCATGGAATATAATTACGAAAGTATTTAATTTTTGTCATTGAATTAGAATGGTAATCTACATGGAACTATAACCTGTTTCATCATCAGAACAACTTATTTTTTCTCTCCTTTTCCCATTTATGATGCAGTAAACCCTCTCACTAACCAAGCCTGCTCAGATGTCTGAAGCAGAGCTGCTAATTTTTAATGAATTAGTTGTTGACCCTGGGGAAAACTGATCAATTCACACACTTTATATCAAATCAGGATCAAAGCAATTTAGTGATTTACTAATGGCAGGCAATTAATCAGCAAACACTATGCTCAGGATCAGTATCAGAAACACAACAAAATACACAATATTAGATACATGCATAAATACCTTCAGATTTCTTTTATATCTCATTCCAAGAAGTTCCACGCCATCCCATCTGACCCCAGTGAGGTCTCCCCAAGCTGTGGGCATCAGAAGCTCAGCCCCATCCCAGGATTGGGTTCTGTTTGTGCACACCCTTTTTGTGGGACAAGTGGGTTCACTTATCTTTTGCTGCCCCTTGATGTACTCCTCGACCACTGACTCAGGTCCTGGTGAGGAAGCACTGTGCCCTGGTGGGGTGGCTGACCTATTACCTCTGTAGCAAGGTCTTTTCTGCAGTGTCAGAAGTCTCTTTGCAATCCTCTGCTTGTTGTTATTTTTGCTGATGGTTGCCTTCCACTTCAGTGTGGTCAGTGTGGGGCAAAGAACCTTCTGTGTGCCCCCAACTTATCACAGACGAACCCACAGAGCTTATTCCCACTGTCTCATTTTATCATCTGTGGTTGTAGAAGCCTTTTTTCAAGGGCCACCAATGTGGTCATCCTTATGATATTTGAATCAAAGCCAAGGAGACAGAGATATTCCAGCTACAGCTAGGAAAACAGAGGTGTATCAAATACTACAGTCCGAATTGCATTCAGTAGAAATCTTAAGTGATTTAACTGCATGCTATTTGCATCTCTATACTTACACCTTGAAGGGCATCTAAAAACAGCTCTAGTGGCAGAAAAAGAGAAGGCAGCCTTTAAGGATCTTAACACGAAGGAATACAACTAATTTGCAAGTCCTCGCTTTGCTATAATGAGGTCAAGACAAAAAGTAGAGGCCATAAAGGACAGCAATAGTAGAATAAACTGATGTAATGATTATCTTTTGGCTGCCTACCACCTAAAGTGAATCTCAGGCTCCAGGTGCCTAGGAGATTTCTCCATTAGCCCAGGCAGATAATTGATCTCCTACAAGAGACTGTTAGTAACACAGACTGCAGCACAACTCTTACATTAATGCTTTTCAGAATAGAAGCCAAAATAATGCCTGTACTGAACAGAGAGGATCCAGCTAGCAAGAAAACACTTGGCTAAAATGTGGATGGCAAGGCAGTGGAAGAAATAATCACAGCCAACGTGCAATAGAAGTAGAAAATCCCTAGAAAGACTGAAATCACTGAAGGCCATAAAAATAAGGGAGGCAATTATTCACTGTTGAAGGAGTGACTTGATCAAGGGTTAGGTGAACATGAGAATAGGGAAGCTCTTGCATTACACCTATGCATTAGGTAAGTAACAGCTTCCAAGAAAAATGTAAAATTATGGAAGGTTTATTAGATTCTTTGAGGCCCCCTGTCCACCCTTTCTCTTCCCTCCCTCTCTCTTACTTCCTACCTTTTCCTCAACATATTTGTGGTATTACCTTAAAATCAAAAGAATTTTAGATTTAGACAATGAAACAATTCAACAATTACAGTACCGTAATGCACACAGCCCCCATCTAAGGTAAACCTAGGTTGAACCACTCTAAAATTGAAAAATGAAGCGAAAGCTAACAGAAAAATGTACTTTTTCATTTTTTGCATGTGAACCTAAGATGCCTGTTGGCTGTTAGGCAAGAAACAGACTGTGAACATTGTCTTTTAAATATGGTGGCTTCTGAACTGCATTCACCTACAGCTTTGCACAAACTTATCCAGTATCTACAAGCTCATCTAATTTGAATTGAAGGATGCAGTTGCTTTTCTCTTGCCAGCAGCTTGAGCAAATTATCTTAGAGATTCAGAGCCTCACAGTTCATACTCACCTTGCGACATAAATCTTCACTAGAATCAGTTTTTCATGTTGGAAAATAAGTATTTTTGAGACATAAAAAGGCTCAGAGTCCATTAAGAAAATTCTAGGAAATATTTGATAAATAAAAGCTTCTCTATGTCAGAAATTGCTTCTTAAGGAATTACTTCTGATTGCAGCATAGACCAGCTTGGTAGGTAGTTATTTCCTGGACAAAATGAGAACGAGTGTTGACTAACCTACTTTAAGACTAAAACTGATCCCATGCTTCAGGTCTTCAGAGACTAACAAGAGCACAGAAATAGGACTGTTTATTTCTCTGAAATTTTCCTGCTAATTCATATTACATAGCAACTTTAACTTGCTGTAATAAGAACAATAATACAATTAATATCAATGTTATTATTAGATTTTATTATAATAATTATAGTGTTTTTCCTTAAGTGTCATTGGGGAACACTGAGAATTTTAAACTAGTGAAATGGAAAAAATCTAGAAAGATCGGGCACTTTAATGAAACCACTCACAGCTATAAATCTAATGTTCTTATGCTTTATTCAATAAATACAGGTACCCACTAGTATGGTGATTCTTAAGTGTCTGTAAATTTCCATTGTAAATTCAGTTTTTCAAGGATGAAAACTCATCTGTGAAAATTTTCTTCTTCCTAAGATTTGGCATTGAAGATTCAGCTTACAAATGGATTTCTTTATGTCAGATATCTTGTACACCCTGATAGCCCTATATCAACTTCCAACATCATGTCTGAAGTCTAAAAAAGAAACAAAAATCTTGAAAAATTAAATTCCACCCTCTAAATGGTTTTATGAGTGGAATGCAAATAGGCAGGTTGATACCAATCATTCTGTGTTACTGTTGAAGCATCTAGTAGCCTGGGAAATAGACCAATAGATGAAAACATTATTTGGACTGCTTGACTTTTAAACCAGACCTCAGTATTTTTCCTTTGGATTGTTTTTTCTATCTTTTATTTCTCTTGTGCTGTCTAACCCAGATCATCAGAACCACAAAGGATCCAGAAGTGGAAACAATAGTAGGTTTTACTCATGCTAAATTAGGCATTCAAGTGTTAGGCATCAAAGTTCAAACTAAGGCTCCCCATCTGTCAATGGGCAGAATCAAAGCAAGAAAAATTTCTTTAAAGATTGATATTTAGGACAGGTTACTGAAATTTACTTATTCAAATGTTCTGTTCTAAACACGGTGAAGCAAGGACTGTATTCTGAGAACTTTAGCACTTTTTTAATTACTTGAAATTACTAAATTATTCAAAAACTATGTTATCCTCGAATTCATATATCAGAATGTTACTTTTTTTAACTTGCCATCTCTTGGAAGCATTCAACAATTACATTCTACTGAATACTAACAAAAAAAAATCTGTGCTGTATAAAATTATCTAAATTATCTGCAAAAGTCTTGATTGAATTCATGATTTGCTTAACCTGCAATTTTCATAGAATTTGACTATTTCCTGGAAATATTTTTTCAAGAAAGGCTTGGCTGAAGGGGAGCTGTTTTAAGCAGCAGCATCTATTAGTACTCACCTAGCAAACCCAGAAGAATTACAGTTCTCATAAAGTCTGTTTAAAGCTGGAATTAAATCATTTCAAGAGAAAATAAAATGAAAAATACATAGCTAAAATATGTTTATGAAATTCTAAATAGAAAATGTAAAATATGATAGTAAAATTTTCACACCTTTCCATGTCATAGTGCAGTCACATATGATAGGTAGATATGTATGTACATGCATGTGTATATTCATTTAGATATAAAATCCTTTTTATATATATTTGCCCACATATATTTCACAATTTTTTGTCACTATTGCAGTGTCGAGTACAGTAAGAGAAATTCAATGGAGAAGCTTATTCTTATGGTGTTTTAAGTGACTTTTTGAGAGCTTTACTCTTATACCTATGTGGGAGTTGGGGAGAGTGAGAGAAAGAGGTGAGGGCGTATGAGATTGACTGCTTTGGAATGATTCCCATTGGACTACACCATAAATTATAAAGTAAATGGATCAAACACCGTCTTTCTTAATTGAAATGAAAAGTCCTTTCCTATGTGGGCAGTCTGCAGGTCTTTCATAGAACATTATTCATTAATTTAATGGGGAGTACTTCTGGAGTAAAATACTAAATGTGAGGAAACTGGATAAAATATGAGGAATAAAAGCGTTTCATTCAGGTCTGGGGACTTGTCTGCACTGGTGTTTTATCAAACTCAGCTTAATGAAAGGGTCAAAGCAGCAGCTCTGAGAAATGGAGTCAGAAAACCATATCTGACCATTGTCTGAATGGCCAGTACTGAAACTTGTACTGAAGGCATCTGAAATACATCTACTTGCCTCATATTGACAACTGCTTATGGTTTTCCTCCTAAGTGTTTTGAGAAGAAATGACAATAATGGTATTTATAAAGCTATAAATGCATATAGCAGGTTTTGTGGCAAAGCCAAGGCTCTTTCCAGGCATTAAAAATTTCACTCCTAATATATAATGATAAGAATAAAGTTCAGATAAGCTACCAGCTACAGATAACAAAAATGGATGTGCTAGAGCCATTCTTGGCTGTGGTTTTTCTGAGTGCCTCTGATGAACATCTGTGATGTTCGTAAGAACATTCTTCACTCCTATATCTTCTCTGGAATCTATGTAGGGCTTTTTCCTCATTTAGGGGAGAGATAGGCATTTTTTCCTATCTTTTCTGGAGTTAAGAGTTACATTGGATGTTCAAAATACTAGCCAATCTTCTTCATCACAGAAGGTAAGTACAAAAATATTGGTGTTTTCTGTCTTCATATTCTTAGCATAGTCACATAGCCTCAAGTTCCAGACACTCATGAAGAAAAACACTAGAATATCATAGAGGTACTTTCAGTGTTGTTGAACTTCTCAGGTAAAAAAAAAAAAAAAAATAAAAACCCCACGTTTTGAGAACAGGTACTTGGAATGTTCATGTTAAGGCATGCATAGAAAGTCTTTAAAATCATGCTTAAACAAAATTGGCTCAATCCTTTCCAGATTATATAAGTAGGAAAAAAACATACTTCTATCACAAAACCAGGTTGTGACCATTTTTGGATACTCCGAATTGGTCCAAGTGACCAATTATACCAACTTGGTATAAACACAGCCTTTCATGAAGAAATCAACTCATCACATGAGTTTTCTTGCTTCATATATGAAATTAAAAAGTGATTTAGTATGTACACAAACTGTGAAAAAACTCCAGTGTAAACTGTCCACTTTTCAGAGCTTTAGTATATAACACAATTTTAGTGAGAGGGGTAGAAGGAATCAGTTCTGTAGGAACATGTGGGCAAAAATGCTGCTGGTCATCTCTTACCCTTTTCTCTCAACTCCCAAAGAGTGCTAGAGAAATTAAACTTACTCTTTACTGCACCATTACTGTCTCTAAGAACTGGTAGGAAAAAGGTGAGGTAATGGAAATCCTCCAAAGGTATGACCCCCATTGAAAAAGAAAGAGGACATCCCAGTGAGGGAGTGATAGGATGTGCACCCTCTGTATGATGACAGATTTTTTTGCATCCCCATGGGGCAAAATATCTCACCTGGGCTCCTGCCAGAGTAGTGTCCATGCTCTAGTCCTTATGCCAGATTTAGACAACAAACCACCATCTGTCCAGGAGCTTATGTGTAATACCACTTAGCCAGGATATTAGATTGCCATTCAGTTATTTGTTTCCAAGTAGACATCCTGTCTAAATACATTTCTTTTTACAATTTTCACGAAAGGATAAAAGAACTCAAAATATCAAGCCTGTAATACTAATGAATTGTGCATGTGCCTACAGCAAAACCTTCATTCCAGTTCTATAACAGATCTTTAATACTGGTTTTATTTCAGAAGTATCACTTTGAATTTCTTGTTGTTTCAAGATTTTTTTTGGAAAACACCTAATATGAGTTCTCGACTTTCAGAATTGTTATACTGATTGAATAAATGAGGGACTTTGTATTGTTCTTAAAATGGTTATCACAAACCATCATATTACTTCTGATGATAATACAATGTTTGACAAAATGTACTGATTTCCCAGATTTTACAGAATATAAATCAGCAAAGGAATTCACACTTGAGACACAGAGCTACTCTGAAAGTATTTACTAGTGTAGACAGTGGAACTGTCTGACAAAGAAATTCATTAAAAGCTATAGAATTAATTTTTACTAAACTATTCAAAAGTTTAGCCATTTAAACTACCATTACAGACTTGTAAAGGATTTACTAATTATTTTAATTAATATTAATTTCATAATTAATTTAATACTTAAATGTCATTTATTTAATTGAAAAAAATATACTGGTTAATTCACTGAGCATTCCCTTTCAAGAAATAGAAATAAAAGTAGGATTCATGCCTCTTCCTTGAAAAGCTTTCTCAAATGAACTGCAACTAATAATTCACCTGTGAGAGATAAAGATCTGCATGCCCATGTAAGGAGCCTCCCATCTGTGACTTCAGAGGGAAAATTCTGTCTTCTTGTGTTGCTTCTATTACTCTCTGTTCTGCAGAGGCTACTGCAGTTCTGGTGCTGCATAATCATATTTCTCTCCTCTCCTAACAGGGCTCTTTCACTACTTCTTAGTATCTTGGCAAGACTATCTCCTCACTGCTTTCTCCCTCCCCATGCCATCTCTTTTCTTGAGGAGTTCTTTCATAGCTCCAAAAATATTCTCTACATTAAGGATGCTTTCAGGGAGCAAAGGCACAGCTCTGATCAAATCAAAGGCCCTGGAGTAATCAGTCAGCCAGGGAATCCCTGGTGATTGTAGAAATGAAGTAAAGCACTTCCCCTGTGCTTGCAGACGTAAAGCCATAAACAAAATTTTTGCTATGGACAATATGGACTGATGTTATAGCATCTGTTACTAACTTACATGATCCTTAGTTTCTTTAAAAACAAAAGTTACATATGCAGGTGAAGAACACTATGCAGCACAATATGCAGACAAACAACTACTTGACTACCTCTGGATAAAACGGCAATGTTTGACGTAACAAAACTACAGTAAACATTCCCAAAGTGACCAGGCACTTGTAAAGGGCTCTAGATATTGCAAGAAAATGAACATACACAGAAATTAAAAATATTGGCGAAAAATAGAGCATAGTATCTTTAGAGAATTATTTTGCTGGGCATGTAGGAAAAACAGGAGAAAAGATTCTGCACCATAGAAGTGACATTTCAGAATCTCGATCACAAAATTAAAGGGCTGAACTTGATTCAAAAAAGGTGAGTTTGGAATTACTCCCATATAAATCTGTACTCAGAGGCACAGAACCTCAGAAGAAAAGTATCAGAAATACTTTGAGATACACTTTTTCAAACTGCCTGTCATGAGTGTAGTGCCACAACCTTTCTAATCTTTGTCAGGACTTTGCTCACATTCTGGACGAGATGCAGTGTTAAGCCACCACTCCTTGTCCTATCTTCACTGTATACAAAACAGCTCCCTCCCTCATATGCCAGCCATGCTAAAGGAGGAATTTTGCACATTAGAGAGAATAAAGTCATTGCAACACAACTGTTACCAAAAATCAGCATTTCTCTGTACCTCTCCTAGCCATCAATGCTCTCTACTATAGCAAAAGTAAAAGTAAACCTGAGATTTCGATTGTTGGGAGAAAATGTTTTGACAGCAACTGCTGTTATTCCACTGATTCTGTGTAAAAAAGCAGTCATGATCACTATGACACCAAAAATTATATTAGAGAACATGTTTTGAAAAATGGTACATAGTCAGAAAAGAGGCCATCCAACTAATTTTAGAGCATTATGGAATACATAATTGAGAAGCCTCACCCTAGAAAAAATGATAAAAGCTCATCATTCTGGCATTCAGCTGTTGGAATCATTGCTAGAATGTTACTTAAACAGTATTTTAGAACAGAATTTCACAGTAATAAGTACTTCCTTCTTCCTGAGTCTCCTTTTTGGATTTCAAAGAGGGCTATTCAAAGCACAGATAATAGAATATAATAAAAGTGATTCCCTAGTTTTTAGAGGCCAATTTGCTTTGCAATGCATTGGAAATGATTAATAGAAAGAATAAAACAATGGCAATGTGGCATTAAATTAAGCCATTTGTCCAAACACGGCTATTTTACTGATTATTAGATGCATAACTTGTACAAATTTCTCTAGCAGATGTTGAAAGCCAGTATTAAAAAAAGCAAGAGGAAGAATGAAATTGAAAAAAATAGGACAAAATTTTATTCTGACTTAAGATTCTTTCATTAGTTGTGTTTTCATACAACAAAAGGAACATTCCTACAATCACTATTTGATTCATGACATTTTTGTAGCTCAGTACCTAACTCTGTGCAGGAATTTACAGGAATACTCACATGCTTCCCCCCACTCCTGTGATTGCGCAATTAAATTGAAATTAAATTTTCCAAATAGTCCAGCTTTGCAACCTGGTCCTGTACAGAATTCAGAGACGTATTTGAGCTAATCCCCAAGATACAAGGTATGGATTAAGACTGTTTCTAGATCAAGAAGAGTCTTAAAGACAGGCTCCAGGGAAAATTTATAGGTGATTCATAATGAATATTGCCAGGGCTGCACACAAGGTGTACCTCTCAGAGAACAAGATGCATATTCTCAGGAAAAAAGGCTCAGCAAAACAACAATGAATACTTCTGCTTGGACCACTTATGGTGTTTCATCACCAGGTTGTAGGTGACAACCTCGAAATGTCCCATCGGTGATTTCACATGAACAAATCTTGTTAACTACAACCTTGAGACAACTACAACCTTTCATGGCATAAAAAGGATACTGCCTGCCAGAAGGCACTTTTTTTTTTTTTTTTTTTTGTGTAAGAAACCCCTTTCCAGCCTTTTACAAGAGCTAATTGGATCTGTCCTGACATGTCTCAGAAATACATTAGGATCTCTACACCTCTTATGTTAAACTGAAGAAGGCACAGTGCTGACATATTTGAGGTGACTCTGTAAGTTATTTTCCACACCTCTTTTTTTTGATTGTCCACATGACCTGAGAAAAAAGCATGAGAAACTGAATACTTACCCACTCAGAAACCCACTGTTCATCCTGCCTTTAAAACTCCAACTCAGCCTCAATCCCAAAACAAACATAGAGCTGAAAAGATTATTCTCTATAACTGCAGGAATTCAGGAGAGGAATTTGATTTCCTGGCCACCTACCCCTTCACAATTAAGATGACTAACAGTAGTTTTTTAAACCCGAAGCACATATCTAATATATAACTCTGAATTTGTAACAGCATACTTTAAACATGCTATTTATTTACATTTAATCCAAATGAAATCACAAAGCACTCATTAAACTTCACACTAAGCAGTACACCACTTGCTGAACCACAACTCTTCAGTTCTGAATGCCTTAACAAAATGTATCTTGAACATGTCACCCTGTTTTCAACTGATGTGTCTGAAACTCATTTTCAAAAGCCTTAAGTTTTTATCATATTGTTGTCTTTGAAACAGAGACTTGTTTACCCAGGACATGGAGAATGTGGAGATACTCAATGACTTTTTTGCCTCAGTCTTCACCAGCAAGTGCTCCAGCCACACCATGCAATTTGCAGAAAGCAGAAGTAGGGGCTGGGAGAATGAAGTACTGCTCACCGTAAGATAAGATCAGGTCTGAGACCTTCTAAGGAACCAGCAGGCGGAAAAGTGAAGGGGATCTGCTGATATGCATCCTTAGGTCCTGAGGGAACTTGTAGATGAAGGGGATAAACCACTAGAGAATATTTGAGAATATTTGAGACTTTGCAGCACTCGGGTGAAGTTCATACTGATGAAAAATAGGAAACACACCCATTTGTGGTGGAACTACATGCCAGTCATTCTTAATTCTGTGGCCAGACAGATCATGGACCAGATCCTCCTGGAAATTTTATTAAGGCACATGAAAATAAAGAGGTGGTTGGTGATAGACTATATGGTTCCACTAAAGGTAAACCATGGCTGAAAAATTTGGTTGTCTTCTCCCAACAGGCTTACAGCTTTGGTGGATAAGAGAATAATTGACATAATTTCTCCGGACTTAGCAAAGCATTTGATGGCATGCCACAAAACATTCTTGTCTCTTAACTAGAGAGATATGGATTTGATGGATGGATCCCATCTGGAGTACTGTGTTCAGTTCTGGGGCATACAAACATAAGCAGGAGTGACTCCAGAGGAGAGCCATGAAGGTGATCAGAGAACAAGAGAGAAAAGCTTAAAACCGAGAGAGGGTAGATATAGATTACATATAAAGAAAAAAATTCTTTGTTGTAAGGGTGGTGAGGCTCTGAAAAGTTGACCAGAGAAGCTGCGGATGCCCCATCCCTGAAAGTGTTCAAGACTAGGTCAGATTGGACTCTGAGCAACATGGTCTAGTGGGAAGGTGTTCCTGGCCTCTGCAGGGGGGTCGGAACTAGATGATCTATAAGGTACTTTCCAAACCAAGCCGTTCTATGATTCTATGAATCTAATCGTTTGGATGACAAGTGAAATGACCCAACGAGGGAATCTCTATCAAATTTGTATTACATTTGTCCTACCTGTGACACAAAGATTTTCAAACAAGCAATCTGAATCTTACTGTTTAATAATAATTTTCTGTGAGAAACAACCATAATTCTGAACATCATGCTTAAAGGAAAATGGATTGTAGCATCTGAATTTACAAGAAAAATAATTGTTTTCAGTCCAGCTAGATCAGTGCAACATCTGTGCTGAGAAAGCTGGTTCCAATACACCCTGTCTTAGTCTTTTAGAATCATAGTCATTGTATCTCAATTTGTTGGCCAAGGAGACAGAACCAGGATAATGAATTAGCTAAAGCATTGAGATCAGCAGCCAGTGAGAATATTCACACTGGCATGATGGTCTTCCCCTGTGTTTGGTGCAGAAGTCAAAATATATGTGACCTACGTTAATAGCTTTATATTAATTTGACTAAATATGATCACAGAGGGAGTAATTCATATATTACATAATTATCTTTAAAAGGAAATACATTTCATTGTGCTGCTCAGTCTTCTGTCCTGTGTTCTTGCAATGACCATGGCGCAGTGTTGCCAACTGTTTTACCTGCTAGCAGTCTAATACCACTGTCTTTAAAACAGTTTTTAGAAATTAGAACTAGTACTATAATACCATCACAATACCGTATCTACTTAGACAATGTGGTTGCAACTCCTTATACTCCTATGTGCATGTGGATTTATACCTGTAGTAAATTACTTAGTTTAGCAAGTTTGCTCTAATCTAGGCAAGCAGACACACACTTTTATGTAAATGCAATATCCTTTTCTTTGCCTATGTACCACATACTTATCAGGTTTCTGATTCTAAGAATAACACAAAACCTGTATGAGAATTCATGTTTACTGTTAAGACAGTCTTCACTAAAGACTTAGGATACACATTTCATTCAGTATGTTCTGAGGACCAAATTTCACTATATCTTTACATTTTAGTCAAGGGAAACATTTTATTACAGAATATATTTCTGTTTCTTTCAAGAGGTATACATTTAGCAGGAATTTAAAACCTGTGTTTAAGGGACTTGCAGAAAAGGGATCATCTGAAGAATCCATTGGTCCATTTGGGGTCAATTATTTCTTAGTGTGGCTGCCAGCTGGCTTTGCTGTGGTTCTCTGAACAATGGAACTTCTCCCAAGGAGAGAAGGCAATTCATCATCTTACAGTTGAAATGCAATTAATGTATTGAAACAAACTATACCCTATTTAAATAATTTAAGTACCCAAATATTACTGTATTAGCTAGTTCATATGCTAAACTGAGTACTTTTTTTTTTTTAATCTAACCATTAAGTAAGAGGTTAGTCAGTCTGATTTTATGCTTGCCACTACCTACATCTAATTACAACTTCCTTGAACCATTTTGATGAGCATTTTTGGTATCATATTTTTAGGCAATGGTAAATACTTAGAAAATTTGAACTTAAATATTAAGCAACATGATTTGACAAAAGAGTTTGAGTAATAAGAAAATAAGAGTATTTCTATATTTTAAGAACCCTTCTGCTCTTTTTTTGCACCTTTACCTTTCAAAAAATTCTCATAACACCCTAGGAATTTCATATT
Source organism: Grantiella picta (assembly GCA_013397955.1). Classification (NCBI taxonomy): domain Eukaryota; kingdom Metazoa; phylum Chordata; class Aves; order Passeriformes; family Meliphagidae; genus Grantiella; species Grantiella picta. The sequence continues at coordinate 357,568 of VZRM01002474.1, forward strand.
GATTTTATTTGCTTATTTATTTCTGATGAATTATTATTTTCAGATAAAATTTTCTATTTTTTATTCTCATCTCAAAAATAAGTTTTGCTCATTAAATTTAAGAAAACATTTCAAATGTAACAGATAGAGAACAAGTTGAAAAGATAATTACTTTTTCTGTAAAATTAAACTCTGAAACTAGATTGCTTATTAAGTTTATTTCTTAAATAAAATTAACTGCTCTGACAGTTTCCTATACAACATGAAATTTTGGAAATTAAGTGAAAAAGTAAAAGGCAGTGAAATAAATAATCCCGCAGCACTTAAAGTACATCATGCTCACTAATTTTTAGAGCAATGGCAATCTTTAATTAAGCTTCTGCTCCCTTCCTCAGATTTCCCAATGAATAAAGAACACTGTGAGGAGAAACAAATAGGGGCAGAAACCCAGAGAAGATAAGTCATGGCTGCTCTTTCTTTCCCTGGGCATTGCAAAGACCCATATTAACAGGCTGAGTTCTTTTGTTTTCCAAGAGCTACTTTTGTCATTGACAAATTTGGTTTTTTCTCTTTTTTTTTTAGTGTTAGAGTTATATAACTCCAGGCTTTTTATTCCCAATTTCAGGAGCTTCATGTTAAGGGCATTAGTCAACTGTTTGCATTTCCATCAATGTCTCATTCCTTTACGAGCTAAATGAGAGTTGTCCAAGTGCAGCGGAGATATGTAACCTCAGCTTCTCAACGGTTACATAATTCCAAAGTTTCATTAATTTCAACAAATGTAACCTGATCTGGCAAAAAAGGCAAGAGTGCAGGAAGCTCCCTAGCTTTGGAATGCTAACTATTATTTGGCATTTGATATATGTTTTTACTTCAATAAAAAGAACATAAAATTCTGTGTGTATATCATTTGCTTTAACATAAAATTCAACGTTGCTACAAATACATATATATCAGAAAAAAGTGGAATTTTGTTTCCCAAAAAGGAACTCAATGACATAAAAGACCTTTTAGGCTGAACAGTGCATTTTCTTTATAAAAAATGATCCTATAAAAACCCTCAATTTTTTAATATTTGGATCATTTTTATCAGATCTAGAGATCATCTGTATAAGTCTCATTGCTCTCCTCTCCTTCCAGCTGCTGCTGTTGAGGGCTCTCACAGAGTCCCGCAGAAGCAACATATATTTGACTTTAGGACCCCTTGCTTCACAGGGCTGCTGTTAAATTAAAGACGCTTGGCAAAAGAATTTACAGTGGTATTAACTGAAATATTGGCCAGCCTTTCACAAGATAAAATACAGTGGAGGACACATTTTAATTAAACTTCTTCTGCAGGAAGATGTCCTCAGGCAGCAATAGCTGTGCTCCCCCTGGCCTCTTGGTTTCTGATGATAAACTGCTGAATTCTGTGTGTATGAAAGGTTACTGAGCTCCCATGTGAAGGAATATTTTCCCAGTCACTGTCACACTGACACAGCTTATATGTTCTCTGAGTTTGTTCTCAGTCATAAAGCATCGCTACTAGAATTTACCCAGCAGACATGAAGCCAATCAAGATCAGATCTACTTGAATTTGTTGCTAGAATGGGATGGGCAGGGGTAAGGAAAAAACATATGTTTTTGCCACAGTCTAAAGAGCAAATGTTTCTCCTCAGTGACAATATTGGCCTAGGAGAAGAGACACATCTTCCCTTAACCCTCCCCTCACCAAACCCTTCTGCTATGTTGCCTTGTACCCTTTAACACAGCCAATTTATCATATCAGAGCTCGTTTGGTAAATGAGCACAGATTTCTTCTTTGAGGAAGCAAGAGAAATTGATTGTAATGAAACCTATAACACAGTAGAAGGGAAGAGGATAAATATACTTAAATATTAATAGTGCAGCAATTACACTGTTAATTTGCACTATCAATTGGAAAATCTACCAATACAGACAATTTTGCACTGTTATTTTCATGTATCCTATTTTCCATAAACTTTAATGGTCAAACCCAGGAAATTCTAATAGAGTATATAGTCAGCTATTATGATGAATGTTGAAAATATGAGTGATCTTTTAAATTGTCTATTAAATATGAACTATCAGCCAGATATTGTATCAGGCTTTCCTTCTGAGGCATAGAGTAAACGAAATCCTGTAAATCCTCATAAACATATTGGTTATATGTGTAAAACATCAAAAGTAATTTCAGTGAGAATTCCCCTGCTTAAAACCAAATGGAGGTTGATGTTTCAGGTTCAAAAACCTAATATTTAAGTAGTCGTTCTCTTTCATTGAGATGATTTGAAAAGTAAGATAGGACTACTCAGGCCAGGAATGCCAATTTTATCTCACCATTCATGCTGTGTACACAGCTTAAAACATGGGAGATACTTGGAGCATACAAGCTGGAGCTTAGCACCACAAAACAAATAAACAAATTGTTTTACCATTAAAGTTGAAAAATGTTTTAAATAATATATTGGAATTCTAGGCACAATAACTCCCCTGACACATCAAAATTAAATCTGAGTTTGGGACACTACTGAGAACGAACAAGAAGTATTTGCAAAAACTGACTGCACTGAAGTGTGAAAAATCAATTAAAACTTCCAGCCACCTCTGGATAGAAATATTTCCCATGAAATAAAATGGTGCTAAAAAGCTTATATTATAATTACACACTTTAAAAATAATCCATAATATTAAAAAAAAAAAAAGTTGGAAGTTAAATTGAAATTGAATAGACACAAAAGATTTTAATTACAGATTTAAATTGGATTAACTGGCCTTTAAATATCAAGCCCATAAATATTTTTTTTTTAACTCATATGTGCTGCTTTATATTTATACATCTCCCACGTTACACAGCACACATACTTGGACCTGACCAGGCAACCTAAGATAAGTGAATACTCCATTTGATCTGTTAAGCCAAAAATCTGTGGCTGCTGCTGTGTAACCGAAGCCTCCTGACAGCTGAAGATCACCAGATTTTGCTGTACTACTCTGCAGCTTCAGACACAAAGCCACAGTGTGCTCTTCCATTCTTACCCTTCAGCCTTCCTCGTGTTTTGTGGTCTTACTACATCCTCATTGCAGTGATGTATCAGCTTTGCTACCTCATTGACTCATCTCTTCCTGCTGCATTTGGAACCCTCTTTAGTGAGATGAAAAGAGTCTGAGCAAATCCCTCAGGAATTTCTCAGTTCAGCAAAGCATCTTCTGGCAAATGACACTGGTCTCAGACATGTAAATGACATACCTCAGACAGGGGACAAGGGACTATCCAACCGTTCCAGTAAAGGGCTGGGAGGACTTCTTTGAGGATACCAGCCAAGGTGAAGGGATGTTGGTTGCCACTCCTACTTTTAATAAATAGGTAATTGCCAATTTGAAATTCCCAAAACTCTGGGAGAGGTTTAACTTTATTTTAACAGGAAAAAGCTAACTAAAACAACCAAAGAACCCAACAACCCAACTTAACTTTCTTTTACTACAATAATGTCTAATTTACTCAGAGCAGTAGTTTTACACTGACAGAGCTGCTGAGAGACCTAGCACTCATTCTCCAAAGCAGATTGCGACACAGAAATTAGTATCTGGATCACACCAAAGATTCAGAAAGTTTGGTGTCTTGTAGATGATCTTGTGTATAAACTGTACTCACTACATTTATGGAAGTACTAAAATAAATTTAATCTTTCTAGTTTAAGGAAAAAATGCTGTAAGAGTGTGTAAAGATGAGTTTATACAAACCTGTCAGAGACTGGAAATACTGGTCTATAGTTAATACAATACTGGTGAGCATTTTTTAAATCTTTTCTGTTGTGTTTTGTTTTGCATTGTTTTGATTTGCTTTTAAGCATGATGGATTTTAAAAAAATGCTACTCGGCTTATTGATGCTGTCATTACACTGCCAGTTCTGGTAGAAATCACACTCAATAATGGTCCACAGAAACTGTTTGAAAGAGAAGTACAAGCAAGTCATCAACTCACTAGTAAATCACACTCATGGTAAAAATGTCTTTAAACCTAAATTGTAAAAAAATATATGAAGATATTTTAATATACTTTCAAATATTGGTTTTCTCATCTTTAGTATAACAATTATAGACAATACAATATAATTAATTGACTGAATTAAAGCCAGAAAATTGGACAGAATTTCCATTGGGAAAATTACCTACTTTGAATGGAGGGTCTTTATTTTTAAATCATTTTTTAAGTTAATGAAATAAACAGCACACTTGAGAGCATGAAGGCATGTGGGTTAGTAGGGTTGTTTGAAGTTCAGTTCTGTAAACGTTTGACCTACTCTGATCAGTTCCTTGTTTAGCAACTCAAAGACAGAACGGCTTAACCTGACATCCCTGTACAGGCAGAATATTTATTTTTACTATAAGCAGAGAAAAATATGTTATTTCAAGTAAGCAACAGAAAAGGGAAGGTTAGCTGCTGAATAGTAGTCTGAAGCTGAGGTTATCCTGTCACTGCTGGAAAGGTCATATCAAATTAACTCTAGCATTTCTAGATAGGTGATACTCATGCTTTAGATTGATTGACCTTTCCTTGAAATCCATGTTCCAGTGAATCAGCTACTACCATATACAAGGAGAACACACCAGACTGTGCCTGCTCAGCTCTTGTCAGCCTTTTCTTGTTAACTTTGCTGCCACAGAAAGAACTATTTTCACCAAGGAAGAGAGACATGAAAGAATGGAAGGGAATGTCACAAGCTGTAGAACTTCTGCTGGAGCTTCATTCTCCATCCCTGATTGGGACACCTTCCTGCTTCTTCTTTCCCTAATGCCAACATGGTCCAGCTTGAGAACAGATAATCCCATTTATACAACAACAGACTCCAAACACAAAAACCCAGGAGCCAGGATAAGAGACAGGCCATGGAGGTAAGGATGCAGGAAACACATGTGAGGTGTTGATGGTCTCCTTTACCAGAATCAGTGGCAGCAGGAGCAGTCATGAGGAGGGGTTTTCATGGGTCAATTTCTTTTCCAGCACTCACCTTTCAGGAATGGGAGAAGTCAAAGCAGTTGGGTATGTGTGACAAGTTTACATGAGACAAAGCATGGCACTAACAACATCTGACAGGCTCTAAAAGAGTGCTACAGTAAAACAGTTATAGGAACTTCTTGCCTTTAAAGTCGAGGGAAACAAAAAAAAATCACAACACTTGTCTTATAAACTTAGACACAGAAATTCTTATTGACTTTATAGACCTCACCCTGTCATTTGCTGGAGGATTTAATTTACTTTGGGTGGCAACAGTTGATGCAATGAATCTGTTTGGCGAGACTGCTATGCAATTCTATGAAATATAATGGTTTCTAGTGTTAACATTTTGTCTTTCTATCTTAAACAGGCACATGCCAATGCTTCTTAATTTGAATTAGTAATCACATCCTACACATCACAAACCATCAGATCTCAGCTGCTATCAAGCTGTTCTGTGTTACCAGCTATCCTCGATACCAGATCATCTGATTGTCGCTTGGTGGTTGCTAAGGCTGTCCTGAAAAATCTCATTCATGCAGTATAGGATTTGTTCAATCCTTTAGTTTCCAAGCTACCTGTTATCTCAGATGAGTTTCACAATGTGTTTTGTGGCACATAAACTTTTTTAAGAAATTTCCCTTATTTCAGTGTTCACAAATGAGCAGGACCTGACTGTGATAATGGACTTCAGATAAAAATCCACCACTGCTGTGGGTTGACCCGGCCTGGATGCCAGGCTGGAGCCATGAAAGCCGCTCACTCACTCCCCTCTGCAGCTGAACAGAGGAGAGAAAATTAAGTGACAGGTTCATGAGTTGAGATAAGGACCAGGAGAGTTTACTCATCAAACAACATCACAGGCAAAACTGGCTCAACTCAGAGACATGAAGTGAATTTATGACTAACAAATCAGACCAGGATAATGAGATGTAAAATAAACACTTAAAAACACCTTTCCCCCACTTCTTCCTCCTTCCAGCTCTACCTCCTACCCCAGTCTCACAAGGAGGGAGGGAATGGGGGTTATGATCTGTTCATTATCCATGGCTTCTCCCACTGCTCATGGAGATGAGTCATTCCCTTGCTGCACTATGGGGTCCCTCCACAGGAGACAGTTCTCCATGAACTCCAAAATGAGTCCATCTCACAAGCAACAGCACCCTGTGAACAGCTGCAATGTTAGTTGATCCCACGGGAAACAGCCTTGCCAAAACTGCTGCAGCATAGGTCAGTCTTTCACAGGGTGCAGTTCTTCAAGGACAGGCTGCTCCAGCATAGCAGCAGGGTCTCCTGTGGCTCTATGGGTCTGTCATGGGATCCCAGCCTCAGGCATCCACTGGCTCCAGCATGGGCACCTCCCCAATGGGCTGTGGGTGGATCTCTGCATCCCCATGGACCCCATGGGCTGCAGGGGCACAGCTGCTCCACCATGGTCATCATCACATCCTGAGGAAGAATCTCAACTCCTGTGCCTGGGGCACGTCCTCCTCCTCTTCTTCACTGACCTTGGTGCCTGCAGAGTGGTTCTTACATGTTATCGCTCTGCTCTTCTCTGGATGCAATTAAAACTGTGTAAAAACTTTAATTTTGATTTCTTCCTAAATATGTTATCACAGAGGCATTACCACCATCTCTAGTTGACCCAGCCTTGGTCAGTGGCATGTCCATCTTTGGAACCATTAAGGATTGGTTCTGCAGGCATGGTGGAAGCTTCCAGCAGCTTCTCACAGAAGCCACTTCTGTGGCTCCCCCACTTCCAAAAACCAGGCTGTGCAAACCCAATACAACCACACAAACCTGAATCTGAATTTTGCATACTGATTTTCTGTTCTTCAGCATTATCAGACAAGCACCCTCTTATTTCTAAAAGCATTTCTAATTGAATGTTATCAAACCATACATTAACTAGCAGAATCCATATTTCCCCATGGAGGGCATAGTTTCTAATTCAGATGGAGATTTTTCTAAGCCAAATCTAAACTGTTATTTAGCTCACTGCAAGAAAAAACACATTTCCATCCTTGCTGTGTCTGTGCTCTGATAACATTGGAATCAAAGTGGTATCAGGAACACAGGAAAGCTACTTTTTGGGCCAAAGGTCATCTGCTTTTAATAAACCATTTAATCTCATGATCACTTTCACACTGTCTGTTCTGTTTTAGCAAAACAGTAACAAGCCTATCCTTTCATACCAACATATTCCAACATGAAAACAAACTAAATAGAGTTAGATTTAATATTTTTCTTCCAAATTATGCAATTTGGAAAACAAATGCACATCTATAACATTAATTAAATACAATTTTAAATATTCTTTGACTTACACTGGGAAGATTTTTTGAGTGTTACCTTGTAGATCTGGTGTGCAGATATGCTAAAGTGTGAAGAATATTATATTTACAAACACTTAACCAAAGTATTCCTTTTCCAAAGCATGCCTTTTCCAAAGCATGTCATGGACATCACAAAATCGTGTATATATTTGATTGAAATTATCATAGAATTTCATTTCTTGGAAAAACAAATGCTCAGATACAGCAAGGTTGGGAGAGGTGAAGTGAGCCCTTTAACTTGACATGTCAAGGTTTAGAGACATTCACCATCACTGTGAAAGCCGATTTTCATTTTGCTGTTTCACTTTACAGTGTCCCAATGTAAACCTTCTAAGAAATATTTCTAAGACCAGGTTTTTGATTATCTTTTCATACCAGTGAAGTTTGCTATTAAAATTAGAGCTACTAAAATTAGATTTATCTTGGTTCTTTTTTTTTTTTCAAATGAAGTAATTGGTACAGTAAAAAGCCTGATTTTTTTAATATTATTTCCTCATCTACTTGTCTGTTGCTAATATTTATAAAGTTAAAACCTTGTGTAGCAGGGATGCGTTAGACGGTAGATACTTTTTCTGTGAAATGGTTGTTTTATTACAAACCTTTTTTATAAGAAATATAACAGTTCCAACAAGAAGGTTCATTATGTCTCTAGAGTGCTGAATGCATGTCTCCAAAGAAAAAAGGAGATAACTGAGCTGTCCTTTCCTGTGTTGTTGATGAACTTTATGAATATTAATAACTCAAATTCATAAGAACCACATTTTTACCCAGAAGTGCAATAAAAGATTGAAGTTAGTATGCCTTATTTTAAATGAAATTTTGGATTTTCCTACAGTTTTCCAAGAGTCAGAAACTCTACCTTATAACAAAATGGCAACCGTAGGGTATGGGTATCAAATTAAGATATATAAATAAATGGTTTTCAATAAAACTAGACATCACACTCTATGATGCTTCAGTGTTCAGCGAATTGAATTTTGGTATTAAGCTGCTTGTTTTCCCCACATGAATTTTTAGTGGCACATATGTGAACTTGTGACCTGATCAAAAGGTCAGACTGCCACGGACCACATCTGATATCTATTAAAAAATGCAATCAAAATAGAAGGAAAATGGTCAGAGAAGAATATTTTAAGTAAATTTTAACTAAATCTAGTGCAATTTAAATCTTGGAGGAGTCAATTAAAAAAAGTTGTTATGCTTTACGAGCAGAAGTTACATAACAATGGATGATGCAGTGTATGATTCTATTGTATAAAATTTACTCAGCAATACAATTTTCTATAATCTTCTTCACACTTAAGCATTACAGTGAAAGGGTTTTATCCACACTAGCTAACATGGAAGTATTGTGGGCTCCAGCTGTTCCCTGCTTGGTCTATCCCTCAACTTGGAGAAGAGAAAGCTCCAGGGGTTTTACAAAAGAATGGGTGAGAAACTTTTTACAAGGGCATGTAGTGACAGGACAGTGGCTTTAAACTGAAAGAGAGTTATAGATCTAGATTACATGTTAGGAAGAAATAATATCTCAAAAGTCGTCTGGATTATGCCTTAAATAATTTAACTTTTTACATCTTTTTGCGGCTGTGATCCAAAAGCTTCTGGCAGAAGATGTACAAACCTATGCTATCACCCTAACCATAAGTGTGTACATGTCTTGACCTTACAATTTCCTTGAGAGCCATACCCACTGGATATGATTATTAAAACAAAGAGAAGAAAAGCTTCTCCACACTCTGGCATTTTCAGGAAAAAGAAAAATCCAGCTAATAGAAAGTGCTTGAAAATGTTTGCTTTTGTCTTTTCCCTTGCATGTTCAGCTGAACTTAATCTATTGTTTGCAGTTAGACAAAAGGAAGGACAAATTACGTTTGCCTACGCCTATTCAAAGAAAGGGAACAAAGGTTTCAGAATCAGCCATAGAAAATGGAGTTATTTTTCTCACTCTTTACAAATATTTAAGTTGTAAGCATTTGAGCTGCAGAAATAGCAAGCCTAGCTGAAACTGCCTTTTCCCAAGAAACCTGAAAAGACCTTAAAAAAAAGAAACTTCTTTTCACTTGTCATGCAAAAATTTTCAAGAACAGTTAAGAGAAAGAATTTTTAGGTTTGATTTTACAAGACAAGAGTAATTTTAAGTATTACAGTTTGGTGTTTAGGTTTTTTTGATGAAGGAATAAAGAAAGTAGTCAAATCAACAAAAATATTTCTTTTATTTGGAAAACATTTGTTTAATAACAATTCTGGTGTACTCCTGATCCTAAGAAATATCATATGCCACAAATTTATATAATTCTAAATTAAATAAATGCTGTAATTATTTTGGAGAACTCCCACCACTAGTTCAGCTGCCCATTGTTTTTATCTCTTTTTTTGTATAACCATGTTGCTTCTTGCAGCATATGTTATGTAATTTACTGAGTCTAAAGGACACACATTTTACTGTACAACATGGAGCAGTGAGAATTAACAAATTTCTTCCAGGAGAGGTTAGCAACTTAAAAAAAAAGGTTTAATGCATTTTCTACTGCAATAATTTCCATTGTTATTAGATAACAGGAGATTTTGGCAATGGGATAGGTGGTAGCCTACTATATCATGGTATACCAGAATTTTGTGAGGTCAATGTCATGTTTTGGAAAAGGTTAATCATGTTTTTGTAAATATAACCTCCCAACTTTGGCACATCTGGTACCTATAACAGTTTTGAAATGGAGTTATGGTGTAGCACCATCTCTGTTAGTTACACCACATTCATAGTTGTTCTCCACCACTGTGGTTCTCTTTTTCTGATTGCATGCCATGTTAAGGGAAAATGGAAAATACTGCCATTTGTAGAATGAAGTAAAGGTCCTTATTCCTTCACAACTGAAAATCAGGCAGCTGCAGGCCAGAATTTCACTCATACAGCTTTCTGTGGACTACCTGAGTGGGAAGGCAGCCATGGCATTAAGACAAAAAGAAATGGCAACTATCAGCTTAGGGCACTGGAGACACCAAATTATGATGCATAATCAAGGCTACTCAATAGGGATTTGCTTTAATAATACAGGTACATCGAGCCTGGAAAAGGACTAGAAAAATCACTCTCTTCTGAAATATGGTTGCTATGCTGTAATTTTCTCATTTGCCACCAACTAGACAAATAAATTAACCATTTTGTTGATTGCATAATTATTTAGTGATTCACCCTTCTAAGTACTCCCATACAGTGCTATGGCAGCAGCAGAATACCAGTTCTCCAGAGTGAGCGCTCAGTTTTATGTAGCTAAAGAGAAAATGTCTATTTATTTAACAAGTACAGGAAAACAAGAGTTGTATTTTCTTCTGGAAAAATATTTCAAGAAAGAAAATGAGATCTTGGTCTAGAGAATGCCATGAATATCTGAAAGTACATATATAATTGCATAGGAAATGTCTGAGAAGAGTTGTCATCCCTGTGTTTCTGTAGCTATTTCCACAGCATATGGGTATGTGTGTACAGAGACAAGACTCTTAAGCATTAGGATTTCTTAGATTTTTCTGTCTCTATTCTCTCCACTGATGTGAAAAGTTATGTGTTTAAGAAAGTACATAATACATTTCCTTGATTTAAAAAAAATATATTTCTGATCTGGCTTCTCTGCAAGAGGGCGATGGAAAAGTGTTCTTTCATGACTGACCACAATAGCAGAAGAGCAGAGGTCTTTAACATTTCCAGGTTCAGCATTGAATAAAAACTCTCTTTGCAAAGAGTCTGAAATAATCAAGCTGCTTTTTCAAACTAGTTGGGGGATCTGAAATGGATTATTTAAATCCTGGTCTTCTAACACAAGATGAATTTGTCAAAGCAATATTGAGCAAAGACTATGTTCTTGTGCATGTCTTATTAGCTACTCATCCACTGCATTTTCAGATGAAAAATCTAAAACATTAGCACAGGTTTGATTATCCTAAAGTATACTTGATTTTCTGTGATGCATAAGCTCCAAAACTTAATGGTTGCTTGCTGTGCATTCTTTGTGAAGGTTGACAAGAGGTTAAACTGTCATAAAAATCCCTGCTCTGTACTGTTAGGTAGAAAAGATGTTCAAGCTTAGAGGGACTGTGTTACCTTCTCCTAGCAGCTATTTGTACCCTGACCTGTCCTTTTGCCCCCTGCTAAAATAATGGTCCAATGCTCTCTATAATTCTCTTTGCCATTATATAATTTTTCAATGATAGCTACATCTGTCCAAAATTTTGAAGTAAAAAGAGGTTAATCTGGTAAAATGCCATTTTATTTACACCCCCTCTTTGTATTTTGACAAAATCTCTTTGAGATTTTTTAAAATTTTTTCTTTTTGAGGACATGACAGGTCCCATTCCTAAAATTTTTGTTTACTATGCACACTTCTGTTAAATTGAATCTTGGTTCACTTTAAAACCTTTTTCCAAACTTCCCTCTACACAACGAGCAAGTTTTTGTCACTTCATTTTCCCATTTTTATAACTAAATCAAGAATTAAAGTAAAAGCTAGCTAAATATTTTATCTCTATATCAAAGAGACAATAATAATTTAAAGTGACAAATGATAAGGAGTTAAAGTAATAGACAACAGGAGTAAGAATCAGGGATTATTTGGTCAATCTTGTGTTTATATTCTAAAAATGCTGAATTCTTCCTTAATTTGGAAGGCAAGTGCTTTTACCTGATGGAAAGAAAAATTGTTTGGCTGGTAACCTGCACCTGGTTGCAGAAAAGACCAGGACTGTGCCAAATGGGATCAGTAAGCAATGAGCTGGGCCCTCACTGTACCTGTCTGTCTTATCACCTTGTGGCCATGCTAAACCATGCTGTTCTTGGCGAAAAACAACACACTAACCCACTTTGCCTAGAAATAGCATTTATATATGTGTTCAAAAAAAATCCATTTAGAATGAAGCAGAGGAAAACGATAAGCTTTCTCCATACGTATCCTATTTTACTAGAGGACTTCCTGCAGTGGTTATCTCTTGCAACTACCTTCAGTTTTCACTGGAGTTCTAGGAACACTTTGAAGGATTGGACCACTGTTCCTCATATAATAGCTGTAAAAAAATCCTCTAAACACCCTCTAGCTATTACATAATGGTCTGCTTTCTACAGAAAACAAAACAAAAGATATTCCTAAAAGTATGGAGGAAGCAAGGATAAATTTTGGGAATGCTAATAACATCACACATACATTTTTATTTGGCATAATTATGATATTATTAAAAAGTATATTTTGGCAGAAATTCTGATATCAATAATATATTTTCTAATAAATTTCATTTAGAGTATGTGTATTGGAATCTGTTTTTGTAAACTAGCACACCCTAAATTGATCTAATATAACTTCCGATGGTTAAAACAAGAGATCTGCTTGTGTGTTTCCTTTAATTGTAAAGTGGAACATATTTCACTTTCCTCATTACAGATATCTGTAGGAACTGGATTACATTTTCTCAAGTACCTTCCAGAAGTTGTAGCACAAACCTACAATCCTACCTTTCTTCTGGATTACAGCTAGGAAAGTCATCAGCTTCAGCAACTTCAAATTATAGTCCCACCTGATGCATGCTAGTTATTATTTAATAAACCTCTCTAAGGGCAGGAGTGGGCCTATACTTCTAAAATTTGTATTCTTCTCTGTTTTTTTAATGAAATCCTGATGCACAAATGGCTGAAGCTCCCACATCAGTGTTCCCCATGGACCTCCCTGTGTCTCAGAGAGTTAAGTACACAAATGAGAAGACCAAAACGCAGCATGAATATTAATGTTCTGGCAGCGTGTCTTTGAGCTGGCAGTGCTCTTTTACTTGGGCAGCTGCCAGATGTGATCATTTGGAATACAAAATGACTTTATGAGAATAGTGTGAAATAAATCTAGAATCCACTGGAAAACTGAAAGCTATTGGTTCTATTTTACAAATATGCATTTATGTTTAGCTACAGACCACTAGGAAGTCTGCAAGAAACTAAAAAGTAGATACTGCCCAAAAGTGAATAAAATGCTGCAAGCTGACATCGCAGAATAGGGGAAGATGTGCAGAACCAGAGGTAGTGCCTTTGTTTCCTCTCTCTGAGATATTGAACATGTATCAGCAATATAGGTAATAGCACCTGGGCATTAATATGTTGTTATTTATCTCTTTCTTTCACTCGCTTTCTAGGATGTTTTATTTTGGTAGAGACAAAACAAAGCTCTCTGCAGACTGGCAGTGTCTAACCCCAGATGTTTCCTGTGTAATTCCTAAGTTGAGCACCTCACATAACCAGTTGCTGTGACACATGTAATGTCATTAGATAGGGAATAAACAACTTCAAAACCATCTACAAAGCCCAACATCTAATTAGTCAAACAAGCAGGCTGGGAAATCAGAAACACCAGAGGCAAGTCTATCTTGCAGTGTGCTGTGAAAAAAACTTACACCAACTGCATTGTTGCTTCAGGGCAGTACTGAAATTATTTCAGGTACAAATAATCATGATCACATGAGACTCAAAAAATGAAGGTTTTGTAATTCTTGAGACAAAAAAAAGGACAATTTTTTATATGCATTGGCTGTGTAGTAGAAGGGAAGGGGAGAAAAAAGGATAACTTCTTCAGCGGTTATTGAAACGGTATCATTGGGAAAGGGTAAGCAGAGGATGCTAGGGCATATTGGGTGGGGAGACTAAGATTTTATTCCTGAAAAATTAATATAGGATGATTGTCCAATATTCACCACAAATCCTATTCTGACTGTGGCAGGGGCCGGGAAAGAAGAGTAGCTTTTACACAGCCCTTCAGGTTATGGTCCGTAAAACTTGCCTACATGCATGCTCAAACTGACTTTATAAATTCCTGTATATTCACCCACTCCAGAAAGTGGGGGAATAGAAAAGACAGAATCAGGCTATTCTCTGAGGTGCACTATAAAACAAGAAGAGGCGACAGCCTAAATGTAGCATGGCAATTCTTGCTTGGAGAAAAAGGGAAAAAACACAATCCAGTTGAAAGTGTTTATACACAAGGCTGTGTTATCCAGAGAGACTCCTGGAGATTTTCAAAACTGACCAAGAAATTTTGAGCAAACTGATCTATTTTGAAGTTAGTTCTGCTTTGAGCATGTGTCTAGGCTCAACGAATACCAGGAGTCTCTGATAACCTGAATTTTCTTGCAATTCTGATATTCTACCATGTTTCAGGGATGCCTGATTCCTTGAACTTTTAGCCAGGACTGAATGTCAAAATTCATATTTTGGAGGGTGTTTTTTTAACACAGGGAATGAGATTATTGTTTTTGAAAGTGAATCAGTTCTTAATGTGCTTGCATATTTGACTCCATTTCCAAATGTAGTATTTTCTGTAATCTCTCTTCATAACTAGAAATTCCTAAAGCATTTCAGGCTGCTGTATTGACCTGGGCACCTTTTCTTATCCTAGTTTTAAACTGAGTGAGTCAGAAACAATGTCTTTGATTACTTCTGCTCCTTAGGGGGCTGAATAAATATTTGGGCTTATTATTTACATAGCCTTTTTTGCTATATGCTTTCTCCTGACAGCTGCAATCTCTAACTCTTCATTTTCTTTCAAGAACCACTCAATTAAAAGAAAAAAAAAAAGGGGGAGGTGAGAGAAAGTTACCTAAACAATCAAATATAAGTGATAGCAATTACTGAAACATGTCTGAGTTGCAAATTATTAAAAGTTCTTTTCTGCAATGAACATGGAATTTTTTGTCTTACCGGCTGTACTGCAATGTTATTAGGGTGCATTAGTTTGCTGTTTGAGGTTTTTTTGCAATAGTTCAGGACAAAAATGATTTGTCAGAAGAGAATTCATGCTTTGTCTTGATCTCTTACTTGAGTCAGTGCTTGCACTCTTGAGAAATGCAGTCTAGATCATGCTAGGTCCTAGTAAACTAGGTGTTGCTACTGTAGATATAACAAATTATAAACTCCTTCCTTTTCATTCAATTCTATCTATTCTAAATTGAAAATATACATAAAGGGAAACAAGTTACTTGCTCTTAGAGTATATACAGCATCTATCTCTGCTTCCATCTCCAGTGAGAAAGAAGACTGCAGGAGTGCACAAATAGTGTTTCTTAAAAGTAAGGTAACATGCTACTCAGGAATTTTTTAGGAAACACTGAGTTAGTACCAAACAAAATAATGAAAATCACAACAGATTTCTGACTTTCACTAGAAGCTGGCATGTAGAATTAATTGCTTTTTAATTTATTTTTAAAGGAAAAACATATGAACATAATTGGTTTTGCCAGAATGCTACTGCATATTTTACCCAGATGGAAGGGGTTCATCTAGAAATAAAAATTTCCTCTGATAGCCACAGCTAGAATGGATTCACGGCAGCTGACCCAACTTCTTCAATGGTTGCCTGAGGTATGACTTGCTGGAAAATCAACGAGATCAATATATATGTTATTCAAAGCAACACGTTTAAAGGAGAAATACAGGAATTATAACATAAAGACTTTCTCCAACATAAGTCAGAGCTGTTCATGGACTGCAAAACCACTACTTGGGTAAAGAGTAATAAATACCTGTTTGTACCTGGTAAATATCAAGTCTTAAGATCAAACTTACTCTTTTTCTAAAATGAATTATCCTGATCCTGAACTTACAAATGCTTTTTACTTCCCTTAGAAACTTTATTTATAGAATTTATTGTGTACAGAAGTTTGTGGGCAAAATCTTTTTTCTCCATGGAATACATCAATTTTTTTCTAGCAGATAGGTCTCTGAAGATATGAATTAACATCCTCCTCATTGCATCACATTACTTTTGCTGTGTTGCTCAGTACACACAATGTTCTTTGCTTTTTTGGAAAATACCCTTTTCTTTTCTTTGCTAATACTTATTTCCAGTTTTGTCCATAGCTCAACTGACCCAAAAAACCCAAATGACTTTCCAACTATTCTAACTACATATCTATGATGGTTTAACCATGAAGCTACCATATAATCCACACATAAAATTTAACTATGAAAAAATCATCTTATTTCTGGTTTCCAGACAGAACTTTCAGTTTTTAACAAATATTGATGCAATGTAAACCAAGGGCTTATTTCATTAGGGCCTGAACAATCACTTGTCATTCTAGTGATCAAAAATAAAATTAATAGGTTACAACTGATTTACTCTACAAAGTAGACCAAAAACATTTCTGTGTCAAAATGAAAGGACATAGACTGCTTCACCATTTCCATATTTACATGTGTACCCTGTATCTGCTTTATTTCTTCCTCACTACACAACCCGTTGAAGACAATGACATGAAATAACTCTCACTGATAAACAAAAATGAGAGAGAAAACATTATCAAGCTGATCACTAGTGATAGCAGCTGTTACATAATTTTGTTATGAAGCTGTTTCCTGCTGCTAGAGGGTTTGAAATAACATTTACTTGTATAATTGTAATTGCATTTATTTTATTCCTCCTGGAGTAAATAAAAAGCATAAATTAAACTGTATGGAATATTTCATGGAGATAACCTCTTTAGAAAAAAATGAATTAAATGTTTTTACTTATATTTGACATGCTATTACAAAATAACTGGTGGCAGAATCATATCTCAAACAACGAAAACTATACTAACTTCAAATATCAATTTATACTCCTCTTAGGTCTAGACTTCCATCCAATTATCTTCTACCAATCAGTAAATTATTTACTTGTTATTTATTTACCTTTTTTATATGTTTTTTTCAGGGCACCCAGCTACATTAGTACTGCGCATGTGTCTCTGCTGGGAGTACAGGCTCAGCCTTGCAGTGGGCTGCACCTGGGAAAGGAGGAGCTCCATGGGTCCTGCATGTCCCCAGATTCAACTGCCGTGTGAACTACAGAACTTCAGAACAGTACCAGGGCAGGCTTGTTCTCCAGCTGCTTGTGAAGGCAAGAGCATTGCCTAACAGGTCATTCCCCACTGCTCTCTGTTTATTTGGGCACTGACTAGAAGGAAGGACCTGCCAAATCTTCATCCATGCTCATATCTCTCTTCCTTATGATCTGTCTGTAATTTCACAGGAGGAAAAATTT
Organism: Grantiella picta; assembly: GCA_013397955.1. Classification (NCBI taxonomy): domain Eukaryota; kingdom Metazoa; phylum Chordata; class Aves; order Passeriformes; family Meliphagidae; genus Grantiella; species Grantiella picta. The sequence continues at coordinate 374,919 of VZRM01002474.1, forward strand.
TTACATTTTAAGGTGATGGATCTATGTGTTCTTCTAAAGAGTTCCCAAAACCCATTATGACCTGTGGAATGGGGTTCATTATATTTATACATTCAAATAATTTTTAAAATTCTCTGGTGATTTCCAGGTCCTTCTGCTTTCCACATAGCACTTGATTCACATTCTTCATTTGTTTGTCTGTACTATTAGTAAATGAGACTAATAACAAGGACAAAACAAAAAAAGCTGCTATTCAGACACAATTATACAAAAATAAAGACTCAAAAAGCTCTTATCACTGGTGTTGACTACAGAGCTTCATCTTGATCTCAAGGCATTGCTCATATTAAGTACCATTTGAACGACAACAATAGAAACTTGAAACTTGAATCACACTTTCATCTGTGATTGCATCTGAATATATTTTATCCATTTCCTGGAATATTTATTTTAATCACTCTAGAGCATGATTCACCATAAAGGACAGAAAATAAAAGAAATGGTTCCTGAAGAAAAATCATGTTATTGCCTCTTATTACTTATTTTTTCTCATTCTGTACTAGTCCCATACCTAGTAGTCCAAGTACTTGTCCTAGGCTTTTTATCCAAGAATGAGGTGTTTGTACTCCACTACAATATAAATATTAGAAAAAAAAAAAAGCATTCTGAAGTGTTGGATTACAACGTAAAACCAATATGATTATAACATAAAAGCACTGATGTTACAAATTGATTTTTTGCTAGTAGTGTAGATTCAGAGCACTTCTAAAATCCATCTTTTAGATGCTGATTTGTTGGTAGCAGACAAATGATCAATTTATCATTAGAAACAGAAGAAAACTACAGGGAAAGACAACAGATTGAGGGTGAATGAGAAGTAGGAATTAATGAGAAAAATAGAAGAAAAGAAGGAAGGAAAGAGGAAGTCTGAGAGAAAGGTGTGGCAGAGAATATTACTTACATTAGGTAAATGAGAAAAACGCAAGAAGAAAGAAAATTATGGAATAATAGCAAATAAAAAGGTTTAGAAAAGTTAAAGATAAAATAGAAAATAATAATGAAATCAAAGGAAAATAATTACTTTTTAAAAATATTACCTTTTTTCTGTGCATCTGTAGCTAGAGGAAAGGAGGGTAGGTAGAATACATCAAGAACACTAAAAGAATAAAGGGAAATCTCTAGGGATACAACCAAAGGAACAAGAAAGACAAAGAATAAAGGAGTAGAATGTAATATCTCTTATGCTCGAAATATTAACATTTTACAATATATTTTACTTTCTCTTCATTAACATTCATTATGTTCTATACTACTTTAGAAATCTAGTCTTGAGCTATATCCTGCAAGTCATTAGACATGAAATTCCATTTAAAATCTTAAATAAACTTCTAAAAGTAAAGCATTGGTGGTAAATATTTCCCATGATAGAGGAGATGTTTCATTTTAGTTTCAAGTCATTAAGTGGCATTAGTTTATTATAATAATAATATTTTTATTTTGAAATTTTCACTGATGTTTGCAATAGATTTGAAGTATGATTCAGAATACCTCAAAACAGCATAAAATACTAAGTATATATTTTTGACAAGCGTCATTGAGATTACATTCCACTGCTGTTTAAGCTAGAAATGAGAAGCCCTTGAGATGCACAAATTTACCATTCAAGTTTGATTTTCATGGGGATTTTCACTAGTAGAAACTGCAGAGATGCATTATTAGCTGATGATTTTTTATATGCATTAAAATTTGAGAGGTCCTTTCCAACAGTAATAGTATCTTCACACGATCTTTAAATAAAGACATCTCAGAACATTATGGAAGAAACACCAATAATTCATAGATAAAATCAGACTGAATTTGCTCATTTCCACAAAACAAAGAAACAAAAAGGTTAAACTTCACTGCTTGCCAAGTTTTCTTCCCACTGTATGTATTTAGCCAGCATGACTGGAATGACTGAAGGTCTCTAGCAGAGGCACCAACTCAGGAATGCCTCTTGTGGACCAGTATTGCCCCAGAAAGATCAAACCAGTCAACACCCTGTTTACTGTACTTGCAGATTTTTATCAGTGCTGCTGGAAGGGAGGAAGATAATCGTAGCAAGAACATTTTAAATCGGATTTGTCACTTTAGTAAGACCCAGGTTTTGACAGGAAGATTCTCTGCATAACAGTATTAGATGTCTCATGTGTTTGTCTAAGTCATTCACAGACCTAAAAAAACTATTTCTTTGCCTTCTTGAGTAGAATTCTGCCAGAATTATGTGATCTCAGACTTAATCTCAAATGAAAATAATCCTTCTCTTAGTATACTTATCTTAAGAAAATTTTAAAAACTGTACTCTATGCTCAAATGAAGTAGCTCGGGTTTGTTTGCTAAAGAGCACAGTTGCCTGTCTCTGTGGACTTTACTGTGAGATAAGCACAGAACGGAGCAACAAGAGACATTAACTCCAGGCCGGGTGGAGGTGAGATCTGGTTACCTCATCCTGGTTAATGCATCCAGACAGAAATTCCCACTGTGGCAAACAGTGTAATGAAGCAGCTGCTTATATGCATATCACTGGTCAAACAAAAAGAAAAGCCAGCTCAGCAATTGTGCTGAAATCAGCTCGGATTAATAAAAGGTAATTCTGGCAGGGGGAGATTGTGATGACCAACTCACAGCCCATCAACCCAAGAAGCCAACACAAACGACGGGAAAGACTGAGCATGGGGCCTAATTGGCATTAGAGGTGAGGGAATCATTTAACCAATAGAATAAAAGATCTGTGTAGCCAGTGAGCATTAATTCCTTTGTTTGCTAGCATCTATAAAGAGTGAAAAGTTTTGAACAACCTCAGGACCCCCACCACCAAGAAGCCCAGTGTGAAGAAGAAGAGATGCCTCTGGATCCATGGGTGGTGACCATCTTGTGCTTGATTTCTCTCTCTGTCTCTCTCTATCTCCTCTTTTCTATTACTTTCTATCTCTCTATCGCACATTTATTGTTAAATAAAATCTGTATTGTTGACTTCTGCATATGGTCTCACTTGCACCTTAATTCGGGCAGAGGCATCTCTCCCTAATCAGTTCTTAACATTTGCCAAAACAGACAGCTAATTCGATTTTTTTCCCTCCTCTTCTTCCAGCAAATCTCAAAAACTTTTAGGCATGTGTGCAGTTTCTGCAAAACTTCCAAAGCTGAAATTCTTATGTTTTAATTCCAGTGAAGAAACCTTATTATTAAGCGAAAGGAGAGAAAACTCACTATTGACTTTGTTTCAGATGTTTCATTTAATTGTTAAATAATCACATCCTTACTTTTATATTGTCAGTGTGTTTTTACACTGTTGAACACTATCACACAATTCCTGTAAGCTTTACTGCAGAGTGTCATCCCTGCAATGTCATGCCGGAAAGTACAGGTACAGAATTCTGACACTGGGTTGCTTTCTAATATCCCTTGCAATCTCAACATTACTATTCAGAGCCCTAAGGCTCTCTTTTTACTTTAGCTCTTACTGATTTTGCTGGATATAAGAAATGTCCAGAACAATCACAGACATACTTTGTATCTTGCCATCTATGTTCAAAATGTTTAGATTGCTGGAGGCTAAAAATGCTCATTGTTTTGTTCCACCAGCTAAAATGTTAGCAGAAGAACCAACACCTACCAAATTAAGTTGTTTTCCTTTGAAAAATATTTTGAAATCTCCACATGGAAAGGCTGCAACACTGCATTCAAGGGATGCAGGATAAAAACCTTGCAGTTTTAAGTGATATCAAAGTTCACATTCAGTGAGGTATAAAGGTCTGTTAAAATCACATTTTTGTAATCTTGATTGTTGCATAGGAAGAACCTGCACCCAGGTATTCTTATTTTCTATGCCTAATTTCCCTAATGTCTCAAGATATTAAACTCACAGCTTGAAAAGACTGAATAAGCCACCAGACCCAGTCTCCTGCAACTGTGGGAAACAATTCAATAGGGACTGAATTAAAAGACATTTTCCAGAACATCTGTACTATTATCTTCTGTACAATAAATATGTGAGACACCTGTAAAATATAACACCTTTAAGACTTCTACACAAAGGACCATATGCCTCAAGGTATCAGCAAAAGAGTAGGAAATATGAAGGATTGCCAGTAATGCACTGAATTGCTGAAGTGCAGTTTGTTATCCAGAAGTGAATGCAGTCACTTCCCTAATGATCTCCTCCCATCTGCCCAGAGGAAAATTGTTTCCTATTTCCTGACATGAAATATCTAGTAATTTTATTTGGTTGGCTTGTAAATATGGGAGCAAATAGCACTAACCAGCAACTTAGAAATTCAGAAAACAGCTTGTATGGAGAAGATGGACAATCTTATTAATCTTTAATTTGGAGCACAGAGATCTTGGGATTTGATATAATCTCTGCTAGAGTAAGACAATTTCTTTCTGAGAATGGGGTTTATTGCTTATGTGTATTGTACATATTTAACAAATATTTAGATACAAGCAATCAACTGTGATGCGAAGACCAATAAACTCAGGCCAAGGTTTGGGAAAGGAGAGGGAATCATAAATGGTATTGAAATCTTTTACTATTGAATAACAATACTCCTTTGACCACTATTAGAACAAGCCTTTCAAAAATTCAAGCATGGATATTTGTAGTCAACTTCCCAGCTATGGGGGGACAAAAACTAACAAACCTTCATTGATAATTTCTGCGAATTAGTTTCTGGAATACAGTTTAAATGCTGTCTTGTAAAATCATCTTCTTACATTCAAAGACATATATCATTATTCCTAAGCAAACATAATATTATCAAAGGATACATTGGGAAAAAACAGTGACAAAACCTATCAACCAAACCAGAAAGAAGACTTCTTTCCCTAGGACATGTGTTTTTTGTGATCAAAAAACATTTCCACTTTAAGAATCCATGTATTAATTATGCAGTCAGAAATACATCATCAGCTAAATGGACATAGATACAAAATCTTTTGCTGAATAAATATTGATCTGAAAGGAGAAAAGTAAAAGAGAAAGAGAGAGAGTCTTTTGGTATGCATATGTAAATATGACAAGAATGATTGGTAGCATTTATCAGATTTTGCCATACTTGGGATATTCTATGAATAAGGAGGGAACTAAACTAAGCCTTCTCTAAAATAATATACTACTAAATTCAGTCTCAAAAAAATTCTGACCTTTTTCCAAATCTCAGAAGTATTTTCCTTCCTTTCTTTATAATCCCTATTAATTTAGTAAATGTTCCTTCAGAAGGCACAATGGATTATAGTCTTCCCAATAAAGCAATTGTTGTGTGTAGAGAGGTTTCCAGTATGGTTGAGACCTAGTATTATATAAGTAACCACAAAAAAAGAAAAACCATAGGAATGAAGAAAGTGAAAATATGTTGTTCTACCATTGTGCTTTATGTCCCAAGTCCATTACTTGAAAGAATCAAACTAACATGGTTATAACTTTTTATTCTAGATTCCTGTCATGTTTAATAAAAATCCTTGGAGAAGGAATTCAGCAAGAATCTTTCTTTCCATAGGCGATCCGTGTTCCTCAGAAGGTAAATTTCTCTTGTAGCTAAGGCATGATACCAGTGACAGCAGATAAACAAAATATGTCTGCAAGAAGTACTTTAGAACTTACTTTGAGATCAGTTTTTAATTTGAGTTTGCAAAAGCTATTTACGCTTCTCTTCTTTAAAAATTCACATAAACATGCATAACCCACTTTAGTGGTTATAATTAGTATACTTCACTGAATACATAAGAAACAAACAAGGTACAGCTTCTAGGGTGGACTGTGCCACCAGGATTTTTTAAAGCAAAACCAATAAGATTACGCTTCCTTTAATCAGCATTTACATCTTAAATGTATAATTTGAGTTAAATAATAACTCTGCTTATTGGAAAAGAGACCCTTTTTTCCCGTCTCATAATCACATAATATTGTTTAACAGTACATATGAACATTTAGGTCTATTCATAATAATGTTGCATCCACAATCAGGTTTATGGTAAAATCATCTATCTGTGATCACAAATGGCTACATTCAGGTGTCAAACTGAAATGTTTTCCTGCAGCAAAAGCCTGTCAAACACTTTATATTTGCCATTATGGACTAGGTTTAGTCAAAAATTATGTGAAGTCATGTTGGCAAAATTCAATTTTACAAGATCCAAACTGTATTTCAAACAAATCTTTCAAAACAAATGTGTTTTGGATAACTCTCTAAGCCTGGGGAATCAATGCTTTTGACTTTTTTCATTCTAAGGTGTTTATCCAGTATATCTGGTTGCAGTACTCAAGTCCTGAAATTTCCCATCAGAGAGTCTCCACTGGATCCAACTTGAGTGACAGCTACTGGAGTCCTGGGTTGTAGGAAGACATTCTTCCCAAGCCATGATTGAGAGTTCTGGATCGACAGATCTCTACTCAAACATCTTCAGATCAAAATAAAATTTTAAATTTCCAGACATTTCCAAACTCTGTTCTGGATAGTTCTGCTCCTGATTTATTCCTAGAGAAAATGAATTTATTTTGAAATACAAATTGAATAAAAAAAAATAACATTTGTGGGGGGGGAGGAAATTGTAATAATATTTTTCATCCCAATCTGTTGGCAACAGGGGAGATAAAGATGAAGAGTTTTGTCTGGAGGGATGACAAAAAAGGTAAAACGTCCAAATCATCTTTACAGCTTCAAAAATGGGTGACCACATCTGTAACATATTCTCAAAGACTTCTGCAGACATTTGGTACTTTGCATAGATGAGCAAAAGCGCATTTATGTCTACTACATCTTCAACTGAATGCACCACAATTTCCTTTGGTTCGCTAGGAAACAATCAAGACATCCGCTTTCAAAATTACTGATTGTACCAGGGAAACCAGTGAACTTTGTGGCATGATATCTCCTAATAAATTATCATGGTGGTTCTCATTATTAATGATTGTAAAATGCTCATCTAATGAAGTTATTTGTGAAAGCTGGTTTATAACACAGACACATATTACCTGATACAGGAACAGTCACATTAGTTAAAAACATAAAAGCAGCATAATTTATGTAGCTAGCAAGAAAAATTAAAGCCTCATTTGTTTCAGGAGAAGCTTGGTGCATAGCTGTATGTAAACAAGGCAGCAGAAGTGACTAGAATGTCATTATTCAAATTCATGCTTCCTTGATAAAACTAACACAAAGCCAGTTATTCTGCTCATTCATTTTATTCCTAATTTCTTCATATATTTTGTGTAGGGATGAAAGCCCCAGCCTGCTGTTCTAAGTTACTCTGTGTGTGGCGACTGCTGACTTGTTTTCAATGCAAACTGAACAAAAAAACAAACAGAAAAATCTCAATAATTTTCTCCTGAAAATGCTATCTCGAATTAGTAAGAAGTGCTTTATGACAGCTTTCATTTATTTTTTTTTCAGAGTAAAGTAAGAATAAAACTGTCTAAGTACTAGGGGATCTTGACTACCCTGTCTGGTTTTGTGTCCTGTTTGTTTGTGGTTTTCCTGACTTTGCTTAAGAAGCTTGCATATGTTAAAGTTGGTTTTTCTAGGTATGCCTTCTCTAGGAGTCCTCAAGTGCAACCTATATTTCTGGACATTGGCATTAAATAAATTTCATATAATAAGCTAGACCATCCAGTTCCTACCTATATTCCAGTTTTGCCATATAAATGGTAAAGAGCTCTGATTTAATGAACTAAAGTAAACTAAGTCAGCACTGTGCACACAAATTCTCAAAATCAACATTTCAGAATCATTATATGGAGAGGCTGACCACACCAAAACCCAGCAACTGTGAAACACACTTTCCATTAATTCTTATTGGAAAAGTTACTGAAATAAAATTAAATGCATAAATATCTAAATACTAAATTGTTATTGATCTAGTATACATTTAAATCTAGGTTGCATGAGGTTTTGCTTGATTTTTATTTAAAACTGAAGTTTTTCCTTCCTTCTCTATAAGTTTAAAAGAAAACGAACTTATTTGAAACATAATGGTGGGCTCTTTTTCTGACTAACCCTTTAATTATTCTTGTGTAGTTATCTTAACTAAGAGGAGCAAAGATTATTTGTCTAGTCGAGATACAGTTAGAAGGAAAAAAATTCTAAGAACATTCTATGCTCTGAAGAAAAATAACACAAAATGTAACACACCTTCCCCAAAAATCAGAAGATTGTTCAAATGATATTTTATTCTATTCCAGTGTCTATTCACTTTCCCAAAGCCTCCTGGAGTGCCCTTCCACTGTGAGAAAGGAACCATCATTTGTCATAGCCTGCTCCTTGCTTGCAGGGCCCTATTAACCTCACTGTCAGGCCCTGCCATCTCTTCTTGGGTGACCGTGAAGGACAGTTTTCCTGACATCAAAATAGCACCAAAGGACACCACCTTTATTAATCTCCCTTTTTTCTAGTTTTTCCTTACCAAGAACAGACACAGCTGCATAACTGTTTAATGCCCATAGTTAATTCAACCAGGTTTTTGAAAGATTATCAAGTATTTGGAAACTGTCAATGTTTCTTACCACTTCAGTATGTTGTATGTGCACTTCAAAATGTAAGGGGAGTATTTGGGGGCAAAAAAAGAAAATTCACAGCTGAAATTACACTCTAGGGACCAGAAAAACATAAAGATTTCTGGCAGGTGACATTCTGCCTAGTTCAATGTATATTTAAATACATCTTATTCACTTAAAGCTTCTCATCCAAGGCACAGCAAAAAGTACCTATTTGGATTTAAAAAATAACTGAAGTTTAAGAATTTTTGTGGACTCTGCTCACAGCCCTTCCTCTGCTTGCTCAGTGCTACCTGATAAACCATCATCAGGACAGCATACATGGCTGGCTCCTCAGAACTCCTCACACTGTGGATTCCCCCCATTTCCCATGTGCTGCAGAAGTCTGGGGCACCCAGGAAGAAGAGCAACCTGCATCCCAAGATGCCACAGGCAATATTTTCTAAGTATGATCCCAGCACAGCATTGATGCCCATTGTTGGATACCTTAAAAAGAAGATCAGAGAGTACAAACACTCCTCTCATGACTCTTCATTATGTGGTTCACTTAAGTTTATACTTACCTACCTGTTTAGCTTACAATACATGCAGTCATGCAAGCAAAATACAACCAAACAACCCACAAGTCAAATGCATGGAGAGATTATTGATTAAGCAAAAGAAAATTTGATTATCATCACAACAGATAGGAACCTTTTTCACTATTTCCTAGCCCAAATTTTACATTCTACCCCAGCAGTTCTGTTGTTCCAGTTACTAACAGCATATGTCAGAAATAGGTATTTAGCACAAAATAATCTTCACATTTTCATAATAGACACGTACTTTTGCTTATAATTTCCAGAGCAAGCAAATAAATCAGAATGTGCCTATGAAAACTTTTAGCTCAAGTATTACCATTTTAAGTAAAACTGAGTTAATAAGAATGGAACTAGATTTGAAATACGGCTCAAATTGAACTCTAGAAGTCATTTTCATGCAAACACAATATGAGTAAACTCATCTAACAGCTTCACACTGGGAGGAGCTGTAATAGTGAGGGAACTACAGGAAAAAATAGGAAGACAATTTTCAATAGAATGCCTCATTTCTTAAGCATATATTTTGTATAATACATGTGAAAAGGCTCTATTAATATCCTTGGACAAGACTGACAGGAGCGGAGCAGAGAATTGCATGTCTTATTGCTGTTTCATGCCTAAGAAGTTGTTCGCTGCTTTCTCTAATACATATTCCTTGTCAAGCTGTGAAGGTGTTGATAAAATTATTCTCCATGTCTTTTTCCCATCCTTTCTCATAAACCATTGATGAAAACAGAAAAAGATCTGCACTGGAGGAAAAAAAAGGGCATACAAAACACCAACTTAAGATGAAGTATTTTTGAAGTAAAGCCTCACTTTTTTATTAAAAAGCGCTGAAAGGGCTTTCTTTTAAAGTGTCCTTACTCAAAAGGAGTTCTAGCTGGGAGAATATTTGAAGCAGCAGTCTTTAATCTATCATTGGCCAAGTGAAAATCTTATGTATTTTTAAAACAAAACAAAACAAAAGACAAAATTTTAAAAACTCCAAAACATCTGGGACCACAAATGGCTCTTTCCTCACTATTCTTCTTTCCTACCTATTCTAGTGATGAAAATTTGATTTGATTTGTCACCTCTGTACGACAAGGTGGCAAGGATTTTAGACATCATCTGGACACATAAGTAAAAGAAAAAAAACCAAAACCCAAACCAAAAAACCATAAAAAAGCCCAGGCCATACAGTTGAAGACTTATTTTAAAAGAACCAAAATCCACCTTCCCAATGATAAAAGTGAAAACATGACACTATAATGAATTAGATATGCTTGCCTTTGGTTTATTGTCTCTTTCACAAATAGTCATTCCAATGTTTGCAACAAAGAAATCATGGTATATGATAAAAAATTCATGTTTCTGGTGGGTAGAGACACAGCACACAGCAAAAGTACAATCTACACAGCAGAAATAGAATCTTCCTCACTGCTTTCTTTTCTCATTATCATTAAATGGCTTAGGAGGATGTTTTCTTACAAAGTCCACTACCAGAACCTTATGAAAGTGTGTTTATCCTCAAATCATGTCAACAGTTCAATGAAGTAATTTTCTCCAGGAAATTTTCAGTAAATGTTTTCCTTGATGTCCTTAGCTAATATACATCAAATCCAGCATCAAGTGTGAAAGCAGCAGTGCAAGGGCACCTGAACTGGAGAAGTGAGAAAAGGAAGAGATGCTGGAATCTGCTTCCAGTCTACCTCCTGAGAAGCAAGCTGCAGGGAAGCTGAAATAGCAACAAATGAAAGAGCTGGAGTTATAGTCATGGGAATGGACAGGTACTTTTGACATTTTATATTTTGTAGCTTCAAATTCCTCACTCTTGTAAGGTTGATTTATCCCTTTTTTCAAACCTGCCTAGTATGAAGTATGATCCCCCTCTCAGACTTTTCAGTCCTGCCCTGAGATTATCTCATATTATACACTTTTTGGAATTCTTGAGAGTTGAGAATTGCTCTCCTCTCCAAAAGGTGTTTGAGGTCAGGTAATACTGAATGCCACATAACAGCCAAAAGAAATCTCCTCTCCAGCCATTTTTTTTCTGTTAAGAATGAGCTTAAAGCACAGACTACTCTTTATCAAAAAAAGGACAACTATCACATATTCCTCTATGACTCAGTTTCACAAATAAAAAACATTGAAACAAATAGAAAATGCAACTTATTTATTATTTTGCTATGTTTTCATAGGATGTAATATCCTCTCCAATTTTTTTAATTACCTCTTATGTGATTGTCTGAGCTGTATGACACTAATAAAAATAACTCACTGGAGTCCTTAATGTATAGGATTGTGTGTCTGGTATATTGGATATCTGAAATCTTGCTTTATTTTGTAACCAATTTAGTAAAAATATCTCTTGATTTTCACCAGAACTTTAAAAAGAACAATAAAAAAAGCTGTTTTCATGCATATTAAAATTTCTAAAGACATAGATGAAACTATATGATGTCACCTAAAGTGGGAAATACTGCTGTGGAAAAGTCTTACAAAAACTTCTATGGCCTTTGGCCATTATTCGGTTATTCAGTGTGGCCATAAGGTATTGACAAATATGTCACCAGTGACAACATTGATCAAAAAGACTGAACACATGTAGGCATTTCTTTCGTCTATCAAGAAGGAGGTGTTGGAATTGAATTATGAATCACAGACAGTAGACTCATACAGCTGGATTGTAGTGGTGAAGATCTTTTCTCTGTGAATGTTTCTCTTGAATGGTGCATGTTTGGCACTATTGAAAAGGCATTCTGTTTGGATAAGAATCTAATAAATCACATTTCTCAGGAGGAGCAAAAATGTTTTGCATCTCTGCATTAGGCAACTGACAGCACCAAGTGTCTCATAAAGAGACCATGCAATTAATATTCAGTAAACATGCAAGAAAGTAGGGTCCTATTCAACAGTCACAAAAATGCGCCAAGAAGTGTAGTGTGATGCATTTTTGATACAGATTACACATTTTAACAGGCTCAAAATTATCAGCTTAACCAAAGGTTCGAGCAGGGTAGTGATAGAACTGATTTGATTCTAGTCCAGTTTAATTTAAATGCTGGCAAGGACAACAGAGGCAGTAAACGACAAGCTGGTCACTGCCAAGATATTTTGGACCTCTTTTTTAGAATATGAAATTGTTTGTTTCTGGGTTTTTTTCCTGCCCCCATGCAATGTTTATACTATTACCAATGTAGACAAGTGAGATGCACATATTTGGTGAAAAGTCTGTTTTCACAGCATAAGAGGAGTCCTACTATGAATTATGAATGAATAATAGCTAAAGGGGCACCCACACAAAATAATATCCCTGATCTCCATCCCTCAGTGGTCAGTCAGTCCTCTCTGTCTTTTACAATTCCCCTGGGGACTGATCATTAATAACAGCTGAGTTTCTCTGTCCTTTATCAGTCGAAGGACTTCTTGACAAGAAACTTAGCTCCTGCTATTTCACTATGCATGTTATCATCTTGTAATAAGTTGACATAAGGATTCACATTCAAGGTCAGTCATTCCGGCAAGCCACAAAGCTGTCACTGCACAGGCAGTCCAGCTTTTAGTAGGGGAGAATGCAATGTTGCTATGGTCGAAATCCATTTATAATGTGTGAAGCAGCCTTTCAAATCAATGAGAGGCAGTGAGCTGTAAATGAATTGCATCCCGAGGAATCTCCTTTCACTTTCATTTTAATGCACAGCATCATTACAGATCTCACATCACATAAAATCCGAATTCTGTGAGAACAAATGAGAACATTAAATTCTTTTAACTTCCACTGACATGGCTGTAACAATACATCATGTTCAGAACTGCTCGGAAGTCACAAACCTAAAGCAGAAAAAGAAATTAACCCATCAAAATGACTTAATTTTTGTCATGGCTCTATATAATGCATAAATTAAAACCTGCCTGTCACAAGTGGCGTGAATTCAACCAGCAAGGAAATCCAAAGGGACAACACCTATTCTTATGTGTTTTCAGGTTCAAAGCATTAGATTAACTGCAGGTGCCAAGTGCAAATACTGTATTTTCCTTTCAAATTCTATTTAGATATTAAAAATCATAAACACCATGTAGAATTTAATATTTTTGATCATGAAATTGTGCATTATTTCATCCTCTAGAACATGCCCATGCACCAATGAAGGTAAAACCTCCAAGACACCAATGGAAAGTTTATCAGATTTGCAAGGAACTGACAGGTTTCTCAGGAATCTGTGAAACTTCTACTGCTGCTAAAGGAAATGAAGCGGATGGAAGGAATTTAAAATCTCAGCAACAAACACAAAAAACAGCCGCTGGCAAAAGAAGTGCAAGTTACAAACAGTACAGCAAAAAATACTGATGCTCTAGTTCAAGTATCAGCAGCACATTCCCTGATGACCAGCTAGATGACTTCTAATAATTCCCGTATCTCCTACCGAGAACAGGAGGACTGTTGTTCCATCTGTTGGAAACAGAGGCAGGGGGTTAGAGGGGAAGTGACTTCTGCTACATCTCAAAAAAGAATTATAATCTGTTTTACTGCAGCAACAACAACATAGCAACATAGCAACAATATGCCAATATGCAAACAGCCAAGCTAGGGCCCTGTGTTTCAGAGGTTTCTTGGTCATGTTAAAGACAGACGATGAACCTCATCTCTGCAAAAGCCAATCCCACTGTTCCTCTGTGGGAATATGATACTGCTGGCACTATTGAAATTAGGATGCTAGATTTTCAAAGGCCTAAGGCACAATCCCTTGTTCTGTGGGGAGCACAGAGGTATGTGATTTCCAGGGAGGACTTCATGTCTGAAGACAACGCTTTATGGAGATACCAAGAATTAAGTGTTTATTAAAAACGAGGTAAAACAACGGCTTACTGGGCAGCAAACCTACCAGTGAGGCAGAAAGTTATGGCAAGCAATAGTAGCTGACTAAATAGCTGCTTGTTTTATTGACTGTTTGGGGTCTGCAGTGCAGATTTTCCTGAACTGTGCAGGAGGTCCTACAGCAAACACAGCTGCTTCTGCCATGCTATCTCACAGGCAGTGCAAGAACCCATCTAGTGTCCTGTTCTTGGGTGTTTTTCAGTGGGAGACACAAATGAGCTTTATCACAGTTATTGCCTTTACGCACTGTGAAGGGAACTGTTCCCTGCAGTCCTTGTGGAAAGGTAGTCCAGATACACAAGAATTTTGTGAGAACAAGAAAATATTACTCTGTTTTTTGTTTTACATCTTCCCTTTGGTCAGAGCCCGCTCAAAAGAGAACAAAGCACGATTCAGGTGTTCTTGTTTTATGGAAACACCTCTAAATATTTTTTTTCTCCACAGGATATTATTATTGTTATTATTTTAACTTTAGCTAATTTATTATTTGAACTAATAACTTATATTTTAAATTTCTTTAATTAGTAATATAACATAAAATTACTAGAAAGAACAGGAACTGCTTCAAGCAGTCTTTCATTTGCAGAAGAATACAGTGGGCTAAGGCAGCTCCTGGAGACAGTAAAGATTAAATTATTTAAAAGACAATGTTTCCCTGATTATAAACAATAATATTTTTAAACTTTTTTGAAGGGTTTAAAAATTCAGGGGTAAGGTGGTAGACATTTATAGTGTTGTTATGCTTGCAATCAATTGTAAAACTCAGAAAACTGCAGCAATGTGAGAGAACAGCAGACAGAACTAAAGGCTTCAGGCCACAAATAATAACAAAAAATTTGTACACATGATAGCATCAGATACATCAAATAGAAATCAAAATGAATTCTAGAAGAATTAAAACAAAACAAAACACAAAAACCCTAATGAAATGATGGAAAACGTTAACACTTTTTCAAGTAAGATACACTATTCATGTAGAAATATACTATTGCAATTTCTTCAGATCTTGGCAGAAAAAATGATAACTACTTCTCCTGTGAAGCTTATGAATACCTGTGAAGGCTCCTGCAGCACAAATAAGCAGCTCTGCCAAACTTTCAGCTACAGAAGAACCCCTCATGAGACAAGAAAAGTAAACACAGCCTGAGGTTTACTTCTTCTATCCCTGTGCCCGGGGATGAAGTCTGAAGTACTGTGAGTTATATCACAGTACTCACATATCAGAACTCTGCAAAAAAAAAAAAACAGGATAACAAAGTTCCTTCCATAAATCACTCATTACTAAGAAAAAAAAAACAAACAAAAAAAAAAAAACAAAGGAAAAAAATGGTCAGTCAAATTAAGAGAAGGTCACAGAATCACATAATCATGGAATAGCCATAATCAAATCATGGATCATTTACTTCTAATCCCCCTGACGTGGGAAGGGACAATGAGACCAAGTTGCTTGGAATTCGATCCAGCCTGGCCTTGAAAACTTCCATGGATGGGGCATTTACAACCTCTCTGGACAACCTGTCCTGGTGCCTGACCACCCTCACAGTAAAGAATTTCTTCCTTATACCTAATGTAGACCTACCCTCTTTCAGTTTAAAGCCATTCACCTATCACTACACACCCATATAAAGTGTTTCTCTCCATTTTCATGTAGGTTCCATTTAGGTACTGGAAGGTGTTAAAAGATCTCCCTGGAGCCTTCTCTTCTCCAGGCTGACTAACCCCAACTCCTCAGCCTGTCTTCTCAGGAGAGCTGCTTCAGCCCTCTGACCATCTTCATGGCCTCCTCTGTAGTAATGTGATTTTCAGATCTCCATGTGGCTCTCCTTTGTTTCCCTGCTCTGTATGCTATTGGTTCATTTTGAAATATGCACCCTGCTGTACCTGAAATCTATTGGTGTGTTCTCCCTACCCGTCTTCCCTTCAGACCTCCTGGGACTGGCTCTGGGGAGCCAGCCCTGCCCCCTTCCTTTCCCTTATAAGCCAGTGTCTGCATCAGTTCGGGGTCTCATCTCCGAGCTGCTAGCCCCTATCCCCATCCCTTGCTTTCCTCCCCCCCTTCCTTTCCCTGCAACCCTCTTCACTTACCCCAAATAAACTTCCCTGGCAGAACGGAGATGGGTCCAGCTCATTTCTTCATCTTACTTTGTTTCCTGCTGAATTTCTGTGACTCGGAGACTCAAGCCACGCTGAGAGCACCCTGGGGGCCACTCGCCCCAAATTCGGTGGAGAAATGCACCCCAGGGACCTCTTTTTGGGGGGCTGCCAGCTCCTGCAGCCCCTCCCGCATCCTGTTACATCACTCCTCTGGATACCTGTCAATAGGCTGACATCCTCTTTATCCTGGGGCATCCAGAGCTGGATGCAGCACTCCACATGGGGTGATGTAGCCCCATGCAGCCCAGGACATGGTTGATGCAGCCCAGGACATGGTTGGTCTTCTGGACTGAAAGCACAAGAGTCAGCTCTCCAAAAGTCCCTGGCAATGAGTTTGCTGTGTACCCTCCTTGCTATCCTGTCACTTCACACATACTAATTCTCCTGTTATTATCTATTTCATTACCGTCTATACTCATTCTATTACTGCACTTCTCACTTGGAGTAATCAAACCCCCAGACTAAAGAATGCTATGACTAAAGAATGTTAATTTATCAGATGGTAAGGCACGAAAACATATCACATGTCCTTCAAAACAGCTGCTATCATACTGAATGCACACCACAGTAACTTAAACCTCCTACATGGTGTTCTGTATTATTCTGCTAGGTTTTGCTCAGGCTAATTCAGGGAGTTCAGAGGAGATAAACCAGAGAATCTACAGTGGCAAAAGAGGGAGATCATGATCTTGTATGCAGTAAAAGTAATTAAATTAAAGAATATGATGTCAGTGAGGAAGGGACACAGGATACACGTCAAAGTCGCTATATTAATTTGTAAAAATGTGACATAAGGAAAAAAATGAAGCAAAGGAACTTCCTTAAGAAGAAACAACTACTCAGAAACTGGAACAGGAATTCCTTCCTCAAGCTTCAAACATTATGAGAGACTTTTTAAAAGCACAAGAAATTGGGAGTGGCTTGACTAATTCATGTTCAAATAAAATAGTAACAAGAACAAAAATATTTTAATTTTCATCAACTGTGTGACTAGATTTCAAATAACTGTAGCAAAATCATCAACTCTAAATCCTATACAATTTTGCTGTCTGAATTTTGTAATATATTTAGTACTTAATTTTCTTTTTAGGAAAAAAAGGCAGAAGATTAAAGGTAATTTTTTTAATCAAATTTTTTACATGTATGCAATATGATGTGTAACAATTAAGGTAAAATGCAATTTATGAACCATATTCCAGCCAAAATATGCCCCTTAAATGAAAGAATATATAATTGAGCTTGGAGGGTGTGTGAATGGTTAGAGAAATGTTCTTCTGTCAAACTGAAGTGTCATTCTTTTTTAAGTGCAAACCAAAATACTCCTCAAAGCCCTTCAGTTTAGCATGGAAGAGAAGAAGCATGATGGGTCAATTTTTTGCTGATTTTTAAGGGAGGTGAAATGAAAACTGTGACATGTTTTCACTGCAGCACATGCCAACGTCTATCCTTGCACTGTGTGTTTGAATAATATCCTGCAAGCTGCTGTAGAATTTGAATATTCAAAAACCAAGTTTAATGAAGCACAGCAACTCAATCACCAGTTATACATGTAAAAGCATCCAACACATTCACTGTAGCTCTTTTGAGTCTTGTTAGGCTCTTAAAGTCATTCTCAGCCATGACAGTGCCAAAATAGCCCCCAGCAACATGCTCCTGCATCCCTGGGGAGTGCCTGAAACAATTAAATGATATTACCTTTATTTTGTAAATCTTTATGCTCAGTCCAGCTTATCACGTGTCTGAACATTGAACAGCAAAAGTGGCAGAAATGTGTGGCCATGTGGAGCAGTATCATCCCTCTGGGCATAGGATTTCTTAGGACTAAGTGTCTGTGAGAATGTATGCATCAGTAATCTACTACAGCCAAAATAATGATGCTGAAGCATTCGTTGCTATTGAAGGTGATAAAAAAAAATTCTACCTATGTTTCCACGAGGCCGAGACTGCACCTGTATTTGCTCAATGGAACACATTTATCTCTGACTCAAGGTTCTCTAAGCCTGTGTATAAATTGATATATGTAAACACCTTCAGATCTCTTGACTGCTTTTTGGTACCTTTGCATGATATATTGGACTCATAATTGATATAATATGTGGAAAAGTCCTTCCTGAGGCAAACAATATCTAGAAGAAAAAATCTTGGTCTAGCTAAAAAGCATTTAATTGCTATTTTTAAATTGTCTTTAACTCAGAAGAAATTCCAGATCTATGTTTACTGGAAAACAGTGATAGCAGCCGGCTAAGGGAAACAATGTGAATTCTAAGAGGAATACATAATAACCCACTGATGCATAATCTAAAGAATAGACTTCTCTTGAAATAATTCTCTATGAAATAATTGCAGCACTTTTTCAAATTACTTCACTCTTTTTCAGAATCAGAGAACAGTTGTAATAAGCTTCCTAAATATTTCATGATTTCCACTAAGAAAACGGAGAACTGTAATTTTGCTGCAAAATGTAAAATAGAAAGAAACATCACAGGTTGAAATGTGCTCTTTTCTATTTTTCAACAACATATTTACTTTGGAATTGTACAGTGAAGAAGAAACAATACATATCTCCTCACCACTCTAGCCAGCTTTTTTTTCAAAGAAAGGTTTTAAAGGCAATGATCGATACAATGTACTTGATCACTCCTAAAAGAAGTGTGATGTATAAACCTTCAAAATTACCATTACTGCTTTTCCCACAGCTGAGAATAGAATATCCACAGGTTCTAATTGCCTGCATTCACTTGTAAGAAATAAGCCTTTTATATGCATTCATTCTACGGTAAATCCTGATTTCCTTACCCACCTTTTAATTCAGGCAGAACTCCTACAAAATACAAAAGTGGGATAAAAGCTACACTAATCAGGGTTACTTAGTCATTTTTTATTCCACATTTCACTAAAATTCCTATTCTATTCTGGCTGGTTTTAATGATTATTATTCTCTAAAATAGCTTGCATTTTATTCTACATAATGGAAAAAGTCAAAGTTGAAGGTAGATTTTTGCAAAAGTAGTAATGAGAAGGCAGATAATACACTCCAGTTCTAGAAGATTTTCCATCATGTGTCTTCATTGTTTACCATTTGTTTGTTTCTATGAAAGGCCTGGCTTTAGTGTTTTCAATAATTTTCTTTAGATTTGCCCTTTTCCTTTGTTTTTATTTATCTCCCTTTCTTTCCCTTTTTAATTTATTTTTCTTTTGTTGGCCATTGTTCAGTTGTCACTTACAAATGTAATTCATTGCTGTTCAGTTTCCCTGGGAAGATGCTATTAAGTTCTTTGAAAAAGAATCCAAAGTCTACCTATTTTAATAAAGGTAGAAAAATTAGAAAATATAAGCACTAGAAATATATTTCAAATGATGACCTTCCAATTGGTGACTGGTGACACAATAAGTTTTTGCAGCAAAGAAGTTGTCTTTGAAAACAGGTTGCCCAGGGAGGATTCTTTGGGAACAGGTTGCCTGGAGATATTTTGGATGTCCAATCCCTGGAAACATTCAAGGCCAGGTTAAATGAGGTCCTGAGCAACCTGATGTGGTGAGTGGCATCCCTGCCCATGGAAGGGGTCTGGAACTAGGTGATCTTTAAGTCACTTCCAACCCAAAACTTTCTATGATTCTATAAGATGCTTGAGTCTTGCACAACTATTCCTTTACTCAGGTAGCCCTTCGATTGCTAAATGTAGGATTTCTTTCCACATGTCTTGAAGGTGCTTAATACTGGAATTGTAGAGAGCAGGATTTTTAGGGACAACATGACTGTTGCTAATCAAAATATGTACCACTATTTTTTTTTTTATTTTTAACAACCTATTCACTTTTTTTCCCCTGAAGTCTCCATTTGATTATTAGGACATTTCAGGTTTACTTCACAAGATGGGAAACATGATGGATATTTTTTCTGCTTAGATATAGAACCATAAGGAAAAGATATACAGCTGAACACAAAGAGTGGGACACGTGCTATCTTTTTAGTATAAGCATTGTGGATTCAGAGTGAAAAATAAATACTACAAAGACTGCAACTCACCAGCTGAAAAACTAAAAACAAAGATCATTTGCTGAAATATTAGTAACTGGGGTGTGACATTGTAAAAAATTTTTCCTGAAAATGATTCTCACATGAAAAGAGATCTCCTTAGAAATCTTCCAGGGTACTCAGTCACTGGAAAAATAATTTGTTTCATTTTTACTGACTTGCAGCTAGTCTGAGGTTACTTTTTTTTTTTTTTTTTGCATTTTTAAAGAAGCTAATTCATCATATTCTTCTCCCATTTTGGCAAAAGTCAAAAGGATTTATTGCAAAGTCCTAAACTAAGCAGAAGAGTGAGAGAGAATAATGACTGGGTATTTCTAAGAGTAACCACAATAAAAAAGTTACTCCATTGTACTGTGAATAATACCTGAATATTAAAGTAGATTCTGATTTTTCATTCTGACAGCCAAATTTATACATATATATACACAGAAATATATGCATGTTTAAAATATATATAATATAAATATTATATATATATACACACACCTTTCCAGCTCTGTGGAAGTGCAGGAACACAAAACATCAGTGAAGGAAGAAAGGAGGTTTGATCAGTATGTCAGAAAGTGTTCCACACACTTGTAAGAACCAACTGAAAAGTCAGATTGCAACCACACACATCTTACAGAGTCAACATAGCCAATTCCCAGCTTCCACAGCAATTTGCTCCCTACAGTACAGATGCCAGCAGCCACCTCCAGGTGATGAATTTCCACCACGATCACTGCACTGTATCACTTTCCAGATGATGAAGCATCTTAGCATTGAATGACTGGTAGTAAATCAGCTTTCCTAACAGTGCCCAAGAAGTCACAAATTCCTTTTCAATCTTTCCTCCTCCTTTTCATAAGGGCTATTCATGAACTGGGGTTGAGTAATAGTGTGGTTTCTAGGACAAGTTGTGAAATTAAGATCATATCTTTGATGATGAGCAGTTTGTCTTATAAAGGGTTCATCTGGACTACTTGGGAAGAAATTTTCACAACCAAAAATATTTTCTTACTACTCTAGTTATATTTCATTGTACATAAATCACCCAAACATACCAGGGATTTAAAATGCTGGACAAAGGTGGGCTTATCAGCAGAACAGCGTAACATGTGCATCACCTTTAACCATGTGGTTATGCTGATTGAAGTCAGAGACATTTTTGGTAAAGAGCTGGGAGAGAAATTACATTCCCAGCTCCACAGGGGTTTATGACTATAAGCACATTCTCCTCCCACAACTCTGAGTGCTTTCAACACATAAAAACATAACTCCTAGTGATATTAAAATTCCATGAAATAGAGTATTGTTACAGGAGAGTCATCCCATTTATGATGTGGGGGAAGGAAAGGGAAGAGGGAGAAGGAGAGGGAGAAGGAGAGGGAGAGGGAGAGAGAGAGGGAGAGGGAGAGGGGGAGGGAGAGGGAAAAGGGGAAGGGGATGCAAAAGGAAAAAGAAGGAAGAAATAAAATATATTCAGATTCAGCACAGGGAAAAGAATACAAAAAACAAGGAAAAAATCTACAAAGCAGTCTCAAGAAAGCATGAATAGCAGAAAATTGTACCAAAAAAAGCATTCTAGAGAAGGAAATGAAAAGATACTTAAAACCAAGAAACAGGATGAATAAAGACAGGATGAAGATAAAATAGAAATATTGAAGGGTTGCATAGACATTATGAGACTAGGCTAGGGGAATGAATAATGTTGGGAATCCCAGAGAGGGTGGAGAGAGAAATAAGTTGCACTTCACACTGATTACAAAAATATCATGTGAGAGGATAGTATAGGTACTGTCACCTATTATAAGAATTTTATTTGGCAGATATGCTTTTAGGAGCATTTTGTATTGGGTATTTCTCTTTTCTCCCTACTTATCATAACCATGATATTGCTTTAGTCTTTGCTTTATCTTTAAAAAGATACATGACTGACTTGCAAATAAAACACATCTCTTGGAAGTAACTCTTCATGTGTCATGGTTCACACAAAGCTCATTCTTTTCCTTTTAATACATTATTTTTCCTGCAGCACAGAATTGCTACCCTGGGACATACACTCTTGCTCTTCTTAGGTATGCAATGTCCATACATAAAGTGGCTTTAGCCTCAAGCTTTATGAATGATCTTGCTGGAAACACGTTTTAACAGAGATATTCTCTGCCAACTGCTTAATTATACCCAAATCCAGGAGCCTGATTATAGACACATTCATAGCTGGTGGGACCCTGCCCCCTATCCAAAGGCCATCTTTCTACACACCTTTAAATTTTCCCTGTAACTGAATATCTAGAGTCTAGAATGCCTTATGGAGCAAAATGGTTTTCATGGTTGTTCTGAGAATTAAAACCCACTACAGCAGTATTTTGTTAATGTTTATGAGATGAAAATGGCACTCTTGGGAGGAAAATCCCTTTCACCACACAGAGCACACCTTTATTTCTTCTACTATTGGTTGTTGGGGTTTATTTTGTGAGTGGTGCTTCTAATCCATGGACTAGGATGCAGCATATAAAACATCCTATTATTGGGCTGGATTAGACATGTATGGATTTCCTGGCAGTGCAAATGACATACAGGTAATAATAATTGAATTAATTAACACATGTATAGCACTTTGTATCTTGGAAGTGCCATACAAACGTTAACTAATTAATTCTTACAACACCTCAGTGAGGAAAGGAAGCAATTATCCTGAGCCCCATTTAACCCACAGAGAGCAGGTGAAGTATTGTTCTGGTTGGAAAACATAAACACCGGGTTGGTACTATGGTGATTTATGTTTGAGATTTCTCAGTGATATTCCTCTTCAAAGCCAGGTCAGTGAGCTGGACTTTTACTCTGGCAGAGAAGAGGGTACTGCCTGTCTGGGCCAGCCTGCATCACCATGCCCTCACCTGCTAGGTGAGAAAAGGACATGTTTCTGCAATCCGTTTTGGGAAAAAAATACTATGTTTCAGTGAGAGAAGTTAGTGTGTGACTTCAGAACTAAAATCTGCCCTCTTGTGTGTGTGTAAAATAAGCACCAGAATTTAAGTAACATCTTATTGACCTCCCAGACTGATTCTGTGAACATATCACGCAGAGGTAAAATGTAAAATTCAAATGCCCAGGTGTTCATACAAGATATTGACGATTACAAGAAATACTCACAAGTTAAAATACATATCTATTAAGAGTAGGTTTTATAACTATCTAAAATTTCTACTGCACATTTCATCTCACTACTATTCCTTTGCAATCCCGCTGGTTATAATTATGGAGTACCACTCATGTAAAGTTTATATCTTTTCACTACCCATTTTGGAGGACAGATCATTGGGCTGGACACTGCCTTCAAAAATGTACAAGTTCAAAGCTGCAGAAAAGGTTCCCTATTTTCTAAACCTGTGCTGATATGGCTTTGAAACAACAAACACACCTGCAGTGGCTGTATTTTTCCTATCTGTAAAGCACAGGGAGTCCAACACTTAGATACTCTGTTGTTCTAATAAACTGGAAAACTGAGTGTGCTGCAATTTTCTATTCATAGAAAACAATGAGAATAGATAAATTAATCAAAAGGGATAGAAGTTGCTGAACTCACTTTGTTTATGAATTTTTCTGAAGAAGCAGCAACCTGTGTAGTGCTTTATTTCAGGTTTGCAGTAATACTTCACGTTCAGCTAAACTTTAAAATGTTACCTCTTAGAGAGAAACACACTGTCTGATGGATGTACTATGTACATGCAGACCTTTCTATGAGGTAAGTCAAGTTCAGAAATCAAGTCAGATTTCACTCTAGATGAGAATGAAACAATTAGATAATTCACTTAATTAAGTATTAATATTTGTGAAAGAAATTTGATTTTGTAGTGTAGGTATATCAAGAGAGGTACTTAATAGTAATTAATCATCTATAATCTTTGCCAGGACTTCAATTGTCAACTACAATTATGCATAAATTCTTCTCCTTACCACAGATTTAATCATACAAATCCAACTTAACTTTTAAGTATGACAGGGCCACCAGACAGTATAATACAGTGTATTTGCAGGTCTGTAAATTCACTATTCCTGCAGGGTCTGTAAAATAAAACCACCTGTACTCAGAAATCCACTACATTTGTTGCTATCTACTTTGACCTGGCTGGTAAAATATACGAAGTTGCATACCTTACATAAATAAGTAATTTAAAAACTTTCTGCACAACACTGTATCTCTCCAGTAAGACTACTCATTAGAGAAAAAAGTCTATATGTATGTTTATATTCACATTAAAAAAGTCCATTTCAAGTCACTGATTAGGATAAACCCTATATGTTATAATTATGGGAAATGTGTTTAAAACTTATACATAACCCTTACAAAATGTCCAATAAAGTGAGAAGAAATTAACAGAAAGAATCAGTAGTTGTCATATCCCACTTTCAAAATGTTTATTTGGTGAAGTTTCCAACTGAGGAGGAATGTTGATATTTACTTGAATATTTTAAGTAGAAAAAATTATTTGAAACTTTATAAAATTACTAGAACTTGCTAACGTGTTCTATGTAGTCAGATATAGGCTTGTATACACGTAAAAATCAAGTAACTATGTTATTTGCACAGCCGATTTTCTTTGATGCTGTTGCAGCTGCATTTCCACAATTGAACCAATAGGTGGCACCAAGAATTTCTCGAAAATATCTATAAATTTAACACATTCTGTGATTGCAAATTAGATTTCAGGTGATCAGTAGCCAAACTAACAGCTAGCTATAATTAATAATTAAAAGAAGTATTTGGAGTATGAAGAAAGCATACAAGGAAAAAAATAAAAACAAAATTAAAACTCCAAACTAACAAGGGCTGTGAAGTTTAAAAACAGATGGAATTAGAAATGACAACCTGATCAGAGAGAGACAGAACAGGCTTACAAAATCTAAATCCTGGCAGCAGAAATACAATAATATAGAAGTTGATGCATATAAGAAAGGCAAATTAGCAAGGCATCCATTTCTGTGAAGAAATTGCTCTTCCTTTCAGACAATAAGATCCCGATAATGTGACTTAAGTTTGACTTCAAAATTTAAAGCAGCCTAAATAAAGACGTTGGAAAGCTAGGTGAATGAACACTTGACCTGTATGCAAAAATTTGGATTGTGCCAAATGTCAAGGAAAATGACGGTCTGAAAGAAGAGCACAGAAAATGTGAAACACATCCAAAAGGTGACAAAGTGTTCCTGTGGCCCAGGGAAGGATACACTGACGTCAGTCATATGACATCCTGACCCAGCAAGGGCTGCAATGGTTTTTGCAAAAATCATAAAGCATGAGAGAAGGTGTTGCCATGCCAGGACACATTAAAAGGAAAAGCAGAAAGTGGGTATTTCTAAGAAAACTGAAATCGTACTCAAAGGAATTTGCTGCTGGACCCTATGTAAAATGCTACCACCTAGTCAAGTACTACACATTATAAAAACACGTATTCAAAACCACACACAGACACATGCCAGAGGTTTTCAATATGTTCTTCCTTCCTCTCCTTATTATCAAGACAAATTCTTACAGGGAGGCTATCCCTCACTAGGGAAACTTTCACCTGAAAGGCAGCCAAATTATTGTTTCTGATATTTTGCTTAAAAGATTAAAACAAATAACAAACTTGTGAAGGAAATTAATTAAGTATGCTATGTGAATCTAAAGAAATAATTAATCTTCAAATGCTTTACAAAACAGTAGATGACATATCAAAGCAAGCACACTAGAAAACAAAGCCTTTCAAACAAATGTCAGAATATTTTCCTAAGAAGGCAAGGGTTTGTTTTTTTAAATAAGAGTGTGATGGAAGGACAGATATTCAGACATTTTATTGAAATTCAAATACTTGAACTTTATAAAAAAATTATATTTAGTTAAATCTGAAATAAAAATGGTTTGCACCTTAATTTTATCTAAATATAAAGCTACATGACTATGCACATTTTGGAGGGAACATAGGAATATCCAATAACAGACTGAAGAGCTTGTTTGTAAGTGTTAAGAAACAACATAAGGAATATCCAATAACAGACTGAAGAGCTTGTTTGTAAGTGTTAAGAAACAACATAAGGAATAAGATAATAAGAAAAACATATTTTTTAATTTGCCTCCTAAGACTCAAAAGGTATAGAAGCATAAGCTTGGCATTGTTTCAAAATGTAAAAAAAAAAATCCTTCCAAAGTGGAATAGAAAAGAAATAGAAAGGATATTGCAAATATCCAAACCGTCATAGTTCTGATAATTGTAAATATCTAACTGAAACATTCTAACTCTCTACTAATACTTATAGGGGCTCAGTAGACAAAACTGGGGATGGTGGGGAGAAAAAAGAAATCACTTCAGTCTTTTAAAATCATCTTATTAAGAAGAACGTTAGAGACAGATGTTAACATCTGTCACAGACATGATATACAGGTTTTCAGGAAATAATAAGAAATATTTATTCCAACACTTGAATATATGTTTTGCATTAAAGGAATTTGAAAGGAATTAAATTAAAAATATCTTTATCAACTTTTCCACTGTAAATGTGGCAAATGCAAAGTACTGTTTTTACTCAAAAATATGCAAAAATCAATGGCAACAATGTAAATTCTGAAATTGAGGAAATATCTGCCATCGTTAAATGCAATTAAACAAGTTGCAGTAGGAAAATAAGATTGAGATCCACTACATCAAGAAATTAAAAAATTATTTTTTAAAATCAAAATAAAAAAAAGAAGGAATATCTAATTGCAATTTAAGAGAAGAAAATGAATTTTAAAATTTTCAAGCAGCCTACCTTTGGCATTCAGAGAAGGTAAACCACAAATGCCACTAAAGCGTTTGCAAACTCTTTAGTATGTCATGCTTGAATAAATTTGTTAAGGGATTATATTAAGTGAATGAAATGAAAAAAAAATTAAAAAAACTTCTTCTCAGTCTTATTTTACAGACTCCAGAGGAAGAACAACCCAGAGCACTGCTGTTCACTCACCCCATGGCTGTGCAAATAATTAATTTTTCAGTTCACTAACTGCTTGCTAGAGTGGGGGTAAGAGAAAAAAAAATCAGGAAGGTAAAAAAGAATATTTCAAGTCAGATGGAAAAAAATCCTTTACAGGAATTTCTTTTTAAAATGGAAGGAAAAAAATCTTTTGAGATATTTTTAATCTGAATTTTGGCATCTCTATAGATAGAACTCTTGTCTGAAACCAAAAAAATTAATATACATTTTGCACCAAAATACTAAAAGAATATATTTTAAAGCTTCTCTTTTCTTCCTATGGAAGGTCCTCTATTAGATTATAAACAGAACTCTCTTCAGTTGGTCATCATAAAGTCATGTCACTGAAGAATTTCACGTAAAATCATACCAGCATCATATGAACTTGGCATAAACACCCATATAGAAGCCTATAGGCAGTCTAAAACACAATTACCTAAATGTCTCCTTTTTTGGGGTTTTTTTTTGTTTGTTTGTTTTTGGTTTTTTTTGTCCTAGTACACTGCTAAGAACTGGTTTCTGCTGGTGAGAGACTGTCACTTTCACCTAATGGGGAAAATCTTTTTACCCTATGCAAGGAAAGATGTAGAAGTTTCTCTTTTCTCTAGCTGAAGCATGACATCTCCCCCTCGCAGGAGAAATTTGGGGTTTAAAATATGAGACATATCTTCATGATGTAACACCTGAGTACTTAAGCCCTGCTTTTCCATAATCCTCATGTGCATTCAGTGCTGGTTATTCATTTGCTCTGAGACATTTTTAAAATCTTACTGTTTATGACAAAATGTCATTTAAGGTGATTAGTTGCCTAAAATTCTTTCCAAATTAATTGACTCTAAGACCACTGGTAGCTCGTATTTGTGTTGTATTTTTTGCTTTAATGTATTATAATTTTTTTATGATACAAAAAAATTTAGAATTGGCAAAACTTATCATATTGAGATAATTCTTAATTTTGTTATAAATATTCATCAGTAACAGTACGCCATAACTTGCCTTTGTAGATTATTTGTTTCTCATAAAACAGGGTGGTATCAAGATCTATAAATGGAATACACAAAAAAAAATAAATAACCAACCAAAATATAAGTATTGTTTTGTGCCCTGTATTTCTTCTGCACACACCTTCTAGCTCAAAAGTCTTTTTTTTTATCCAGCTTTAGAGAACACTGATTCCCACAGCTAGACAGCCTAAGATAAACTGTTGGCTTCTCATAGTCCTAGCAGGTATTAGGAGGAGGAAATTGAGGAGGAAATCCTCATCAACATGGATTTCACCATTTGAGCTCAAGTGTGGTTTCAGCTCTCTTCAGTTATACTTAGTACAGTAAAGGTCAGAACAGTTCCACTGCTCTCATTTCTGGTCATGACAAATACTTTTCCCCATCCCAAAGAAACTGTGCAAATAGAATTGATCACTTGAGCCTGAGCTGTTCTTAACTAAAAAATCTTCAACTTTTCCTACCTTACTTTCCTTTTGAGAGGATATTTCCATAATTTTTGCTGTTTAATTTTACTTACAGGTTTCAATTCCCAGGAATTAAGGAAGTTGTCTGGGCTGAACCCAACAAACCCAAAAAGTTATTGCTTACTATCTCTGAGCAATTTTACAGCAGGCCTGGTGAAGTAGCCCAAGTGTGTATATAAAATCAGTGATATACAGGATTTAGAGGATTTTATAATCAGGATAATGGCAAGCCAGACGACTCATATGTGAAAACCCCTGCACAGCACTTTTGCACTTGTAGGAAGACTAATCTGAATAACACAAGCTTGAGTTCAATTTGCATTATTAGTTCCCTAGCAGAAAATACTTCCATTAACAAGTCATCCATTCAGAACTGCAGTCCCACCAGTGTGAACACATTAATTTAGGAAAAGAAATACAGGACTCAATTGCTTGAGAAATATCATGGTAATGAAATACTAGATTATTGAAAGTTCAGCCAGAATAGCCTGAGCAGATCTCAGCAGATGGTAAGGAAAGAAAGAAGTCAGGCGAGGCCAGAATGGAAAATCCACAATGTTACAGGTTGGAAAAGATATCCATGATGGCAAAAGTCAAGCAACATTTAACTATACAAGAGATGCACACACACAAACACTCACATATATACATATATGTACGTAGGCACTTCAGGGATCAGAGCAACACAGAAGCAGATTTGCCTCCATTCCAAGTACCTCCCTTGGCATGTAACATCAATACACAAAGGAATTTATCAGTTTGGGACCCAAGTGCTCATCCATGCAGCTACATTCTCTGTCTTGCAGCAGGACTAATTCATTTGGCCTCCCTTCTATGTGTCATGGATGGACTGTTTCCATTGCAAAGCAAAGAAAAACATTCCCTATTCCAAAAGACTTCCATAATGGAAGAATATTCTTTTTCCTATCAAAATGTGTTTTCTATCGTAGTGCAAATAACCTACGTTTAAAACATGGCAATGACTCATTTTAGACATCCACATAAGGATTTTTCTGTTTGTTAGGGGTAGAGTGCTTTTTGCCTGTGCCTTTAGAATAGCTTGAAGAGTAGAAATTTTTCATCAGGTCTCTGGCCCAGAGTACAGGTTCTGCTGCAGCCTCAGATAAAAGATTCACCCTTATCCTTAAGACATTCCAATCCACTTTGCTGAAGCCTTTCTTCTGGATGTTGGCTTTGCAGACAGTATCTCCATTAGCAATCAATGTGGTGCAATAGGAATGAATCCATAGGGCAGAACAGTTTACTGGTGAACATTGTGGTCTTGTAAACAGAGCATTCATTAGCAGTCAGAGTGCCTTAGGAGAGCTTCTGGAGTCTCTCGCTGGTTAGTTTCACTTGAAAGGTGTCCTCTATGAGAAAACAAAACCAGCCAGCAAGTACTGGAAGATTCCTTCAAAAATGCAGGTCTGACCTGAACCAAAAAGCCCATATTGGCAGACCACAGAGTATCACCACAAGTCTGTGAACAATCCGGGAGCATGCAGGCTGAGAGGACAAAAAAAAAAAAAAAAAGGTTTTCTTTCAGGAGAACAGGGAATGAACCAGAACATTTTCTTGTTCAGTTGAAGCAATGAACTAGAAGGCGTAGAGATAGTATTACCTGGGTTGCAAGGGACCTTAAAGATCACCTATATCCTGTCCCCCTCCCATGGGCAGGGACAGCTTCCACTAGACCAGGTTGCTCTATCCATCAGTGATGTTGAAGTATAAATGAATAACCCATTGTTCTATAGTTTGGAAACAAGAGCTCTTACTGCTTCATACTGTTAAAAAAAAAAAAAAAAAATCAGCAACTGCTAACCCGAAATAGAGCATTAACTAGCTATCAGGAGGTCTAACAGAAGAACGAATAGTTTTTCCAACTACACTGTGTTCCTTTTGAGTCCAGCCCTCACTTTTTGAAAGATATAGAGAAAGCATTGAAAGACAATACATAACGCCAAAATACCCCTCAGGTAATTTTTTTCTGTAATTGCCACTGCTTTTGCATTGAAAGCCTGACAAAAAGAAAAAAAAAATTGCTTTACTCTTCTACCTAGGGCTTTTTCCTTGCCTTGTTATGTCAAGCAGGAGTATGTTATTTTCTGCATGCTTCTAGATTAGGACACCATCCTTTATGATCATAAAAAATAGCTAGAAATCCTTTAGAAAGTTATATTTTTATGATTTAATTTTATACTTTCTAGTTATACTTGGTGCACATTGATTATAATTACAGTTTACAGCTCATCAAAATAGCAGTGTTCCCATACATAAGAGAAGACAACATCTTTTCAGTCTTGGATAGATGCTAGATTCACAAACACTCACTTAACAGAGTTTTTACTCAACTTTATTCTTGAAGTTTGCTGAGTGCTTTAAAAATTTGTCTACTTTAGCTCAGACAGAGAATCAGCAGTTATGGGTTTTATCACTATTGCATGCAATATTTAGGTCTGCTTACTTATATTTACATTAGGACAACTGTTTCCTCAAATTTGATTGCATTTGTTCATAGCATTTCATTGTGTTCAAAAACTAGATAACTGAAAGATATAAAGTTCCTGCGTTTTCCAGCTTTAGAAACAAGACAGTTCTTAAAAGAGTGGAAAAAAAAACAAAACAAATCAAAGTGAGACAGTAGCACTGACTTAAATCCTAATTATCCAGAGACGTAGTTACATAAGGCAGGTAAAGCTCCACTGGGTTCAGCAGATATACATGCCTTTGCACTGCTTTAGGATGCAGTCAGGATTATTAAACACACCTCATCCCTCCCCCGTCTTCTGCATTTTGCCCTTGCTACTTGAAAACAGACTGTTGGAAGTGCTTTGCATTCCAATGTCTATTTAATGACAGTTGATCTATTTTAACAAACTTTTCAAACACTGTTTCCGGATCTCTATTTTTATTTTTAATAAGGCTATGTAAAAACCAAGTATAAATAAAGCCCTAATACAATAGTACTACATAAACACATGTGTTTTGCTCAGAACAAGAACTCTGGAGTGATAATTAACCCAAATTGCAGGGGTTTTGTCCAAATGCTTGTAGTTACTGACAATTTCCCCACTTTTAACTACCTTATAATTATAAATGGTCTCCATGCCAGATCACTTTGTCATTTTTCTATTGGCTAGCAAGAACTGAAAGCTCAAGCTGTAGTCTGCCTTTATTGTGCCTTTTTTATTCTATATTGTGTCATTTCCATGGCTGCTATTAAAATGAGAAGAAAGGATAAATCTAACCTTAAATTCCCTCCAATTGAAATGTTACCAACTTGTAAATCCCACTGAGGGTCACTAATAGCAATGATAGTCACTAATAACTGCACTTGCATGCCTTAATAAAACATACAAATTTCTTTTACGAAACAGCCATCATTTCCACATCTGAATATCCATTCATAATGAGAGTGAGCATTTTTTATATGCTTTATTTATTTTAAAGTAGTTTTATTATTACATAACAGTTTATGTCATTTTCAGGACATCATATTTTCTTTCCTACATACCTAACCACCATTTTTATGCCAGTGGTACCCCTAGAACATGGCAAGTGTCTGCTCATCAAATGTTATGATCTGGCAAAATAAGCAGAGTTTTTGTTCATTGTGTTGGGTTTGGGGTTCTTTTTGTTGTTGTTTTTTAGTAAGAAAATATATTTGGTCAAGTTAGGCTATGCAGTACCTATCAGTCTGAAAGACAACATTATTACTCATCTTGTCAGCAAACTGAACTTCTTGCTTTAAGGTTTTGGATTTGTTGCAGGAAATGTTTCTGTTGGGTTGAATGTAGTTTCTTGGTGAAGGTTTAATTAATATGAGCAGATATTAAAATTCTTGTTGTTTTTACATGTGTATTATATCGGCAGATCTTTGTGAATGGACAGAAAAAGATTTTTCTATTTGTGAGGAAGTCATTAAGTTTCCATGATGGTAAAATGAGCCTTAAATAACTATCACTGACCATCAAAATAAACAAAAGGCAAAACCATCTGCTATGAACCCCATTGTCCCTTCTCCTGTATTTTTTATGACAGTTGCTATGTAAAGGTTCCAGTGATGACAACTTTCTTTCCTTCTCTCAGCTTCTAAAAGACAAAGACAGTTATTCTAGAGAATAGATTGGTCTATGAATATAGGCCGATTCTAATAATGATGAACTGCTAGTATTCTGTGTAAGCCACATATTTCCAGTAGGTAACACTCTTTGCAGACCAATTTTCCACTGCCCTGTGGGGTTCTCTCTTTTTAATGAGCACAGAGGGCCAAGGGAATCACTTTTTCAACACTGTTCACACTCCAAGTGTCATGATCAGATCCCATCTAACCCAACTAATACAAAAATGTTTCATAAAATATCTTAAAATAAACCTTTTAAAAAGTAATAATACAGCAATAGCAAATTGTTTTCTTCTGTCAAAAAAATACACAAATACGTCTTAAATTAAGAGAGAGAAACATGATACATGAACACATACTTAAAAAACTATTTTTGTTTTTCTATTGGTACAAAGAATATCCATAAAGTTAATTTTACTTATGCCTCATGGAACGGATTATATTGCAGCCAACCTCCAAATTTTATGCATCAGTACACATTCCTAAACAAGCTTTTTGTATTTGTGCAATATAATTATAGTGCATACCAATGCAACATAGTTATTACATCAAACAAACAACAAAACCAAAACCTACTCCACTTCTATTTTGCATCCATGCAGACATAAAGCCTGAATAGCTAGTCTGGCATCTTTGATATGACAAAACTCTTGCTGACATTAACGTACTTTGCACACCACTCTCTCTAAATCAACCTCATTTCCTTTAAATAGATTTTGGCTTTGTTTTTCTGGATTTTAAAAGTATTTTGGCAATTTTAAATTATACTGTATGTATTTAATCACCTCTCACTTGAGTGGTCACCACTCAGGCAAAGGTTCCATCAATATGAATAAACGTTACCAGACCTGACTGAAATTAATGGCCATAAAAGTATATCCCAGCTATAAATTTTTAAATTATGGGCACATAAAATTTAAAAAATACTTCTAACTCAGTCAAGTTCTATTTCAATACAAGAACTAAAAAAAGTTTAATCTTATCATGTGTGATATTAGTGAGGTATTCTTTATTTATCCAAATATTTTACTGCACCCTCCCAACTTCTTGTGCACCTTCAGCCCACTTGCTGGTGGGTTGAGGTGAAAAGCAGAAAGGGCCTTGGTTTGTGCATGATATTGCTACTGCTTGGTAATATATAAAACACCCTGTTTTCAGTACAAATCCAAAACATGTCGCCATGCAAGCTACCATGAAGAAAATTAGCCAGTACAAGTACTTGTCCTATATTTATACAAGCTAATATTTTTCTTTTATGATATGTAAATTTCTGGGCTTGCTATTAAGAAAAAAAATCCAAACAAAAAAACCCCACCCAAACAAAAAAAACAATAAATACATTAAAAAAACCCTACAAAATCTACACATACACACAAAAAATCCCACAAAACCAAAAAAAACCCCACAAACAAAAACAAAAAAAAGACTCAAAGAAACAAAAAACAACAAAAAAACCCAAACAAACAAACAAAACACCCTCCCAAAAACAAAACAAAAAAAACCCACCCCAAAGTCATCTTGGACAATTAAAATATATACATATTAGACATAAGAAATGCAGAAAACTTCCTTAGAAGCAATTATTAAAATTCAATGAAAAATGCTCACATTATGCTCTTTACTTTTTCATAATAGCCAGAAAAATCCAGTTTTCCCAAGACTGATGCTGTGACAAGCTACATTGCTACTTGCAAGTTTATGACTTGCACTGGTTAGAGAACCTTCTGGTGGTAGATAAAGATTAGGAAAATACTTAAGTCTTGGTCTTCCTCCCATTTTCCTTCCCAGGGAAAGCTATGGCATTCTGTCCTAGGTTACAATATAGATGTAGTTAAGTTTTCTATTACCACCAGCTGTGGGCCGTTAGCTGTTATCACCTGCTATGACTCACCTCAGATAACAGACAATGGGCCATCAAGGACCCACCACATGACTCATGGCCTCATCTCGCCCTATTGTGAGATGCTCCACCCAGGAGGGACGAGCCAAGCACTCCCACCTGGATATAACCTGGTTTTGGAACTGCCCAAGTCAGCCCTGTCTACTGGGTTCCTAAAGGACAAGAGCTATCACTGGACCTTCAGCTGCAGACCAGACCAGACCTTCCACAGGATCACTGCTTCAACTGAACTACTTCATTTGGACTGCTATCACCACCATGGCTAACAGGGTGTCAGGTTGTATCTGACTCTGTCAGTGTTTTTTCATGTATTATTACATTTATTTTTAATTTTCCTATTAAATTGTAATTCTGACTTGTGATCTCCCACTGGTTTGTTTTCAAACTAACACACACTATTACCCCCTAGAAGAACAGGGGAAATCTAGAGGTCCCTCTCATTCACTTCTGCACATGAGAGAAAAAATAAGTGTAAAGACATAAAATACTAACCCCATTCAGTAAAGCAGCATTAACAGAATTAGTTTAGGGATTCCATTGACTGTAGTGAGGTCATTACCTCCCTAAATTTTTAAAAAAGGCAGGTCTTAAAAGCAAAAACACTGTAAAAAAAAAAAAGTGAAGGAAGCATAAATGTTAGGGGAGGAGAAACAAGGCAACCTTCTAAAAGGTCAGCAGGAGGGATAATAGGAAGAGAACAAGTGAGTGAATGTTATGTTTGATTTTGCGTCACTAGACATGGAAGGAGAGTTGTATGATCTTTTCTGTGACTTCAGGGAGAAAACCCAGTGAGAAGTGTGTGATATTTTCTGTGACTGTAGGGAGAAAACCCACTGAGAGGTGCTGTATGATCTTTTCTATGACTGAAGGGAGAAAACATAGTGATGAACATAAATGAACAGGAGGAAAAGAAAAAAGAGTTCCAGGATGAAAACTCACAAAAAATGTAAGGAGAGTGTAGTTTCCTTCCTAAAATAGGGGCATGAATAAATATGCATCTTTTTATATACATGTACATAAACACCCCACATACATTATATTATATTTATTATACACCATACAAAATATCATATATATGTATAATTAGTAAATATGCCTTGTCTCCTTGAGAAAGTAGTTTTGAATAATAAATATGGGTAAATTAGAGTTTGTTGTAGTAGATAGGATGGTGGAAGTCTTAGAGATATTGTTAGCGAGTTTGGAGTATGACAAGACTATTTGAAATCCTTCAGAAAATGCATACAATCAGTATTGTTCTTAAAAAGCTCTACTTCTGGGGAAAAAATATTTTCCCAATATGGTAAAAACTTTGGCCAATATGCCATTTTTCAGAACCGATCCCCTTGTTTTACCTTAATTGTGTTTTCAGGATTTTTTTTAGCTTTCTCTTCTTGGGAAAGGAAACAAAAATAACCCCAAAAAACCCAACCCAAACGATGGTAGCTGATTCTGGCTGTAGTGAAACCTATTGAGAAAAGAGCTGACCTGCTGCTGAACTCAGATAACAAGCAGCTTATGCCTACCCCAGACAGCTCATGCCCTTTAGAGAAAGGAGACAGAAAGCGGCAATTGCACTGACAATTTTACTGGCTATTCTTCTACCTTCTCTTCACGAAACGAACACATTACCCAGTTCAAAATCCAGAGGCCTCAGAAACATGCAGGATGGTAGTGAGATTTCAAAAAGCAATGAGGAAGACAAGAAAATAAGATTTTAATTCACCAACTTGTATTTATATGAACTATGCTGACCTCTTTCCACATTTTTTCCATTTCATACATTGTCAAAATTATTTCAAGTAAATGCAGTCTACTAACTTAGATATATCTGAGCCTACTGTCATTTCTCATAAAAGAAAAAACAGAGATGTGTGTGTTAGTGGATGGGAAGGCAGCAGTCACTGTGTCTCAAGTATAATAAGCAAGTACTCCTACCTTCCCAATCTAAGCATAAAACAACACTTTCCAATATGTATTGAGGAGCTGCTGGAGTTTTTTAAAAAGCACATGGCACTAGTAAGTGTTAGATTTATTCTGATTTCTAGGTAGAAGAATTATTTATTATGTACTTCATCTAGCAGCAGAGGTGAACCAAAATTTCTTGTCTATATAACATTTTTTTGAAGATTTTAGAAAACAAGACAATGAAAGCAGGGTGTTGTACAGCAGAAACACAATGAATGACTGAGGTATAAAAAACTTCTCCGGACCTGAAGGGGCTGTCCAGAAAGTGACTTTTGGATAGGAAAAATACAAAAAAACAGAAGCGGTGTCTTAAGTGCAAGCTCTGTGCTTTAATGACAAGTTATGTCTAAGGCTGGATATTTGAAACATTTTTAGCATTAATTCACAACAACAACTGCAAAAGATTCAGCCATAAAAAGGAGGAATTAAAAGGATTTCTGAAAATATTAAAACCATTTTATGGTAGCTTTGTTCAAAATGAAATATTTAATTTCATTTTCACAAAATTTTTCCTTTCAAAATTACAAACTAAACTTTTATTTGATCAGATCTTTTTATCTTGCAAAAATATTTTAAGAGTCAGAAAAATTAAATTAAATATTTTGTCCACAGTTACCCAATGCAATTTAATTCAAAATGTAGTGGCTTTTTATAAGAAATATTAGGGTAAAAAGTTCCAGCCCAAGAAATTCCCTATATTCCTGGATTATGTTTCAGCTACAGAATTAAAAATTGGTTATCTACTTAGCATTAACCCTGAATTTATTTAAAAATTCAGGTAGACACACATATACATTTTTTAACAATAACTTTTAAAAAATATTTCTGAGTATGACAACATTAAGTGTATAAAAATTTAAGACTTCTTCCAAATAATGTGGCAGGGAACTTTTCTTATTACAAATTGGGTAATTTTTGCTACAGCCTTAGGAAAATGTAACCTCATTTTCATTTATGATATGCAAAATCCCAATTATTTTGTATTTGAGGAGCAGGGAGATTATTTAGAAGCTGAAAACTGGGTAAAAATTAGTATGTGATGGTTAAATGGTTAATGGTTATATGGTTAATATAATGTATTATCACAGTTGGGAGTTATAATGGTATTGTATTAAAGTTTAAGACTGCTATTATGATGAATATTGATATTTCTGCTAATAAATAGGATTTCAATAGTTCATTTGATTTATTTTGGTTTACAGCTGCCTATAAAACTCTAATTTCAAATCAAAGGGGTTTAGTTATCTGGGTTTACATTTAGTCATGACATTTGCTTGTACTGTAATTTAAAACACAAATAAATTTGTATTTAACTCTTTAAGGTTAAGAGCCTTCTATACTGTACTATCATGCTCGATCCACAGGGCAAAAGGTCCAGTTGTGTCTGGTTTTGGCACCTGAATTAAAAAATTGCTCTTTAGCAGGAGCTTGCTGGAGCCTGTTCCTGGAACTAGAAAATGATAGTGATTTGGTATTGCAAAAATAAGAAGCAGAAGAGACACTGAGAAACTCCCAGCTTTTAAAAATTCAAACTAACAAGGAGACATATTCAGATCTACTAGAACCTTCTCTTTCAAGAACTAAACCATGGAAGTTGGAGATCAAAAATCATAGAAATGGTACCTATGAGTTGATTCATTAAGCTGTAATCTGCTGTTCAAACTCTCCTCGTGTCATGGTGACTTGTGATGGAATACATAGCACAGATCCCATACTCCACTCTATTCCAAAACCCATTGAGATAGAAAGGTTCTACATTTGCTCCAAATACAGAGATGTAGACTGGGACAACAGCTAAGGCCAAATGGTATTTTAGCATGAGATAGAACTAGGGCAGAGGTTTTTCCTTCAGTTGTAAAAAAGCTGCGAAGGAAAAGAAGCAGTTAACGGGAGACCATGAACTTTTATCTGTTCTGCTGAACACTGCTATACTTGTCAAAATTTTCTTATTCTTTTCATCCATTCTAACCAAGGAAGGAAGAACCATGCCATAAGGAAAAACAAACATTTCTTTTTAATGAATGAATTTTCTCATCGTTAAAATGTGCTAATCACCAAATAACCAGGGACATTATTTAGATAATTATTATAGACTTATGAAACAGAGGTTATTGAAAATGAACACTTAGCTGCTAAAATTAATTCTGCAGCATTTATGTTTCCTGCATTAACAAAACTTATTTCTTGCATTTGGTTTTCAGTATGCATTTACATATACAGTGTGGCCATTCATGGTATATTTATATACAATTAAGCACCTACTAAGAATGAAGAGATATCACTCTGCCTGTAAAAATGGTAGCAAACAAAGAGGACTTTACAGGAATTAAACAAATGATTCAGTCACAATTTTATGCACATCTGGTACATAGCACAGAATTGAAACATTTTGCCTACAAAACTGAAGGCATTTATCAAGACAAACTGCCCAGGTTTACCATTTCAGAGGTTTTCTCATGGGACAGAAGCTGACGTGTAATCAGCAGACATTGATTCTAACATTACCACCTAGAAGTCAAAGAATCTTTCAGGCTGGATGATGAACTAAGTTCTCAAACAAAAGATGACAACGCAACCACATTATTCTGAATCAAAAATAGCCAGACACTTCAAACATCACCAAAATAAGGAAAATTGAACGTTTGTGATGGAGTGCCTCCAAATTATAAAACAACAACAATACAGCTGGTAGCAGAAGCAGCAACACAGATGTATTAAGAGAGAGTTTACTTACCAGATGAAAAAGACTTCTGACCCCATAAGGAACTTATCATCTATAGAAGATCATTGGTCAGAGACTTTGGAAGAGATACAAAACCTTTTAAAGAAAATGCTGCTCACATTTGAAATAGACACAAAAATAATCTATAGAATTGGTGGGAAGAATGACAAATTATAGTTGAAACTTTGTTTGGCGTATTTTCCAACCTACAGGCCAGCTTTTGTCACAGAACAACTTCAATGTATTTTCCAAAGAAAAATAAATCAGCAGTTTCACAAAAACCCAGGTCTCCCAAACCATACCAACAACAGTGAGCTACATCTTATACCTTAAGAGAGTTCGATTTTGCCTGGACCACCAGTAATAATTAGTGAATATAAATACACCTTTCTTCAATACATAAATTTAATTTTTCTATTTTTTTAACCACTGATTGCAAGCTTTAGTGCATAAGTTATCTCTCTGTGCAGAAAGTTAGCCAGCTTCAACTGCAAAATAAAGGAAATGTGGAGTTAGATCTGAGCTAACTAGAAGCTGCAATTGTCACTATATGTGTCCTATACAAATACCATCTATTTCACTTTCCTCCCATAGTTCTTAACAGGTAGTGTTTAAAGTGTATTTGCCATTTATAGAAAATTCTGCTGGATTTTTTTACTCCCTTGTGGACATTATGCTCAGTAAGAGAAAACTTGGTTTCAATATTTAAGCATGAAATATTCTGTTTTACTATTTGACACTAATAGAATCATTTATCTAGAAATGAAGGAGCTGGTTAAGACAGATTCTGAAAACACTGAATTATGAGTCACACACCAGACATATATTAGGAGTTACTTATTCCAGTTTCTTTTCAAGCTAACGATTTTTAGATTTCTAGTGATTCAGCTTGTAGGCTTACAAGCAATGTAGCTCAAAAACAGGTGTCTTCCCTCAATCAAAAAGTGTCTATTTTTTATCTACACCATAAATGCAAATACAACTATGTGTATTTGTGTATATATATATAGTATATAGTTAAGCCATACACTCTTATTAAGGTAATCTGTTTTGGTTTATTTGCCTTTTTTTGAGCTTTTGGGGCTTTTTGGTTTGTTTTGGTGGAAGAGTCATTGAATAGTGCTGAACTCGCTCATCTGCAATAAGATGAAGGTTGGCTATGGAAACTTCTCACAACTTGTATCTTTGACCTCCTATCAAAGGGCTTCCAAAGAAATGACCATGAAATCATTCACAAAAGGTTTCTTAGATTAAGTAGGTTGATAAACATACAGAGGTGAACATTCCATGTAGTCTCACCTTTCAGCATTTTTCAATTCCATTGCTATAAAAAGATATTTGATCTATAAAGAAAACAAGGATAGGATAAGGCAGAATAAGGTCAAACATACAAATCTTCTAGCAATCCTTCAAAGATTCAGAGAAATAGTTCTTCCTTTTGTACACATGTATGAACACATATTTTTTTCCCATTTCTAAACATTTTCTGAAATCAAAGGGTCTATAATTTTTCAAAGCATATTGGGGCTTTTCAGTAAAACTTGGGAAGCATATAAAGAAAACAACCAAAACAGCAGGAAAAAAATATCCTTTACTGAGCTAATTACTATGCTTTATACAACCAAATGAGGTCTGAAATTTTCTAATTACATAGTGAATATATGAATATTTCCTCTGGCATATGGGATTTAAGGAGTGAGTTTGAGAAGATATGAAAGGAAATGAGGACCTTGAGAGATCAAGTATGAAACCATCTTGATTCCATTACAATAATTTGTCAGCTGCTCTCTGATTAAAATGAAAGTGAATACTCAGGCTCCTTTTTTTATTATAACACTTACAATGACACTTATTAGAAAATCTTATAATGAAGGTCAAAACTTTGTGTGATGACTTATTATTGAGCTAATTCATTAGCTATTTACTAGAATTTCTTTTTTTTTTCACAGTTTAGCCTAAGTCCAGCCATATTTGGTTAGCCAGTAGAAACAGCAATTTTTGTTGCAAGAAGTTGGAAGCAATTTAGCTTATAAAGCAAAGTTATGTCATAAAAATTTGTGTGAGAGCCTAAAATAATGAATCTCCAGAGTAAAATAAAAAACTTGTTCCGAGCATAAAGGGAGAAAGGAATATGAGGTATGTATGCTTATTTCTGCAGAGTGTGTAGAACTCTTAGCTAGTGTGTAACTTTCAGCTATTTAGTGGTGTTCACCTACCAAGTCTCAAGAATCCCATGGGATAGGAGGATCTGGGTGCCAGTTTACATATGCAAGGAAAAGCAGGGTCAAGCATTGGTCTTGGCTGAGCAGCAGCATCTGTTTAATTCCTTGCCATTCATAGGCAATGTTTTGGGAGTCAACCTCTTCTCCCAGGAAACCAGAGGCAGGACAACAGGGCATCGCCTCAAGCTGTGCCAGAGGAGGTTCAAGTTAAACATCAGGAAGAATTTCTTCACTGAAAGGGATTTTAAGCATAAGAAATGTTCAAGTGCATTTAGACACTTAGGTTTAGTTGGCTTGGTGGTGTCTGGTCAAAGCTTGAACTTGACCTTTTCCAACCTTAATGATTCTACAAATCTATGATTCTAAGTATGTTGTGTCCTGCAAATTTCCTGATTCTTCCTAATGTTTCCATTAACTCTGAAGGGCAAGACAAAACAACTTCACATTTCCCTTTTTCTCCCTCCCCCAATAAATACAACTTCCTAGCAGCAAGTTAGATCAAATAATTTTAAGCGCTTATTTGCAATGTAGTAAATCATACACATGCATGAACATATGTTAGAAGGAAAATTGAGGCAGCAGTATGTTCTGAGGACTGATGACAGTAATCAAGACGCTTTTGCTCTTCCTTCATGAGAAGATTAATTATACCTCCATTGTGCTCAGGTATAACAAGCAGAGCAACAGCAAGATATTGTCCTCATGGCTTCCTGCACAGTCGTAGTACTTCATGAGTCCACATTGACCTGATTTTCCAAAGCTGACAGAAGTGTGAAAGAGCATGGAAAGAGGAAATTGGCTGAGCATATATGTAAAGTAAGCATGGCTCCCCTGTTTTTCCTGTATAGCAATGTATAAGTTCTCAGCTCTAGCCCATGTCATGCAGCACTCTGGAGTCTCCCATCTTGCAAGGCAGCTGAACACAAGGTGCATTTCTCTATTGATAAAAATCCGTAGCAAAACAACTGTGCAGCTGGAGGTATTCACACTGTTAGCATACTCCTTTGAGGGAAAAGCTGGATTTGAAACCCAAGAGACTAAATCCTGCCAGACAGTCCATATAGATTTCTTACACACTTTAAA
This sequence comes from Grantiella picta, assembly GCA_013397955.1. Taxonomy (NCBI): domain Eukaryota; kingdom Metazoa; phylum Chordata; class Aves; order Passeriformes; family Meliphagidae; genus Grantiella; species Grantiella picta. The sequence goes on from VZRM01002474.1 coordinate 417,512, forward strand.
AACTGTTCTAAAGGAACAACCTGTGTTTCAATATTATGCAAAAGAGGATTAGGGTTTTTGTTTGTTTGTTTGCTTGTTTGTTTTCTTTGGATTTATTATTTTTTAAAGGACATAGGGGAAATTACCTGTCTCAACTGCTTTGCTAGCACAGACTGGCTTTTTTCAAATCATATTGATGGAAGCCTATTAAGACTCTAATAGAACCCTGGTGCTTTTATCCAACACTTAGGTCTCATTTCAAAAAAGAGCAGAAAAGATAAAAGACCAGGCTTCATGTACAGGTCAATTTCTTAATATATCATTTGATGTTTTAAATCACTCCATTTGCACTTCTATAGCTCGATTTGCTGGCAATCTGAACTCTAAAATGTATTTAACAGTGCATCTCCTACTGTTCTCACTAAGGCATGTGTGTAGGGCAAGCTGATCTGAATGATTTTGCCCTTTTCCACCAGCACCATGTCAAGTGGACAGAGTGACTGATCTGTAGCAGGTAATTTTGAAACTTAGGTCACTAAAGATTTGTTAAGCAATTTTATTCTAGGTAGAATGGCCCCCACAGTGTTTGGGAAGACTGTGAAATCTTATACTCTTGTAAAACTCCATCAAATGTTTCACAGTATTAAATGTATAATAATAAAAATGCGTTTGAAGAATTGGACAAATCAAAGAGATAATGAGCCAAAATAAATTTGCAAGACTATTTTACATATCAAAAAGTAATAAGACTGTGCAGTTCAGGTAATTTTATTTGCTCTTTTCAAATGTTTTTTACACAGTATTTTAAAACCTTTGTGGAAGCACATGCCAAAAATTGCTTTTAAATGGCATTTTTAAATATCATTATATCCCATCAAGGTAAGGTATCTAGGGAACATCCATTATCCAAAATTTTATTTATTTTCTGTTTGCAAGATTTTCTAAAGCATGCAGTCCAAGCAGTGAGTAAAACACCCAAAGCTTTTGAGTGCATCAACAGAGGTGTGCATATTACATTTTCATATAAAACCCCTGAAATTATTTCCTTAGTATTTTTTTTTTAATGTCAAATAAAACCATTGCCCCTTTACCAGGAAATATGCAGCAAATCTTCAAAGACCTTCAGTGATCCACACAATTTAAATGACAATAAAACTTGTATTCTTTTCATGTTTATAATTTGTGTTGACAAGCACTGCCATTCTTCCAGGGTCAACTATCACTATACAGTTATTCTTTTCCACATCTTGCTATTTAACTCAGGCAGGCAAAGGCACTTCATAATTTCCTTAGATCTATTATGCAGTTGTCTAGTTTTGGAATTTTGGTGAAAAGTGATTGGGTTTTTAAACTGAAAATGGTCTTTAATGACTACTCTCTTGAAAATATATATTTGACAAGACGTTTTTGGTTTTTTTCACATTTTTTCTCTTTCTTCCCTTTACTATAGCCTCAGTATACATTGGCGAAATACCTTTCTGCTCCTCAGTTCTTTGGAAAAACTTGCAGCTTAAACAGACAGAAAGACTGTATAAACCAGCAAGGAAGTGTGCTGTCCCCGCAGCTAAAGCAGATATTAAAGACTGTGATCTCTTCAGCAGGAACCCATTTGAAGAACATGTACAGAAGAATATCTATTTCTAATAATCGATGCTGCTCCAGGCTCCTTTTAAGTCATTGTTACTACATGTGACTGTTGCCTTGTGTCACAGTTTCCTTTACTAGGTGCCATGATGCCAAATCCATTCAGCATTCACAGGAACTGAACCAAGAACAGAAATTGTTTTTCTGGGCAACTTCTGAAGTTTGCAGAATCGTCTTTGCTTCTTAGTGGAACAGAGGCATTTTGAGCATTTTAAAACAGTTAAAACAGTATTTGGCAGGGTACCATTTTCCAGAAAACAGAGCATTGTCAGAAAAAAATGTCCTCTTCAGCATTCAGAGTGACTTTGTCAAAAGTTGCCAGTTCAAGTCCATGGGCTGCCTGATCAGCAGCAGAAATTTTTCATTTCGCGTCAACAGAACAAAGCTTTCAGCTCCATCTGACTTTTCTAAATCAGAATTTAACTACGTAATGAAAGCCAGAGTTTGCTTTCTCTGTTCTCCCACTTTCTTCTGTTTTGGTGGAGCTACTTATTTAATACAAGGACAAGGTGATTGGGAATGGTCTGGATGGATTCGCTGGGCATAAATCATGCAAATCTTACCTGATTGCCTTATGCACTAAAATAACTACATCTGTGGGCAAAGAGAGCACCAGGAATGTCTTCCATATCCTTCAGCCAGGCTTTTGACACTGGGACCCTGGGAGCTGGGCAGGAGCCAGCAGTGAACTGTGGCATCAGAGATGGCCATGGTCATCCAGGGCTGTGTCAGCAGGAGCACTGCCAAGGGCTCAGGGCAGGGCTTGTGGCCTCTGCCCAGCAATCACTGTCAGACCACATGGGGATGCCTGGCTACTTTAAAAGTGGAAAGACACCAAAAACCTGGAGTGAGTTCATCACCACAACCCTGAGGGCTTGAAGGTGTCCTGGGAGCACTGTCCCAGAGCCTGAGGCAGTGGGGCTTGTCGAGCCTGAAGCAAAGACAGCTTCAGGGGGACACCATGGCTACCCCAGTGCTTACTGGCAGGGGATGGAGAGGGGCAGATGGGCTTTTCTGAGCTGTGCATGGCAGGGCAAGGTACAGCAGGCATGAACTGAAGTGAGAGAAGTTCAGGCTGGGTGCTGAAGCCTCTCTCCATGAGGACAGGCAGGGCAGAGAGCAGGCAGAGACAGATTGTCCAGGTATGGCAGGCTCTGCTCCATGAAGGGTTTCAATGCCCATCTGGGCAAAGTCCCAGGCAACCTGGTCTGACCTCACAGCTGGCTCTTCTTGGAGAATGGGTGCATGAGGGACATCCTGATAGACCTTTCAGCCTGAAAACAGTTGATATTTCAATAACATAAAATTTTACAGAAAAAGTGTTCTGATCTGATTTAGTAGGAAATCTTCCAGGTTTCCACAAAAGAAAGCTCATCCAATATCTGTGCTCCCACAAGCTGACACGGACTTTTAAAGGTTCTAAAGGACTGCTGGCACCATGTTGGCTATTCTACTAATGAATTATGATAATTTCTTAGTTAAAATATCACCAGAACAGACTCAGAGGATACACTGACATATGAATTTTTCAGTGCATTATAATTTGATTACTTAATATTATTTAAAAGTCAAAATCATAAGCATAAGAAGCTAAAACTAACAAGGTTGATTCCATGCTGAAGTTAATTTTATGTAATGTGAGTAATTGATTTGATACTTACATGGATAAGACACTGGAGAGATTTATGGGAAATACATCATGCCAAAAAAGCTTTCTTCTTTGCCATCCATACACCCAGTACGGTGTAGCCCATTGCTGAAAAAAGCAAGGACTCATATCTCTAGCAAACTGTTACTTTTCCACAGGTTTTTAATCTTGCTTCATTCCTGTTCATTTTGACACTGCAGAAATTAATGGAGCATTTCATCAGTTCCAGGTTTTGGGACTTCAGTGACCACTGAGAAAATGTCTTTATTTACTGAAACATTTCCTCAGAAGCTGCTAAAGAGTAGCACAGAAGTACAGCACTCTCTCCCTGAAAATATTTGGTCATAAAAGTGTATTTAGAGACTTCTGCATGCCCTGTGAAACATACCTTGCCTTCATGAGAGCACTTCCCTTAAACAAGGCACAGCTTTTTCAACAAAAAGAAATAAAGCATTTCATGATAGAGTAAGTCTAAGGAAGATTCTCCAATATGAATAGAGTCTATTTTTAAATTACTAGAGAATCATTTTGCTGCCACTTTAAGTATGCTTTGTCTGAGATGTCAGAAGGAAATAAGAGCAGAGGCTGTTGTGTGGGAAAGTCAGGGAAACAATCCAATAGCTTCCATCAAACCTGTATTTTTACAGCAAGACTTTCTACACTTGATCTCACAGGGTGGAGGTGCCCTCACTCTCTTTATTTACTTGGAGAATATTGGAGGACTCTGAAACCATCCCAATGTCTCAAGGCGAAACTACATGATCATGAACTTCACCCAAAAAATGTTTAGCTTACCTGGATCAAAAAGAAAAAAAACCAAACCCCAAAACTGTTAGGCAGCCTGTTTTAATTTACAGGGCTATTCATCTGCCAGTTCTGTATCTGTCAGGAGATCTGTTAACACATTAAAACTCAGACTGCATAGAAGCAATGGAAAATCAAATCTCTTTTTATCAGGTGTCAGGAGATAGAAGTTTGTTTTCTAATAGGCAGAATTTATCTCTAAGGAAAATCATTAAGAGATTGAGAAATGGTCGCTGGATACAGGTTATTTCATTTCTGTTTTAAAAGCCAAATCTTGGATGAGAGAGTCAGAAAATGAGGTATTCAAGAGGTTTCTCAGGACCAAAGGAATTCTGAGAAGAGCTGAACTGGTGCTCCAAACAGAGATGATGCAGTTGACCTAGGAAAATAATTTTACTTGAAGTTCATCACTGTAAACCTTGGAATCAGGCATAGAATAATGCCCTTTTAGAGGTTTGAATTCCTAAATGGAAAGTAAATAAGAAAAAAGTAAATATATATATATATACAGCTGCTTGGAAAAACTTGTCTACTTTTCGGTAGTTTACATATTGCGTAACCTTGCCAAGTTATTAAGCAGCAAGATAGCTTCTAGATCATACATTATTTCCCTCCACTGCTTCAATGACAAATAAAGGAAGGTAAATCATCACCTTGCTTACCACATGCCTGGGGCAAAGCTTAATCTAAAATATTTCAAAGCTAATAAAACCTGAGTTAGCAGAGAAAAATGTAGAATTTAACCTCAGTGGGAAAACAAGGTCTAATTCCTTCACACGTACAGCACTGTGATTAGCTTTCCACACTTAAACAGGATTTGCAGTGTAACAGAGCTCCCCACATGCAGAGAATTAAATGCAAACATACACACTTGCCAGCTTAAGGCCTGCAACACTCTTTTGCCCAGTTCCTGAATCATGTTTTTTCTGTCTGCTCCTCAGAAGCCAGCAAGAAAATATTGAAGAGCTGTTAAAAAAAAAAATTCCCATCTTCAACTACTATTTAGACAGCTGATGTATATATGAAAACATATTTACAGGAAAGTTAATTGAAGTTGTACAATTAGTAAATTGATTTTCCATTCATACATTACATGCATAAAGTGATTTTCTGCAGGGAAATGGCAACCAAATTAGTTTTTTCTAGTAGATTTAATCGAAATATTTAAACTTATACTTTTAATTATTGTCACATTTTCTTCTTCTCTAAGTTATATTTAAATTGTGTGATTCCTAAAATTTGACTTCTTAAATTTCTCCATTGGAAAAAGCTAAAAAAATTTTTGGTCTAAATTTCTCACCTTTGATTTATTGGGAAAATTTTAACTTAAAATTTCCATTTAAAAAAAAAATTAAAAATCAAAACAAAGCTTGTGTGATGGTTTATATGCTTTTTTATTACTTTTATAAGCAAACATTATGTCTGTGTATAACCATGTTGGGGTGGGGGAAAAAGGTATTAAAAAGGTAATATCCAAGTAGTAGAGAGAAACATTGATAAAATCTACTTGCCGGCAGTTCAAACTTCATTATGCATTACCTCTCTAGCATCCTATTTCACTTTAGAATTTTTCCATACTTATATTTACTATTCTTGTTATCAACTAACAACTCTGTTTATTGAACATTTTCCATTAATTCAACATTCTAGGCATACGGAGAAATCATATGAAATATACGGGATGTTGAAAAGATGGAGATTTCATGCATATATTAAGTCAGGTGTAGCTATTTTCCCAAATAAACAAACAAAACCATCCTAACTTTCATGAATATAACATTCACTGAAATGTTTCCTTACAATACTCTTCTTCTTTCTAGTCCTGTGATAGCATTCACAGCAGTAGCACTATTGTTGTGCAAACAAAAATGAAACCATACTGAAATATAAAAAATTCCTAAGGAAGTCCTGTAAGATTTATTGAACTGACTTGCTACTTTGAAACAGGCTGAGGAGCTCTAACTCCACCTCTCCATCACACCATAGTGCACTCCACTGCGTAAAATTTTGGATCTTTTTTCCCCTTTCCATGGAGTATATGAAACAGATCTGCAACACCAACCCCCAGCTTTTCTTTAGATCCACTGGCTTCAAATGAGTGCTGAATGCAGCACTCCAAGTGGAGTCTCACAACAGAGGGGCAGAATCCCCTCCCTTGACCTGCTGGTCACATCTCTTTTGATGCAGCCCAGGACACAATGGACTTTCTGGGCTGCAAGTGCACATTGCCAGCTCATACTCCCCCTGCACCAAGTCCTCCAGGCTGCTCTCCATTGATTTATTCATGCAGGCTATACTGATACTGGGGTTTACCCCAGCTCAGGTGCACTTGGTCTGTTTGAACTTCATGAGATTCAAACGGGCCCACACCTCAAGCCTGTCAAGGTCTCCCTGGACACATCCATTCTCTTCAGTGTGTTGACAGCACCACTCAGTTTGGTATATCCACAAACTAGCTGAGGGTGTACTCAATCCCACTCTCTGTGTCATTATTAAAGATACTGAATAGTTCTGGCCCCAACATGGACCCCTAAGGCACTCTGCTCGTTATTGGTCTCCATATGGACACTGAGCCTTTGACTGCATTTTGTTGGATGTGGCCATCCAGGCAATACCTTATCCATTGAATAGCTCATTCATCAGTATCTCCCCAGTTCAGCAACAAGGATGCTCTGCTGGACTATGTCAATTGCCTTACACAAGTCAAGGTACACTTGATTTGAACTTGCAGCTAAGAATACGATTTCTGCCACTAAACAAAAGAAAACCCGCAAAATAAACTCTGTTTTCTCACAACTGAGGAAATAAACTCACTTTACACTTAAGTTCTCTCAGTGCTTTCATCCCACTAAATAATGTGGTAATCAGTTAAGGATGACAAATAAAACATGAAGCAAATGTTTATTCTGAATGAAGACTCTCGCCCTCTCTCTTTAGCTGAGTGCCCACTCAGTCAGCTGTAATTCCCACATGCATCAGGAAGAGTCAAAGGATGTTTATTAGATCACACTATTGAACAAAAGAAAGTGCTGGCTTTAAGGTAGGCTGACAAGACCCACATAAAGAAATGTGGAGCCACTTTTCTAGGACATTGCAGCAGGCTTATTCTACTTTAAAATTAACTCACATCAAATTTTTCTAGCCTTTCAAGACTGCAATCAGGTCCTATATATGGAAGGGACAGAAAAAGAACAACTAGATTAAAAAGGTCACCCAAACTTTTAGCCATCAATCAAAAATAAGCTAAATCCAAATGTTTAGTGTTTTTCATTTAGTTCTAAACATTGATTGAATAAATAGAGATACAATACATGGTTCAGCAACAGATATGAAAGAACACTGACTCTACACTTCACTGACATTTCATGTTTTTGACACATCTGAGTGCATCTGTTACTATTGATTAGTTCTTCACTAAGTCTTTCAAAAGCTCACATGTCTGCTCTGGTTGTTTTGTTACACACTCCTCCCCTTTTTCCACCTTTGCTTTATTTCTTCCACAGTACCAGTGTGATATGCCATGCTATCCCGGCTATTGACTTTTTAGATTTCCTATCAGTGGAGAAGCAAACTACTGTTGTATACTGCTGGTGCCTTCATGCTTCGAGCCTCAGCAGCCCAAAAGTGATGCTCTGCCTCCTTGCAGAACTGCAACTTGTCAGGTTGGTAATTCCTTTATCGATCCATGAATTTTGAAGTACATTTGCAGTCTTCCAAGTTGCAATAATTGTAAGTGTGACTTTTAGTAAGTTAGTATTTATCTCTAAAGTAGCCTTTATTAAGTAGAAATTCCCTACTTTTTAAACACTTTAAATATTCTCCTATCATTTTTACATCAAAAAGAGTAGTTTGGCTTTTATCCTGAGCTTTCAGCATAAAGTGTTTTCTATTCCCCAAATAAAATAATAAACATAAACTCATAAGGGTTTAGGTTTACATGTCTTACTTTTTTACCTTTTCTTTCCCCAGCACAATGGCTTATTTGCAAAGACAATGTTTTCCTGGATTTATATTCCTTCATCATAAATCAGTACCCTACTCACTTTTAACTTTCACAAATTTCAGACAAAGACAACAGATAACAAGGGGGCTTTGTAGAAAATGCAAAAGTTCACAGCATTTTTTTTTTTTTTAATTAGAGGGACAGCATTCCATTAATCATCTTGAATTTTATGGATACTAGTGTACTGTAAAATGTTTTTCTTACCACTGATACTTTACATAAGGAGGACAGCAAAACAGTTTTTGTTACTTGTAAAGGGAGTAAGCTTTATTTTTTACCTTTTATTGTCATGAAAAGTACATATTTTAGGTTCTCTAACTCTAGTACAGACAGAACAAACTAAAATGAAAACCCAGCCTCAACGCAGGAGAATGTTATCTGTTTTCTCTCTGTAACCATCCTGTCACACAATATAAATGAGACTGACTATGTCTAATAGCACCATTACGGCTGTTGATATTCTGGTAAGAAGCTTTGAAGCAAATTTCTGCCTCATAATTTTTTTTTTGGCCCTATGTGGCTTTATCACTAGGATAGAGGTTTGAACTTTGGAGTTTACCTATGAAACGGAAAGATGCTCCTGAATCTTCCTTGTTTCCTACCTCTTCTGTCCAACAGATCAACATGCAAAATTTCTCTGTCTTTCTGCACACACACACACACACACACACACACACACACACACACATATATACACATATATTTCTTATACAAGTGATTACTTCTGTGATACATATGCCTTCCCAATAAATTCATTAAGGTTTAGCCTGTGATTGCTAACTTTTATCCACTGTTTGATATTCATTGTGCTTTAAATACAGATACTGTTCTGTTGGGATACCTTAGGAGAAGTGGAAAGAGGAGCATGAAAAAAGAGCAGCTAAAGGAAAACTCTGAGTTACTGAAAGGAAGGGAGATTACGTTTTTTATGCTTGTGGTGGGCTTAATAGAATAACATCAACTCATAGAAGTCATAATTAAAAGAAAACTTTTATTATGGTTTTTGAAATAACATTACAAAAGGAGTATCAGAATAAAATGTGCAAAATTACATGAACCATCATCATGAGTTCCATGCCATTTCCTTTTTTTTTTTTTTTAAAAGGAGTCAGCTATGAGACATACTTGCAGCAGTCCTCATAGGATTGGCCAACAAATATAATTCCCCTTGGAATATACAATATACTCTGATTTTTTTAAAAAAAAATTATTTTATTTTTAATTTTTCCCAAGCGAGCTAAAACCCCTGACCCCCAAAATACATAGATAAAAACATGAAGTTAACCTGAATGGTAATTCATTGGGTTTGACTGTTTCTTCACTGACCTGAGATACTCCTCTGAAAGCTTCGTTCTCACAGATATTCTTTCAGTAATTCCTTGCAGAGACAAATTTTGATAAGAATTGGAAGAAAGTCACATAATTGCTTCGGAGTTTGGAATTGGCTTTTCTTCTTCTCTGCAAGTTGAATTTTGATGTCCTTTTCTCATCAGTTCAAGTCCATTATGTCAGGCAGGGCATGTTCTTCTCTGTGTACATCCTCTAAGCATCTACGTATAACACCTGCTTGTCTCAGAAAACTGGAAGCCACACACACCTCTGCTTGAGACAAACTGGGTGGATGCTGATGAAGGAAAATAACTTGAGAAACGGAAGTTCCTGCTTCAAGGCTTTCTCTGTTTTACTGAGCTTTACAAAGAACAGTTGTCGCCTCGTGTTTTTTCTTTCGAACTGCTCAAGCCTTATGTCCAGCAACTCTCTAGAGACAGCACACGACTGTGGCTTACAGGAGAATGTTTGCTGGCAGATACAGAATCGGCAGATGATGAGTCCTGTAAATTAAAACAAATAACACATTTTTTAGACAATAAAATCCCACAGCTTCACTTTTTAATCTTTTTTCTATTTAGTATTTACAAATTTATATAAAAGATGCTGCTTGCTGGATACAGACAGAACTTACTTCTGAAGCCAGGAGAAGTCTTCACCAGTAAGGAGCAGGATCGTGCGCTCTGCCTGGCTACTTCAGAGGACACAGAAGGGCAAAGAGCATCTCCAAGGTAGATGCTGAAAATGGATTTAAAGATGAAGCTGATGACTAATAACTACTCTTAAAGAATTTTCAACCAGCACCAGGGATTTGTGGTAAAGGCTTGTGCTGGTTTCAGCTAGGGTAGAGCTGATTTTCTCCACAGTGGCTAATGTGGGGCTAGGATTTGGTTTTGTGCCGAGCGCAGAGTTGACAATATAGGTATAGTTTTGTATTGCTGAGCAGGGCTTACACAGAGCTAAGGCCTTTTCTGCTTTTTGCACAGCCACACTGATGAGGAAGTTGGGGGAGCATGGGAGGTTGGGAGGAGACACAGCCAGGACAGGTGACCCCAAGTGACCAAAGGGATATTCCAGCCATCATGCTCATTATATACAGTGTGGGGGAGAAGGAGGAAGGGGAGAATGCTTGCAGTGATGGTGTTTGTCTTTCCAAGTCGCCATTGCACATGATGGAACCCTGCTCTCCTGGAGATGGTTGAACACCTGCCTGCCCATGGGAAGCACTGAATTAATTCCTTGTTTTGCTTTGCTTGTGTGAATGGCTTTTGGTTTCCCCATTAAACAATTTTTATCTCAACCCACAAGTTTTCTTGCAGTTACCCTTCCGATTCTCTCCCTGATCGTGCTGGTGGAGGAGTGAGTGAGTGAGTGAGTGAGCGAGCGAGTGAGTGGCAGCGTGGGGCTTGGCTGCTGGCTGGGATGAAACCATGACAAGGCTCATCACTATATTCTTCCAGAAGATCTAAAACTGAAATGATTGACTTTCAGCCTACCACTTGGGATAGACTTTTATAATGTACTCTGAATATATTAATATTTACCATTAGTAATGCACATAGCAGATGGTCACTGAAATTATTTCTTCTTGATGCTTTCTTGCATAAAAGTGTAATGTTTGTCTCTTCCTCTGTGTCTTGCAGGGAGAGTGAATGAGAGGCTTTGGTCTAAGAACTGAATAGTAATTCCCGAAGTATTTTTCAGATAGCAAAGTAACATCTCCCATTAGAAATACGTGATAACACTAGTATCAACAGTGAAATCATACTGCTGGATGAATTTTCCTGAAAATATACTTGTTTCCTTTGCCCCAAGCCTGCCTAGGCTCAGTGCTCAAGATACAACAATTATTTTCTTATTCAAAAGGCACTCAGGTCTTTTTGGGAAAAAATCATATACCACTTGTTTTGATGAAACAATCTATTACAATTTCCCCTCAACATTTCTTTAGATAGCAAAGTTTCCTAAACATGATAATATATTCCCCAAGTCCTTTTGTACTGGTCAAGTTCTTGATGCCAATCAAACTTACTATCACTGAGGGTTCCTATCCAAGTACTTCAAATCAAGAAAGATTATGTGTGACCCAATTTAGACTACCCACTGCAGCCTTTAAGGCAATCTCAGGACTTACAAGGCAGCTAAGTTCAAGGCAGCAATGACTCACCGCTTAAGACTCAGCACACACATTCTGGTTTGGTAACGTGAATAAAAGTGGGCATGATATCAAATATAGAACCTAATCAACGATTCATGGTATCACTTGCATCAGTAAAATGTAGCTGAGGCAAGTAGGAATGTGAAATTGTTCTCTTATGCAAAGTCTTTATACCACTGCTTCATGTTCTGAATTAACTGGTAAAGTTCAGTAAAAACACTACTTCTTCAACCTCTTTAGCATGTGTTAGATTCTTACTTTTAGCTCAGTTGAAAAATGTTGAAGTAGGAATATTGGCTGAGCAGCAGGGATTTCATGCATAGATTTTGAAAAAAATCACGACAGTGTGTTCTGGTGTCTTTCTCCCTCCATCATATTTTTAATATAACTTTGATGGCATACATTTATAACATAGCCATATTATCTGAGCAGTCTATGAGTAAATTTTGAGCAATGAATTCTAGTAACATGGCTTGAAATCAACCTCAGGAGAAATCAAAACAAGCACTCACTCTCACAGACAAACAAGCAATACACTAGCTAAAAATAAGGATGAAAAGAAAGCTAATGTTTAAAGCTATAATTTAGATTATAAAAAAGTAGGTGTTTAAGAGGAAATATGCTTTGAAATAATTCTAAAAAGGCTAATAACACTTTTCTTTTAAGATTCTGGCATGCACTGTTTAATTCTCCTGTATGAAATTTCAGAGGTACTTTAGCTAAAATATGTATGAAAATGCACTTCCAAACTGAGACACTTATCAGTACTTAGGAACAGCACATCACAGGCCCCATAATTTTTGAATTTGTCTACCTGACTCATTCATATGAAAAAGTATCTGGCTTCTTTTAAATATTACTGTACAAAGCAACTGGAAAATGTTCATTTCACCAAGGACTTTCACATCTGTTACACATTTTGTTACAACTGCATGACCTGCCTCTAAATAATATATTTTCCTTCAAGTCATCCTAAGTGTTAAAAGTCAAGATTGCAATTTAGTTGAGAATTACGTACTATGTTGTGTTCTGGGCCATCCAAGCTCAAGAAGGCTGTCCAAAGATCAGAGTCCAGGGAAGGGTTAGAAAGATAGTAAGAAGGCCTAAGAGGAGAAACTAAGAGCTCATTTATCCTGACATAGAGCTCATGAGATAGTCAGAACAGCCTACTTGAGCAGCAGAGACATAAATGACAGCAAGTATAAGAAAGCACAATAGTCAAATCACATTTTAGGAAGAACTTTTTCACTAGTACAGTAGTGTGCAACTGGAACAGGCATTGTGAAATTTTAATCTTTCCAAGACTCAGATGGAGAAAAAACACAAGGAGATGGTGCAGTGTCTGGAGGAGCCCTCCTCTGACAGGGCAGTGAAACTAGAGGATTCCAGAATTCGTATGGTTATATGAAGTAAGCTCATTCCATTTGTTTTGTACCAGACCTCCATCACCTATGTCTAAAGCTATGAAAAGCATGAAATAAATGTCTGGGTTGTTTTGAAGTTTTTATTATCCAAATTTAGACAACAGCACAAACAATAAAGGCCAGAGAAAGGTGTGAAAACTCTTAGAGACCCACAGTCTTGAAACAATAGGAATATGGATATTTCTTCCTAACTCTGTATAATTTATTGAAGGGTCAACCCTTTAAATGTGTATTAACAATTCTTTTTTATACTAGCCGGCCAAAAGGAACTGCAGATGCTTACTGTAGAAAGTTGACAGCAGATTACATACAAAAGGAAAAAGAAGTCCTGTGCATCTGAAATATAAATTGATATAAAAAATGTGATTTCATGACGATAAATATAACTTCATCAACCTTGAGAAGGTTTTTTTTATTTTCTATTGTCTAGCTATTATTTTGTAAGAAAGTAATTGTATTGTTGACAGTCTCTCCTTGTTAAATAACTTGGAGCTATTAAGACAAGAAGCCTATGTCCCTTACTGGATAAAATTCCTTTTAAAATAGCCAGATGTTTGAAAAAGGTATTAATACAATATTTATCTTTCCATTGTTTCTATATTGCAATAATTTTACTGCTGCTTCCTCTTTGTCTGCTCAGATCAAATAGAGCCTTAGCTATCAATTTTGAATTATTAATTTGAATGGCAAACTGCTTAATTTCATAGATGGAAACGTCAGTGTTTTCCTTTTCAAGAAAGAGAAACATGGGCTTTAGCCTGAACCTTTCTGCAGATAAAAAGGCAAATTCTGTATTTCAGCAGAACTGGTAAGAAAATGAATTGAAAGAAAAAAGTTCTTGCAAGTTTGGTACAACATGCATATCATTTCAGTCATGTATATTTAATATACTTGTGTTTCTGTAGCTTTGTATTTGTGCAGTATTTAACATGCATTCACTTGTCTGTTGGAAGGGAGCAAACTTATCATTGATTAATTGTGCTACTGGACATAAACTTGATTTGAGCTACAAATTATGGATTTGAAATATGTTAGTGAATATGAAACATTTTGCATCTTTATAAGCCAAGAAGTTTTGAAATTTTGCTATTGTAGCTTTTTTTTTTTAAATGTAGCAGTTTGTTGTAATCCTGTCTGTACAACATAGGATAGCAGGGAGCATACAAATGGAGTTGAGGAAGTTAAAAGGAAGAAGGTACTATTCTGAGACTCAAAGAAGGAAGAAAGGAATTCCTTGAATAGAATGAGGGAAAAAAAATGTTATTTTAACAAGCACCTTGAAAAGATACTTGCAGTTGAAGCAAAACATTAAGAACATTAAGAAAAACCTCAGTCTTATCAACCAACTGAAGAACTACAGAACTGGAAAATATTGAGGTTGAAAGGGACCTCTGGAGGTTATGTGGTCTGACCCTCCTGCTCAAGCCCAGCCACCCAGAGTAAGTAGACCAGAATCACGTTCAGCTGGCTTTTGAATATCTCCAGGGATAGAGATTCCACAACTTTTCTGGGCAGCCTGTGCCAGGGCTCAGTCACACTTACAGTGAAAAAAGGTTTTCTGATGTTCTGGGGGAACCTTCTGTGTTTCGTTTGGCCACTGCCTCTGGTCCTGCCACTGGGCACCACTGAAAGAGCCTGGGTCTGTCCTCTGCACCCTCCTTTCAAGTATTCATATACATTAATAACATCCCCTTGAGCCTTCTCTTCCAAGGCTGAACCGTGCCAGCTCTCTGAGCCTTTTCTCATTGGAGAGATGCTCCAGACCTTAATAATCTCAGTGACTCTTCAGTGGACTCTCTCAATTATGTCCTTTTCTGCAAAACCGAAGATTTGGATGTTTTTTAAGAAGATTGTGAACGACTTGATATCATGTATCTTTATTCAGACAGGCCAGGATTTTAGGAGACCATGTGTGATCCTATGAGAAGTTGTGCTCTTGGTAGCTTTAGCAGCACTATTATTCTCTAAAGTTCTAACATAATTTTTCAGTTAAGGTTGCTCTCTGCCCTAAAATGAGAGCCAATATCAATTTCATTTTTTTTCCCGTCAGTTAAAGGGGAGATGATAGCTAATTTTCTATCTCATCAGTTACTTTCAAAATTTATTTCTTTCAGCAACTTCAGTGTAACAAAGGAATCTATTGACATTTCATGTTTCTTGTGCACTGCCAGATATAGAGACCCTAAAATTAGAACATTCATTTTATTCCTAAAAATTTTCACAAAAAATGAAGAAATGCACTTAGTAATGTAAAGAATAAAAATGTGATAAAAGATGTGTATTTGAATAATCATCCCAATCTGACATTGCTTCTTGTCCTTTTATTCTGAAAGAAGCTTAACTGGTTGTGCATCGTCTTCAGTTCTCCCGTTGTGCATCTTGCTCGTTCCTTCACATTTCTATTTTTAGGTTTGCTCATTTTATATTTTCTTTAGCAGGTTGGAAACTCATCTCTCAACCACGTCTTCCTGTAGACCTCCCCCAATGTACTTCCTTTCAAGTCCCCAGAGCCCGCAATGCATTTTATCCCACAAGAAAACAAGAACAAAATGTTACTGGCGTGTGATTTTACAGCCAATTTCCTATAATCACTTTTCTTTGTATTGTATAACAGAAAGTACAGTACATCATCTTCAAGAACAGAGAGGCTTCGTCTCAACGATTTTTAACAGATTTCTGGTTTTACTTTCTTTTCGACTTCTTTTCTTCAACTCCCCTGCTATCATTCTCACACCACAGTGTCCTGTTTGACAATAAATACTGAATTGTTGTACCTTGTGGTCAACATCAATCGAGGCAATGCATTGTTGAGCCTTGATAGGCAGGGTTTTTGCGTTTGTTAGAGATTAAAAAATATACATAACCAGATGCACAGCATGCAGCATTTAAAATACTGAAGTTACTGTAAGCTTGCACTTTTTTTTTACTGAACGACATGTTAAAATTTTAATCTCTTTAGCTGTCTTGATAATGGCCAGATTTTTACATTTATAATTTTTTTTAATATTGAGTTAATGAAAAAAAAATACTGCCCTGCCATTTGAGTAACATTGATACACAAGAATGCATAATCCTCAATTGGAAAACAGTTTCCTAACTTAGAAAAGCATATGTGAAAGCTTTTTGAGAGTAGCAGGCCTCCAACATTGCATACATTCTTGGAGAAATTATTTTTTTCTTCCTTTGAGGAAATTATATCTTATTCCTTCATGCTTTCTTTTCAACAGGATTATTGAGTAAATTTTCCCTCCTCTCATCTTTGTTTCTTGTATGGTTTAAGCGACCGATTGTCACTCATGACAAAACTTCACTATCTTTTGCTTTTAGGGCTCAATTACTTTATTCTTTCCAAGAATTTCATCAATGTCAACTTTTTTTTTTTTTTTTTAACTTGGAAGGCTACAAGGCTGCTAACAGATATACAGAAAACTCATCCTGGAAATTTATCTGAGGAGGCAAACATATAAATCTCTCAGGGCTTTGGGGTTTTTTCCTAGAAATGCAAGTCATACAGCTTCTCTCCTTTACAGCACTCTGATGAACTAAAGAAATGCTGACTTATAACATAGGATTTAGAAAAGGGCAGGGAGTTTTTCTTTATGAGGTTGCTAAGATCACATTTTATTACTGGATGTAAATGTTGAATAATGCTTGAATTACAGTGAGCACATGCAGCTGGGAGATTACAAACGGTCTCTATAAGGCTGAAAAACTTAAATGATAGGCACCAACTCTACCATGCCTGGTTTTATTTCTTATCTCAGACTTGATGATATTTGAAAAAAAATGAAGACTTTTCTTATTACTCCAGTATTTTTATTGTTTCCGTATTTTCCAGCTTTCCTCATGCCTACAATGTCAACCAACAATGGGTAAAACTGGAGTTGTGCAGACTAAAAGTGGATTTTCTTTGTCAAGAAAAGTCGGTAGATGACTTATTAGGCTCACTCATAAGAAACCTGAACAACATGTAAATGCCCACTGAAGATGGAATACTAATTTGAGAGACCACAAATGAAAACCACACAGAATTTTATATATCATGGCAAACTAGTGCCTACCATTGTAAAAGTGAAAGAAAATAAACAGGTACAATTATTTAAAACTACAGATGGGACATGGGGTTAAGAAAGTTTAAAAATAAATAACAAATACATTACATTCTTCTTCCTGACAGCCACATGTTACTCCAGCCACAGGTACCATGAAGAATGACTATTGCCTTTAATTCTACTCAGTTGTGAATGACTGTTGTCCTGATCCCATTTTGCAAGCTCTTTCCTGCTAGCACATGAAGGTCATTATATCAAATTTCCACTGGCAACACAAATTTGGGACATGGTAAGAATGAAATTAATTTTCTAAGTTTGGTATACAAACTGTTGAAAAGGTGAACTTCTACAACAAAAGACTATAGTTGGTTTACCAGAAGATGTTAGCAATGGATAGAAAATAGATATTATGGTCATTTGGCGTGATGTACATTTTACTTGAGTTATCTCCAAAGTAGGCCTGTGCATTGGGAAGTGATCCATTACTCCTTCTAAATGTCTGCTCCTCTGAAATGACCGTTTTCAGGAGAGTCTAGCCCACTGGACGGTAATTTTCTAAAGTTAGGCAAACCACAGTCCTGTCTTAGCTTGCTTTTCACTGGTTTTCTTAGCTTTCTAGAAATGTATTATGTATGCATCAACAGTAGCTTTTCTGTGTCAAGCACTGTTGGGTCTCAGACTATTCTAGATTTTTTTATTTGGAAAAATCATGTCAACTTACACTTGAAGCTGTTTATATGCAGCTCCAGTAAAGCCATATTTTCCCCTTCTGGAGGCAAATAATACACTTTCAAAAAGTGCTAATTACTGTAAGAGTGTCGTTGAAAATATGACAGTCTATATTTATACTCAAATACCATGTTTACAGTTTGACTTTTTTAAAATTTATATTCTTAGAACTAAGCGCACCCTCCTTTTTACTTCCTCCTCCACATACACTCGCCCAGAACTAATAAGAAATGAATCAACTTACTGAAATGCAATATAAACTTCTGCACACATTATATCCTATCCTTTCAGCTGGTGCCAAGACAAGGCTAAATCTCTTTAGAGCATGTAGCTTTAATATACAACCATCTAGAAGAGGTTTACAGCAAATGCAACACATACTGACTGTTGGATTTACTAGATACTAAAGTATCTCATAGTTTTCACCTATATGCTTCACTTGCATTGCTGTGGTCTAGAAATTTATAAGTGAAGGCTGCTGCAGTTCCAGAATGGGACTGGTGTGCTGCTGGTATATGTACCCACTCCACTGAGCTGAGTCCTGCTTTTAGAGATTAAATGGAGCATGTAGGAAAACCAAAGGTTTTATGTTATTGCTCTTGGCACTTGAAGTAATAAGATGCAATATGGCAAGACTGCAGCGTTGGAATGGTTTCATGAGTCAGAACTGACGTAAAAACAGCAAAGATTGAGCAATATTGCAGTATGGCTATTCCTACGCATATATTGTAAATGGCATTCTTACAATAATCTCAAATCAATGGTGTATAACTAGTATGTTTTAGGGTTAAAACCAGTACCAGTGCTAACACAAGTTTGTTGCTGGTTTGGATTGACATTACCATGACTTAAATCTGCACCCTGCATAAACTAACTAAATTCTGACACAGTGCTCTCTCAGACACAACATTCTTTTGTAATGTACTCTATTACATATAAGGCATATTCAGCCTCTTACAGGTATATAGACACTAACTGCAAGGAGAAGATTGATTGATTATTAATTTATTTACCCCCAAAACTGCTGAAAGAATGATGAAATGGAAAATTACATTGACTCCATACTAAGTAACCTCCTTGCCCTGGAACATCATGAACAAATCTGGACTAAGTGGTGCTCCATAAAAAACACTATGGCCCAAGGTGAGAGTTTGGAGAAACACCTTATATTCTTTTTGAAGCTAAGCTTTGAGAACCAGCCTTCCATATTAAAAACACAGGCTGAGTAATGGACAGCTGTAGACTGTGCCTCAGAACTGCTGCTCATCAGGAATGCACCAGTTCAACAAGACGTCCATAAGTTGAAAGATAATTTCAATTAATTAATTGATAATTACAAGTTAAATTTCAGCAAAAGTTGCCAGTCAGAAAAGTAGTCTCACGGTGCAAAAGACCAGTCCAGCTTGGATACTAACACTGCAGAATTTCATACAATGTGCCAATAAATGCTGACTCAGGTCTAACCTATGCATTACAACATGGGCAACAGACCGAGAGGAGCTGACTATAGGCATGGACATCCATAATTCTACTGTTGGCCCTGCCAGACCCCTGGAAAGCTGACACAATTGCTTCAACTGCTGCCAAAATTCTGAAGAGTGCTTGTTGGAGGTTATTCTTAATCAACAAGAACATGGTTCTCACCTCCCCATTACCCACAGTAATTTGCAAGACTGTTTCTCCCACTCAATTGCACCTTGCAGCCGATCGTCTTTCCCTCTCACAGGAATATCTGTGTTATTCTCACAGGAATATCACAGACAGAAATAAACTCTTGCATATTATAATAGTATATTTAAAAGCTGTTTATGCAGTGCATATATAAATGGAGCAAAGATTACCATACTCATATCAAAGTGTTATTTTTTCTCCATTTATATATATATATACACTGTTTTAAACTGTACGGCCAATGTGTAAAGAAAATGAAAGCAATTCTGCATGCTGCTGCCATCTTGTTCATGCAAAACTCCAAATTATTTCAAAGGGACTTTGTGAAGTAGCAAGAAAACTCAATTCTTCACTTCTGCACACACAACTGCACAGTTGAATAGTAAAAAGTTTTAGTAACATCAGAATTCACTATGGACAAAGCAAAACAGTACAAAATTTATAAAGCTGCCACTGGTGTGATGCTCTTAAATTATTCTACAATCTCATGAATGGTGATGCAGGAAATAAAGGATAACATTCATGTTTTGCTAATATACTTGGACCTTATTTTTCCCTTTGGCTTGTAAGATACTTTTTTCTCACCATAAGAGATACAAAGATTTAGGTGCACAGAGAAGAATTTTCTGGAGAAGGGAATGGAAAGGGAAATAAAATATACTAATGGATCATACCTAGTCACAAGAAATTTGAAAAGCCTAATTTTATGTTCAAGGAGAGAGATGTAAGAGAAAAAGAATGGAAATAAATGACTGAAATGATGGCAGCAATAAGGAAAGAAACATGTTTAAAAAGGGATTCCTACCAAAAAAAAAAAAAAGATAATGACACTGGACAGGTGTTTCAAGCCATTTGTGAAGAAAGTTTAAGACTTAGGAGAACTTCAACCACCAATTCTATACAGAATACTTCCTCTGTCCTCCATAAAAATCGACAGCCTATGATAATGTTGGTAAGTTTATGATCACATTATGGATGGAAGTCAGTGAAGTGAGAAAAAGTGTTACAGTCCTTCTACCTTAAACTGACTCAACCATGTTCACTACTATACCATTCCTGCATTATTAAAAGTCAGATTCTGCATACAGTGAACAGTGAACACATGAATTATTCATTGAGGTTTTTTTCTGGTTTTTTTTTGTTGGTTTTTTTTGTGTGTGTATATGTCTTGTGGGTTTTTAAAATTTGTTTGTTTGTTTTGCTTTTTGTTTTGTTTTGTTTGTTTAGATGTTGGTTTTCTCCTGGCCTGCTGCTGCTCTTGCCCTAGATTCACAGTTACTAGTCACCGGTGCTCAGACTAGACCAAAGGAGCAGCTCTAACAAAAATAGCATGATCTGTGGCCTTGTCTCAGGGAGTGGAATTGAGGTAAAAACATGACAGTAATCTTAACCTTCCCATAGCCTTTCTTTTTTAGCACTGAACAAATATGAAAACAATAAAGCACTTAATGTGATAGAGATTTCACTTTATGTAAGGTAAGAACATTATTTTTTTCCTCGAAAAGACGTGATTTTTGGGTTACTGACCATGTTCAGGAAGGAAAAACGTTCGAGGACTAATGCAAAGGCATTCATGCAATTAATGTCAGCATTTTTTTCAAATTAAAAAAAAATGTGCCCAAAAACCCCCACAAGTCTTGCAGCCACGGCTGTCATCTTAAAAGAGGAGATACTTTGACTCCAAAGAGTGTACAGATTTTTTTTCCAGAAGGGTGTGAAAATGCTAAGGTTATGCATAACCATACAAAACCACAATATGAAATGCTTCTGAGCAAGTGTGGCACAAGATAGTTCAGTGCAGTGTAAAAACTGTATAATTAATCTTCTCTAAAAAAGAGTTTGAATTGATTTCACACTCTGCCCCTAATAGTTCTCTATCTGTACATATGCTTTTCTGCCAATATCCCCCAAAGTGACTGCATTAAGAAACCCATTCTGAAAACATTTGTAGAACATCTCACAGGGAAAAAAAAAAGGTGAAGTCCGCTTCTCAAAAAGGGGAGGAAAAAAACTGACATATCTCCAAAAGTTAGCACAGTGAGATTTTTCATACATCAATAGGGTGTTCTCAAATCACAGAACTGTTTAAACAAAAACTCTCTGTGATGCTACTTGCTTTTCCTAGCTCTTAAATGTTTTGTTAGCTAAAAGCTTAATACCAGCACAACAAGGTGTGGTTCCTGACTGGAAAAATGGCATGTTAGACACATTGTCAGCTAATTGCTGTAAAATTACTGGTGTTGCAACAGCATGACATATGAAAAAGGAAAGAATAAAAGAAAATCACAGTCTGGCAATATGAATAGGCAAGTTCATTTCCTCCTGCATTGTTGGTACTGCAAAATCACTATCACCTACAAAGTACAGAAAGATTTTAAACAGATGTTCTGATTGACACAGAAGAAACAAACATATTTAACACTGGAGTTAACATGACACCAGACTATCCCTTCTAAAGTATTTAAGAAATGAAAAAGATTAAATGAAAAAAATATGTTTATTAGAAATGCCTTTTTTTTTTTGTCATTCCATTGCATTGGACAATTTGGAAAATTAAGTATCCCTTCTCCCCAGATGTTATCTTGTATTATCACACATAATTGCTTTCTCCCCTTGCCATTCTAATGTAATATGTTAATAAGCATGACATTAATCAAATACCAATCAGATACCAAAATCAAAGAAAAATTCAATATTTTATATCTGGTAAAACTCAAGTCTTCTGAATTCACTCTATCCCCTGAAAAATCACTCGCCTTCATGGTTTTTGGGGACTTGGTTTTTTTGTTTCCATTTGTTTGCTATTATATTCCTTGGAACCTTTCACTGAGAATCTTGAGCCAGAGACTTGATCTCCCCACTTTCTGGGGAGGGGCTATTCTCATCCATATTAATAAAGGATGAAACAATATCTATATTAACTTCTATTTATAATGTCTTTAACGTTCTGTAACAATTACACTGTGGCTTTATCTTTAACCTTTACTACCAACACCCAAACAAGCTCTGGTGGTGTGACCAGTACAATGCTCACTGAGCATTCACTGCTAAACAATCATATTATAGCCACGCTGGGATCAGCTTGAGATAAAGCCCTTCAGACTTCCCAGTACAGTGTAGACCATTAAAAACACAGAAATTTCACTTTCCTTTACTGCCTTATTTGCTGTATATATATATAGTATCAGATACTGTACTCAAGGTAGTGTTTCTTCTACTTTTTATTCCCCCAAAAGAAAGAAAGAAGGCAGAGCAAGGACGCTGAAGTAGGTAGAGAGCAAAGCAATGTTCACTGGTTTTGAGGGTGACAGAATATAATTTCAAACATATAAAACAGTCTGAAAGCAACATGGAAGGAGGCTTTAAGGTCTGAACTACTGACGTCCCCTGACACCCAGCTGGTTTCACTGCAGTGCTGGGGATTTGTGACATGTTTTGGCTCTGGGTCTGCCAAGTCTTCCAGCCATCCTGTCATGTTTAGCGAGAGCACTCATGTGTGCAAGGTCTTGCAGAAACAGATCCAGGCAGGAAAAAGGTGATATAGAAGAAACATATCATGAAGTAACGCACCCTAGCAGGGCCGATCTTGACTTGTCATGTTTTCACTTTCTTCAGTATATGAGTTAAAACAATATTTATCTCTCTGCTGCACCTGATGTATTTTCCCCAGCTTTCCACTCAACACTTAAATACAGAAAAAGATGCAGTTCTAAACCTGTATTATGATACTTCTTGTAATAGCTATTTATAAAAGAATAAATTGCTTTTCTGTTTTTTCAGCCTCATTTTTATTCACTTCCTAAACCTCAAACATGAAAATAAGAAATTATCTGAAAACAGATGGATGTAAAGGTGTGTTGGATAGGAGCTGTCAGTCCAGTTCAACTTCTCCTCGATGAGCCATGTGTTACTGTAATGCTTGTAAACAATAGCAGTAAAACCATAAGACATGCAGTCATAGTTTTCAAATATTTTATTTTGAAAAGTTAGTGGTACATATGTCAGTTTTCATTCAGCAAAACTACATCTGTTTAAACATTGTAGCATTCTATAAATATTGATATTTAATTATTTTACTGAATCATAGAAAAGATTGAGGTATTTTCAGGTGAGCTCTTTGTTGTAAGAGATAGAGCTAACAGCATGTTTATAGCTTTGGGGCTTTTTCTTGCAAGAGAAATAAAATGTAACCCTAAATTTAAAGTAGCATTATAGATCTGAGAGTCTGCAATCCAGGAAATCCATAGAAGTTCTATTTCCTAGACTAGGGACTGAAAAGAGGGGGGAGAAGAATGAAATCTGAAAATCACGGTGTTTTGATTTTCAGACCATTTCATTTAGTTTCTCCTTTTTTTGTTGGCAAGAATATTTCATGAAAGATCTATGACAATTATGAAAGATAGAAGATATTCATAAAAGCTATTTAGTTTGTACTAAAATAAATATATTTGGTTTTGACAACTGAAGCAGTTTTTTGGTTTTTTTGTAAACCAATCTACTGATGCGGGCCTATTAAGAAGAAAATATAGTTCAGCATTGATCATTTCCAAGACTTATGTTTGTGCATTTCACATCATAACAAATTGCTTGCTTGCTTCCAATTTAAATTTGACCTCTTTAGGAAACCTGCATTCTTTTTTGCTAATAACAGAGTTTGAACAGTATCACCATGCACAATCTTTTCTCTGCTTAGCAGACTCTGAACAAAACTGAATTCCCAACTAATTTTCTGAAGTTTCTGTGTCTAATGGTTTCACAACATTTTATTCTCTTTGAAGAAAGGAAAGTTGACTAGACAGCATTTTGGTGCATTGCAAGACCAAAATCATTGCAATCAGGAAGAAATATGACTGCGGCACAGCAGGCACAGAAAAATTATATTTCATTTAATTTTCTGTGTCAGATATGACTGGAAAATTAAAATCTACTATTCTTTAAAAAAAATTAAAAAGGAAGGGAAGAGCAAATGATATGAAAAGATTCCGCAGTTTCAGGTTTGCATATAAAACACTTTTTGTTAGAGAGAAAGTAGTCTAACTGAGCATTTCTGAGCAGGTTTGTCAGTAAACAATTTTAGGGCTTACATCAAGAAGCTGTTTATGTTTTCTCATTAACTGCAGCCGGGGGAAAAAAAGCTGTGAAAGTCCATTTCCCAAACCTACACTCAATATACATGAAAAATTATTTTAGAGATAGAAAAATAGAATTGTTCTCAAAGTTGATGCAACACATGCCCAGAAAGCAGCTGTAAAATAAGCTTAAAAATCCATTGTTGTGATTAACTAGAAAGATTTCTTTGCATGTACAAATAAAAAATTTTCACATTTTATGCCAACAGTGCTCTTTATTCTATTCTGAAACTCAATTTCCACTGAATAATAGGAATTTTCAAAAACAAAATGGGGGACATAATTTTTCCTTGGTATGTAGCACAGGTGGATAAAGTTATATGCTGCTATGTACACTTTTTTCAGAGAAATAAATGATACCCATTTTAAATATACCACTGTTCACACACTTACAAACACACAGACAGAAAGATACACATAGGTCACTAGAGAGCAGGTCACCAAAGTACTTATGAATAAAGATATTTGTATACACTTGTAACTACGTACTCCCAGAGAGGGTATTTCGGCTGTTCTTATCAGAGGATCTCAGCTCGTTTTGGGCATACAGGACGTGAAATACCTGCTCAGAGTAGGAAGTATGCACCACACAGATATATGTTACATCACCCATATCTACCCAAGCTGCATGTTGAAATTAAATACAATTGTGTTGAAAAACAAATGTCCTAACAGTAGGTTAAGCAAATGCCAAATAAATAGTAAGCATTTTAGAAAAATCATCTGTACATAATTAAAAAAAACAAAAGAATTTAAAGCTAGAAGTATTTTATATATCTCCATTAGAGGTATCAAATGAAACCCCAAATCAAATCTAATTTAAACATGCCTTTATTTTGCAAGAATTCATTCACAAAAGTTAGTCTTGATGCCTAATTGCACACATACATAACACAGTGTTAGAACAACAAAACTGTCCAAAATGGAATCATATTAGGGTTTCAGAGAGATGAAACTGTTTCTACTTTAATAATTAAACTACTAAAAATTCCTTGAAATATTGTTTCCAAACAAAAGTGAGGAAAGAACAGACTGAAGAGACATGACAAAATTATACTGCTCATTCTTAAAGAGATAAATGAAATTTGAAGAAAATGGGAGGCAATCTCAGTGAGTCAAAGGTTTGTTTTTCTCTTCCTTTCTCTTTCTTTCTCTTTCCCTTTCCCTTTTCCTTCCTCCTCTTCCTTTTCCTCTTCCTCTTCCTTTTTATTTTCCTTCTTTTCCTTTTTGATTTGGTTTTTTTGTGGGTTTTTTTGGTGGGTTTCTCTGTTTGTTTTGGGTGGTTTTTTGGGTTTTTTTGGTTTCGTTTGGGTTGTTGGTGGTTTTTTTTGGGGGGGGTGTTTTTTCTTTTTATGTTTGTTTTATAGGCATTAATGACTCAGAATTCTTTCTAACTTGCATAGCATTTTTTTAATGGATTAAAACCAGCTTCTCATTGGCTGGCACAGTCCCAGAACTTATATAAAAGGGATCAAGGAACTAGTTTTTTTCTGAATATAAGAGAAGCATCAATGTCAAAAAATACCTGCTTTCTTTTCCTGACTGTTCTCCAGATGACTTTGCAATACTGAATTATTTACATCTTGACAAAGGCTGTGATATAATTCCAGAAATTTTACAAGAGAATCTCTCCAAAATTTTCCACCTCAGTCAACAAGACATATGATATTCCCTGAGCATAACAGCTTTCCTGCCAAAAAATAAAATATGTTTCTGCTTACTGCCAACCCACCTGACTTTACCTAAGTGAATTCCTTGCCAAGTCCATCAGCCTTTCCACCCTAAACCCTAAATCCATTCATTCTTGCTCAATTTAATATGCATTCTCTTACCTGCCAATTCATGAAGCATCATTTGATGGACCTAAAATACAGTAAAGTGGTATGACCTGGGATTGGGGCAGGGGGCATTAATTATATGAATGTTGATCTTCTCATTTGAAGTATGTATTATAAATTCAGAGAATAAGATCTCATTTGGTCTGAATGAATTTCTGCCGACTGCCAGTGTTTCGTGCAGAAGAAACACATTGGTGTACAAGTGCCAATACACTGGAAGTAGGAAAGGTCCCCCACAGAATGCAGGGAAACACAGCCAGCAGCTACCAAACAGCCACACCGAACAAAGTGTCTATGAAATTCAAAGACCAGGTCTCCTCAAAAAACACACTCTAAAAATTTCAAACTAAAAAGTCACCTTTATGCTTGTCAAGTATATTCTAAGAACCTACAATGAAAAGAGCTTTGGTTTGATTATTACTGAAGACAAAGTAAACAATAAGTTTTTACCTACAGCTTCTTACTGTATACTAAGATTAAAATTTTGAAACAGGCAGGACAGACTCAAAACCCCCTTTTCTTTTCATGGCTCTTTAGCTTAAATCCATGGGAATACTCAGAAGACTGATACTACTGCGTAGGAAGCGAGAGCAGCTAAACACAAATGGTGGGAAAATAAACTTAAGAGAGTAAGATCCTAGTACAGCCAGCTATTGCTATTTAAAAACCTCGTTACAGAATCAACTTGACTACTTAGTCTGTCTTGCAACCTTACCTCCAAACTGTAAGGAATAAAATGCTAAGTGCTAGGAGGGCAGGGAGAGAGCAAAAAAAAAAAAACAAAACAAAAAAATAAACCAACAAAAAAACTGCATAAAAAGAACTCTGAAAGACAAAATGCCTAGAAAAGAGGGGAGAATTTTATAAGGGCCAAACCCAGATCCATCCCACCGCACCTACAAGTGAGCACATAGCTAAGGATCTTTATTTAAGCAGCAAGCTCACTTTACAGACGACCAAATGTGGCAGATGCCTTCAAAGCAGGCAGTCTAATTGTAGCACACGTATGATGCTGTGAACCCCCATCCTGAAGAAAGTCACCTCTCTACATTGGCTGCACCTAGAAATTCAGGGCTGCCTGAAGTGGATAACATACATAACTTCTCCTCACAAGCAGCTCTTTGAGACTGGACAGTTTCTCCTGTTCAAACAGTTTGACAAAGAGCAAAGCCAATAAACAAATCTGAGATTTTATTTCAGGAAGTTTCAAAACTGTCTGAATTTATTAATGACTTCACATCATAGGCCTCCAATTGGTTAGCATGCAAAATACATAACAACAGTTTAAAATTTACCCTTAGTGGAGTGAAGCCATCTGCCCTATCTTCAAGCCATTGAAGCAATTGTTAGAGGGATTTGTCAAATTCAGGCATCATTTTGTTTCTAGAAGGTAACATTGAAGTACAATTAGCTCTTTATAATGCTAATTTGTCAGAGAGAATGTTTTATATAATTTCTCAACTATAGTAATCCAGACAGACACGTACTTCGATTATGAGTTGAAATTTATCTGGATATATATGCACATTCCCAGTCCATATACATTTTGTATGACTCATTATTCTTAATGCTCCTACATATGATACAGGTAATTATAAATTCATTTTCCTTTCATGTCTTCTGTGAATGTGAACACTTTGGCTGATGTTCTGAACACTGAATTAATCTCTTTCTCAGAGTAATGACAGACGAAAATAAATGACCTATTTTTACAATATGATTATTACTTTTTTGCCAGCATTCATTTTTATTGCTTTCTAAGCTCTGCTGGTATCATGTGTTTTCCTCATTTCTTAATGTTCCAGTATTTCATTTCCTGCAAAAAAATAACTATAAGTGGATTAGAAAGCAAGTATTAAAGGTGCAGTACATACTGCATAATCAGACAATGAAATGTTAGCAAAAACAGGACTGATGCTCCTAGGTGCATTTTCACACTTTGTAATGACATTTGTACTTTTGCAGAGGTACCTGAACAAAATACTTAAAGAAAAACTGGGAAAGTCCTTGAGAAATTGCATTGCTTGGAAAAAGCCGTACCTTTCATGACACTTTTCTTCATTAAATCTGAAGAAAAATAATACACAAACAGCTAATTTTCAAGAAAGGTAATTATCAGCTTTCTTCAACATACATTTTATTGTAACCCAGAAATCACCATAATGAGTCTTTGATCTCATCTTCTGATCTTGGCCAAGATCAAGTTTGGCCCATTCACATACTCACATTTTATAAATACAACAGAAGTAAGTATGGAATAATTTATTATTAATATAGAGGAATAACATATAATTAATAATTTATAATTAATCTGCATTAAATTCTATTGGCTAAATAAGCAAAGGAGAATTCAGGCAGAAATAAGATAATGCTTTTAAAAATATAAAAAATAACTTAGAATATGTATTTTTTTTCCAAATCTATTTAAAAACTGTCATTTTGCATGTTTACACACATTTGTCTATACCATTTGCAATCTATTTTCAAGGCAATACCACAGATTTAGTTAAATTTGAGAACATACAATATGATCTTAAAGGCTATGCTTTACAATAGATTGCTGACTTGAAAAACGTGTTAAGTTTCATTAAAGTTAAAAGTCATGCCCCATAGAGCCAGGAAAGAACAACATGAAGAATGATCTCTTGTACATATATATTATGGCTGTGTATAATTTTTTCTCCAGTACAGACTCAGCTGTATGCGATGCTCATTAAATGATTATCCACTACTTTTTTTTCCTGAAGTTGCTTAATATAGGGACTTATTTATTGCATATTTTTCATACCTAATTTGAAGGCATAATTAGTCTTTCCTTGCAGGATTTTAGAGTGATTATCTGTACAGCACAGTGTTTGAAAAGACTGGCTCCTTTTCCTTTGCATCTATTCAATGACACTAGATTTTAGTGAACATCCATCTAGACAAAAGAGATGTATGGAAGTTAAAGACGTCTTTCAACACTGGGTAAAAAAGTCAAGGTACCTAACACCTAATTTTTCAAAATGCTTTAGCCTTTAGAGATGTGTTCAATGCTGCTTTGTCTGAGCAAAGTATTAGAGAAATCACAGGGCAGATTATGCACTCATATTTTAGATTATTAGGCCAGTCTTCTGGGAGATATCAGCTAGATGGAGTCCAAAAATTGCCACTGAGCATATGCAAACTAGAATTCTTGCCATTTGGGCAAATCTGGATGGAATTTTACCAAGGTGGCTAAACATTCCTCTGCAATATTTGAGATTGCTCAGTCAACAACTGACATTTGCCTCTGAAAGTCACCTGCTGTCAATCCTGCTGGTAACTTTCTATTTTTCTAAGGTAATTCTATACTGACACAAGAATAGTAACACTATTTAGAAGCAAAATAGATTTGCCCACCTCATTCCCACTCATCTCCTTGTCTATTTTTCAGAAGTGAAACTGCCTGTTTAGGTACTCAGAGTACTTGCTGATTTGATTGTTTCTGTAGGGTAGAGCATAATAAACCCCACTAAGTTATTTAATGCTTCCCTATGTGTTGCATTCTCTGTGGCTGCCATCTACACCATTGAAAACCAAACTGTAGCAGAATCTGTCTGCAGTGATTAATTATTAATTAAGCAGACTGGGTCAAGAGAAAAAAAGAAAGCAAAAAGTGATGTCAAAAGCACTGATACTCTTGAAGTTTTCTTAAATTCTGCAATGAACATGCAAATGTTCAGCTTATGCATACAGAGTCATACAAATTTATGGATCTTCATTTCCAAATAAAATGAAGAATATGAAAATAAAACCTAAACAGATAAATACATAGATTCTCATCTTTTAAAACTGAACTGAAAATCTACAAAATTTCCCTCAAAACTATTCAGGACAATCAACTCCTAACTTCTGGAACTACTTAATTGGTTCAAGCATAATTAAAATTGCAGCTAGAAATCAGGATATACATTTGTATAATGAGTGAAACGAAGCAATAAAAACATTTGATGGAAAGCTTTTGGTAGGTAGTTTCAGGATTTAGCTTCTTTTTAGCTGCATGTAGTGACAGACTGCTTTGAGTGGTATCTTTAATGTTGCCTTTTCAAGAAACACTTCTTTTTGGAAGAATACCACAAAATAAATAGAAAAAATAAATCAAAGAATGATTTGAGTTAGAAGGGACCTTGAAGATCATCTAGTTCTAACCCCCTCACATGGGCATGTACACTTATATTAGACCTGGTTGCTCAAAGCTCCCTCCAAGCTGGCCTTGAACACTTTAGTATTGGTGACTCCACAACTTCTCTGGGCAACCTGTTCCAACCTGTGTCTCACCACCCTCACAGTCAAGAATTTCTTCTGATATCTAATCCAAACCTACTTTCTTCCGGTTTAGGAGCCACTCCACTTTCATATCCAACAGTCCACTCATCAAATCCATTTCTCTCCAATTCAGAAAGAAGGATGCTGTGGGAGACCAGTGTACACCTATTCCTGGTAAATTATATTCTTCTGAGGTGAACGAATGACATACATGTGGATTATGAATGAAGCAGTTTGAAAACCAAATTATCTGCTAACAAACAGAAACGTAACTCTGTGAGATTAAATGCAGACCCATATTTATCACATTGAACTAGGACTCATTTTAAAACAGCAAAGCCAAGAAAAAGTATGTGATTTGTTCAAACTAATTAGTCATCAACATGCAGCACAGTCAGCAACATGAGGACTTCTGTGGGTTAAATCCACAGCAGTAGCAATGTGAGGAAAATTAAACTACCTCAAGTGAAGTTCCAGCAAGGGACATAGCCAAGTAGTGGAAACAGGTAACAGGTAAACAGGCTCTGATTCCTCCACTTAAGCTTCCAAATCACAGGTGCTGCAGTAGCCTTCAATCCAATAAGGAACTGAATATGAGAATCCCTCTTCCTATTCTTTTAGTTAATATAATAGTAGGTGACCAAACTTCGGTGCATTTAGCTAATTACATCCAGTCAGACCACTCACATAAGAAAATATCAAGGGCTCACACAGAGCCAAATCACCCTATAAAAATGAGAAATACTTTTGACTTTGTTCTGCATAGCTACTTCACTAGCACATCACTTCATCTGACCACTCAGAACAACCACATCGGTTTTACTTCAATCAAGTATTGCATTCATACAGAGGCAAAGACGTGTCACCTTCCCATGATGTCTCATACCAAACTGCATACACTTCAAACAATGTATATCAACAGATAGATGACTTCGTTTCACAGTGTACATTACAGGAAAAATCTTCACTGACAGCCTATTTGTCAGTGCGTCGGATGCAGCACAGTAACACCAGACCATCTGGAGATTCCAGTGAGACAACACTTAGGGTGAAATTCCTCTTTTGTCTACTGCTCACTGAAAGGAGACAGAATAATGGGCCTTCTCTGCGGTTTGTCATAACATCAGAAACTAGGAATTGACTGTGATGCTTTTATTTGTATTGGTTTGAAAAAAAGATTGGATATGCCGTAGCGATAAAAGCAGAGGATTGAAATTAAGATTGAGTCATGACAAAATACTGCTAAGATTTACTCCTCCGTTTTCACAAGGCGAGGAAACTGAATTCCATATACATGCATTTTCAGTGTTCAAATGTCACAACACAAAACTCAGCACACTACTCAGATTCAAACAGCAATTTTCATCACATTTCATCATGAAGCCATGCACATCACTGAATTATTTTGACTCATCTGCACCTAAGGATTCCCATTCACTAATGACTTATGAACTCCCAATGCTTTAAAGGAAAAACTCATTAACACCTTTATTGGTATAATTGCCAGGTGGAGTTTTAACAGCAATGTTGTCTTAAAGTGAAACCTTATTTTTACAATTAGTGCGAATTCTGTTATATACTACTTTAGAACAGTTTTTCCAATAGACACAAAGAGAAGGAAAAGACTCTTCACAGTTCTTACCATGATTTCTACTTGTTGTAAAATAACATTTAGTGCGCCTGTTGGAGAAAAAATTATTTGCATTATGGATTATGCCCGGGTAAATACTGCAAATGAAATGCCAAAAGAATTAAAAATATTTAGATATAGTTTGATTACAGTTAGACATTTCCTCAGGAGGGAAAAGTCTGGATTGGTCAATATATTTGTGAAGTAATTAAACAACAATCCCACAGTAGCCATGCCATACTTAGCTCAGTAACTAAACACGGATTCATTAATTTTTGCCCATGTTTGCTGTAACATACATTGTAGTTGAGGAATACCAGTTGCTGTGCTTTAGTCTGATTTGCTGCTGACTAACAGCAGAAGAAGCCAAACTTTGAGCTTTTCAAGAACAGATGGTGCTTCTATCCTCTTCTTACTGGTCAGAAATTCAGAGAAAATAAGGATGAAGACGGATGTAGATGGAAAAGAGAAGCAACCAAAAGAGGAAAAAAAAGTTTGGCAGATCCCATAGCAGCTACAGAAACAAATTATACCCATTTTCCACTGTGGGTGTACAAGTTTGAGGATTCACAGATGGCTTGGAATTCAGCTCCTCATCAGAGATGAATCCTTTTCTAAGACAATCTGAAAAAGGGTTACCAGGTAGTTGCAAAATGTTTCTTTTCCCACTTTTACTACTTGATAATTTCCTTTCTTTGCCTCCTTTTTCTCCAAATTAACATACCATGAAGTAAGAATGGAAGTTTATTGAGGCACCAGGAGAAAATGGACAGCAACAGTATTTGCCCAGATAAGACAACTAAAAGTTGTTTTCACTGTGAATTTCCTAAAGCCTAATGGGACCCGAGGAGCTCTCATTTCCTCCTACCTACTCCTTATAAATAAAACCATGACTCATTTTTAAAAATTTGGTATCAAGGGAGTAATTTTTTTTTTGCATGAGCAGCTTGAGGCACCTTAAGATGGTGGTCTCCATTCCTCTACCAAGAGGGCAGGAACACTTCAAAATTCTTGGAAATCCAACCAAATTTAAAGTAAGGTGCTCTGCTTCCATAAAGATAAAGAAAACGGTCTCAACTGTGCTGAATAAATGTTCAGTCAGTAATTAGGTGCTAGAGTGATTGACCATAGTGCCAGAAACAGATTTGTTGCTGTTAAGAAGGTATTGTCCATATTTATTCCAAACCAGAAAAATGCCAGTTCAGATCCAGGTATTTCCATCTACTGACTATATCTTTTTGTTCAAAGTCCACCAACCTCTCAGACACCTTTTATATCCGACGATGCTCTAATTGCCATCCAATTGCACCGGGCTCTGTCTGCTAGGATTTGCACTAGTCTGTTCTTTTAAGATTTAAAAAATCAAGCAGCTCACCCTCCTAGCACATGATTAATGCTATGAAAGAAGTAAGAAACTTGCTTTGATCTCTGCCAGACTCGCCAATAGACCTCTCGTGCAATGACTTACCATATGATTTCTCTTCTCTGTGGTGACCCTCTTGAAATTTCATCAACACAGTTCAGCTCGTCGAACTATCAGTGAAAATCAGCTACAATAGCCTTGCTGAGACCCTGATTGCTTTTGTCACAGAGTTCATGGGGGCTCTCAAGAATGGGAGAGCCAAAGGTGCACGTTTGCTCTGCTTTGCAACAGAAAAATCCAACCATGTCCTATCTGATACAGGCAATTAGTCTTTCTGTAAAGAAAGTAGTTTAACTCTGTTTCCCACCACAGAATAAAGGCAATTACATTTAGACTTCCTGTCTTTAGAAAACTGATGGGGATTTCATAACAAGAGAAAGGCAAGACTGCTATAAAGAGTGTCTTTAAATATTTAAAATGCTTCTAAAGCTAAGACAGTTGCAAGGAAAATTTCTCTTTGCTCTGCTAAATTTCTAATAGAACTCTCCTGGGGTACATACTAAAATACCTCCTGTTTTACATGGCTGGTAAAGTCATGGTAGTGGTGTGTAAATGTTTTGATTTGCCAGACACTGAAAAAAAGGACTGTTAATTAAGTCTTAATAATATCTCTAGGTTAAACTACCAATAAATAAATAAAGCCTAATAATTTCATAAATAAACATCTAAACCCATGAAAAATATAAAATGGCATGAAATTAAAGTTTAGAATGCAGAAATAGTAGACAGATTCTGTCTACACATGTTGTTTAAATTACATGGAAATGTTATTTCCACAAACCTTTACTTCACTAAATCACCCTGGGCATGAAACAAGACAAAAACATTTATTCTCCTTCACTGTTCTTCACGAACTGCTGAGAAACAAATTTAGCAGATGGAAGAGTATATAGTTTCATTTCAGAAAATGGAAATCTCAGTTTATGTTAATAGTTATTCCCTCCCTATACATACTATCATATAGTTCAGACTTCATAATAATTTCATACAACAATGAAGTAGTAAGTTACCTACTGCATCTCTCAGCAAAATCCTGGGTTTGAATCTTCATTTCTCTCCACTTGCAACTGTCTCATAAAGGCTGTATTTCCAAACTGACCAAGACAGCTGCAGTTATTTTGTGATGGCAAGACATTTTTGCGGTTTGTGCCCATGGTTTAAAGACAGCCTTCTCCAAAAAAAAAGCTAAAGAAAATGCAGAACATAATTCTAAAATCTCAAAACAGCAAATCCTACTTTCCCCTATTAATTGCAAATATGTCTCTGGACCTATCACACCTTTGAATACCTAGAAGATAGTAAAACACCTCAGTCATAAATAATAGCAGTGAGCATATAATGCCCTACACAAAACATGGCACATATCTTAAATACTAATTCAATCAGCATTACATAAAAGTTCTGTGAAAACTGAATTACCTTCCATCTCACAGTTGAAGATAACATCCTGTCATGTCTAATCACTGGGAAAAAAACCATAGATGCCACAGGCTAGTTCATATTTAGTTAATTTTGCTTAACTCTATAATAAGAACTGTCAAGTAGTAAATTTCTTTTACAAAACAAATTTCTTATATTTTAATCATGAATCTTCAGAAAGGTAGAGAATGTTCACTAGTAGGCCAGGAGATGGCCCATATATTTTAATGTATTTAGTGATGGGTTTTTTTTTCCCAGTCCTCTGAAATTACATCTCAAAAGAGAGAATACATCTGTAGAGAAGCTGTTTAAAAACCCAAACGTTTGAAAATCCCCAGAAGATGCATGAAACGAAAGAGCTATAAAAGTAACGGCTCAAGTTATTGCTGCTACTGCTTCTTATTTGCTAACATTTATTGCAATACAAAATGCTACAGCAGCAAACTGCAATTTTCATCCTCACACTAAAGATATTGTTGCAAGTAGAAAGACTGAGGGTGGGACTTAGTTCAGGTTTAAACAACTACAAAAGATATCTGCAAGAGAGTACGGAGGGTAACCTACTGCAGTTAATGAATCATAGCAAACAATTCAATACCTAACCGCTGTGTGTCTTCTTCAGATAGATAGGCTGAATTACTTTCTAGACTTCATTGACCTCATGGGGAACTTAAACTCCTTACAGACAGTGTATTATAGCACAGCATCTCACATTGGTGTATTTGGTTGAAAACCAAAACAAAGCAAATTGTTATTAAACCACAGTCAATGCTAGAAATAGAACCATTATGATCTATCTATCTCTCTATCTATCAACCTCTCCAATGGTTTTGATGGAAATTATGCTTCATTATGGAATGACTACAAAACCCTTTAATTATACAATTAATATGTCACAGAGTACAAAGTAATTTAAAACATTAAACATATATCAGAAAGAGGATAGCAAATACTTAGAGGTTTCATCTGACTTGGAAAGGGAAATTGTCACTCATGCTGAAAAATCTGACACTCAGTAAATGCTTTTTACCCATCACTAAAATTTCCCCTTTTACAGGACAATCTGGGGTTAATGTAGTAGCTTTGCAGACATCCAGCTGCTGAGAGCACATATTGTCATGAAATCCTTCCCAAATTACTCGTCTCCATATTCCATTAATCTCCATAAAATTCATAGCAAGTCCTAGCAGCTCAGCAGGAGTCAAAAAGGAGATATCAGGACAACTGCTGGACACCCTCACACTGGCACATCTGATTATGACCAGCCGTGGCCAGACCTAAAGATCCTTCGCAGGCATTGCGCAAACAACATCTCTCAGAGCAGACCAAACTAATGCAACTGATGCAGAGTGGCAAACTCACTTTGCTGGAGGGTGTCTGTGTCGAGTGAATGTACACAAAAGCATCCCGGAATACTAAATCAGGGTAACTATTGTGTGATGGCTTTTCCGTCAAGAATTTTTTGCAAGCACAGATTGGGTATTGGTTTTAATGGTGTCTGGATAAGTAAGGAGATTCTCCTAAAAGCAGCACTTTAACTGGTGCAAATAATTAACAGGCCAAGTTAGGATAACAGTGTGATGTTCACCAGTATTAGATAGGAAATGCTTCTTCACTACAGAGCATTCAATTCTATATTAATTCCTAAATTGTGAGTTATAAAGTGTTTTGCTAAGTCTACTTCTGCCAACAAAGAAAAGTAACCTTAAGAAAAATACAATGATGTTTTTATACACAGACCAATGAGATGCTCGAACAAGTTAAACATATAATTATTATTTATGGGTACACAAAAAAGCCTCCTACTTTACAAATAATTGAGATATTCTAAAATTATAATTCTACAAGGGTAAATATATTTCTTTTTCTCCTAAGATAGAGATACTTGCTTTTCAGCCTCCAAAAGACCTTTTCTAAAACCTTTGAAGTTAATCTCAATTAATTAGTTCAGATGTTTCTTTCATATGTGTTAAAGAAAATTCTCTTGACCACACCACATTTTGCCCAAAGTAAAGCAGGTCTGTGAGGAAAATGTGTGTGTGGGGTAAATGTACTCTTAATTTAGGTTGGCTCTAAAATACATAGGAAAAATTTCAGCTGCTGCCCAAACTATTTACATTCTCTTTTTTTTTAATGGGCTTTTCAGGTGCATATATTTCTATTGTGAAATTTTGTTTTCCCATTTCTGCAGGTCATGTGGCTTGGTTTTTCTTGTGCTCTCTCCAATAATTTGGTTTCTTTCATTAAGGCTAAACATCAGAGACAAATTTCATCTTGGAGTTTCCTATTTCATTTTTCACCAATTAGAAAGAGAAGTATGCATCTAGCTCAAACTAGCTGCCTAATTTTTAAAGATCTGAATCAAAAT
The DNA here is from genome assembly GCA_013397955.1 of Grantiella picta. NCBI lineage: Eukaryota > Metazoa > Chordata > Aves > Passeriformes > Meliphagidae > Grantiella > Grantiella picta. The sequence goes on from VZRM01002474.1 coordinate 455,047, forward strand.
TAATTTGTGGTGTATTCCATCCTTGGATGTAACACTAGCTGGAGGGCAGAGGAGAGGAGCAAGAGAGTGACGCTCTGAAGTTCTCACACCATACAAGCACAACCTACAGCAGTGTCACCATCCTGAATACTTTTCACTGCACTGCTGAGCCCACCCCCTTGTTTCACCACTCGGTATGACAGGACAACATTTCACCTGCATGCTGTGGCACTCAGACAAGTTTAAAAAGAAAGTGACTGTCTGAGCCTGGATTGCACTGACGAACTCTTATCAGTTTGACTTTGTCCCCTCTTTTGTAATATCTCCTTTAGGTGACAACTGTCGTCTGCGTATACATAAATCCAAGGCTCAAGGTTTCTTTGTCTCTGACCTTCTCCAGCCCAAAATCGGGGTGCATCTATATGTGGCTGTGGCAGCCTTCCAGTCTTTCAGCAAAACTGCTTGAGTGGTTCACGCTATTGAAGTCACCTGCATGTTTTCAGGCTTGCTCAGCTGCACTGTCCTTTATAGCAGCTACTTTTTATATGTTGCCTCAGGTTTCATATTAGTAAATTATTACCCTTTTACTTTCCTTAACACAATTTAAAAAGGCATATTATCATGACAAATCTGAGTCAAAGCATATTTCAAAAACTAGTTCTCAGAAGAAAAAAAAAAAACAAGGTAACCACAAAACAAACACAGAACTGTATTTACATTAAAAATGCAGCAACAGGAAAATTATCATATGGCAAAACTTCTGAAGAAGTGGAAATAAAACAGAATAATTCCCACTAATCAATGACACTAATGAGGCGGGCAAAATCCCAATTATACCACTGTATCGGTGGGTACAGTCTCTGCTTATGACTTATAACCATGATCACATAGTAAAACAGATGTGTTTTGTTAATCTCTAAGAGTCAAGGTCAGAGTTATTTAGCTGAATTATAGAAGAAACATTTTGTCAATACCATGACAAATATTATTTATTCCTAGTGCAGATTGCATTTAAAGTTCTTACCAAAAAATTTTACCAATGAACAATATTTTACATAGGTGAGATGCACAAAAATTGTAACATAATAATTATGGCTAAATTAGATATTTAGCTATGATTACAGACTTCTCCTTTTATTTTTGACGATATGACGCAGAAGGCTTCACACAATATCACATCCTTATTGTGCCAGACAACAAAAGGTTTCAATGAAGTCACTGAGCATGACTGGACTTGACAGAAAAGCACCATAAATCTTAAATCTGCAAATCAAATATCATCTGGGTTATCAGTTACAGTTCTGGAGACTGCAATATTGCGTTGTATACCGTGAAAGTATTAAACTTTAGCAAATTTAATAAGCACTTATGACTGCACTCTCTATATGGGGTGCTTTTTTGCTCTACTGGCCATTAAAAACAATAAATAAATAGATTGATAACTAATAGATTAACAACTTAAAATCAAGATTCTTTGTGCTAAATAAAAAGGAAACATTTCCAGAACAAGTCTCTAAATCAGATTAGATTTTAAAAAGGCTTTTGTAAATGCAATTTATTTGCCTAGGAATAATCAGCTTGGCAATCACATCTGGCTTTCTATCACACTGGTTAACATTAATATGAAAGGATCAAATAGGTCTCTGATTTTCAAAACCTCCCCATCAAAATTTCAATTAAAAAAGATCAGTTCTACAGGTGGCCGAAAAACAAGAAAGTAAGGGAGCAGCAGAAGTTAAGCTTCTAAAATATTTTTATCAACTTTATTTTGTAGTAGCAACCACACTCTATTTAACTTGCTGCTGGGCTGACTGAACCAAAACTAAAATAAATTCCTGAATTTCACACAGTGAAAGATAATTTTACAAATTAACTCAAGTATTTTGATATCTATTGAAATTTTATATGGTGGGATTTTGGCCAAGGGTGAATTAACAGCATGACAAACAAGGCTATTTCACCGTAAAGAAGACATTTTCACAGACTTCTCTTGGACAAAACTCAGTTTGCAAATTTCTAGAGGGCAAATCATGAGACCTTCATCACTCCTGTTAGTCGTCTGAGCTCCCTCCATTGCTACCTTAGGCTAGGGAGTAATTTATTTGCTTTAATTTGTCACAGCTGCACAGACTTCCTTAAAATGATATAATGTATTTTTGTAATCAGATGAAAACAGAGATGACAAAGCACAGATTTAAAATCCAGAAGCTGCATGAGTTGATAAATGGCAACACCTGATTCTCAGAGATATTAACCATCCTCAGCTCTTTCACTGACATCAGGCTACATGCTAAGTTGAATGAAATAACCTAGGGACATGATTTGGTGGTGGACCTGGAAGTGTTAAGTTAATGGTTGTATTTTACAACCTTACTAATTCTGTAATGTCTCTATGATTCTGTGAACTGGCTGAAGACTCCTATTAACAGAAAGGAGAAGACAGTATTAGGCTACAAAAATCAACATAATAATCCTTCAGCACAAATTCTATCCTCTGATGATGGTCAAATTCCCCTCAGATACCCCTGCTGATGGCTGAAATACTTTTTAGAAATTGAGAAATTTATACAAATTTCTGCCACACAAATTTATTAAGAGCTGAAGAGACAGAAGGCTGAATCTAATTCTGGAAGGGTCATTTTCATCTGCTTCAGGGTGAAGAAAATGACAGCACATCACCTGGCTTTGCTGCATGCATAAAGTGGTCTTCTCTTTGCAAAAGCAGCAATGAATGCTAGCTTTTAAATTAGCACACTATAAATATGAGGGTGAAATGGCATTTAGATCATGGGAGTAACAAAGGCATGAAAACATCATATGAGTTAGTCCAAGCTATAGAACAAGCAAGAGGTACCTGAGGTGCAATTTGTGTGTTTTGCCTCTAAAGGTACTTCCTCAGTTCCACTAACTCACACCATTTCAGTAGTTTTCCATATGTTTCCAAGTGGCAGCATGGGGACTGGCACTAAATTCTCAAACTGACATGTATTCTTAGTTAAAGTCACTAAAAGGCTACCAGGTTTTCCGTGCACAGAACTAAATCTTCAGGTCCACATGCTCAGACAAAATATCTGATAACATAGAATATTTTTAAGAATTAATTAAGCCCTACTATTATAAAGAACAATGTTATGAAGAAAATAATGGGATGAGGAAAGTATTTAAAGATACCTGTTGTGATAGTTAATAAAAATATATAGAAAATTATTGGAAATCAACACTTGTCATGATAGGCACTAGTGGACATCTATGGAACAAAAAAATTCCTCCAAATAGTAACAGAGTGAAATGTAAAAAGTCAGGCAATTTCAGTTTTTAGCACAACAATAAATACTTCACAGAAGTAAACATATTAACAGAAGGAAATAGAGAAAAACAAGTCACTGCATCTGCCCCCTCATTTTGCAAACATTAACAAATTTCTTTTACTGTAAAGAACAGGAGACATTACTTCCAGAAGTTTGATCTATGGATATAGAGCAAACACTCAAGTAAGATTACTGATAAAAACACGACCTCAGAAAGTACAGATATGTTGTTAAAATAATATTTTACTTTAAAAAAAATGAAATTGGTTGTGCATATAAAAATTGTATTGTTTTTGGTTTAGGATCAGAAGATTTCCAGATCCCTTAATATTTAATGAAAAATTTATAATAGTTCTTATTAAGTTTAACCTTTATCCAAGTCTGGCTTCTGAAATTCAGAAAAAGAGGTTCCCAGCCTAAAACCAGACCAAAAACTCAGACTAGACTACACAAGCACAAAATCAGTGTTTCTTCTGCAATAATTATGTTCAGCAATTGAAAAAAAAATATAGGCAGAATAAGTGGTTTATAGATTCTGATTTATTTTAATATTTGGGGGGGGGGAAGTACCTTTAATCTCCATGGATCATTTATAGTTTATCTTGGCTATGAATTTAACAACCTGGGTGTAACTTTTTCTGGGTGCAAGTTAACAATTCTGAGAGCTGACACTTGTTTCATAGTCCTGCTTAAGGAAGATGGTGGAGGTAGGAGGGAAAAGATGAAAAAGAGAATAGAAACAAAGGTCACAGACATCAGAATAGTTAATATTTTATAAAGAAAATATGCATTTGTCTTTTGTCCCAAAGTTTCTTAGGGATTTGAGGCTAGAAGGTGGTTTACCCTGCCAAAATAAGGACATCTCCTTCAGTGAGCATGTAGGACAGCTTTATTCTCCATGCTTAGGAAAATAAAAATCACGTCTTTTTGCCAATGTAATTCTACAGAAAAAAATTTTCCCTGGGTGAAAACATTTATATGTAGCAATGCAGGATGGCAAAAGAAGACAGGCTACACTGAGAACAGCTCAGAAGCATAAGAAATTCAGCAGAAAGCAGAGGTATGAAAAGTGCATTTACATCATGCTTCCAGAAGCTCAGCTATCTTTATACTCCTCTGGATTACTCCTAGTTAAAACTGCCAACTAGATTGCCCCCCCACTATTCTTTTTACATGTTCAGCAAGTACTCACCTTTCACTGTTTGACATTGAGATCCACTATTCTGTACTTTCATGAGCTCTTTACAACCTTTGCTGATATTCCTACTTCAAGTGAAATGCAAAGGGTAAGGAAAGTCAGGCAATTATATTTTGAAAGTGCAATGTTCTGGACAGCAACCCCATGTAAGGCTGGGAACTTCCAAACTACATACTCTTGGTGTTTGAAGAACCAAAAAGAAAAGTACTCAGCATGGGTACCGACCTTTCCATTTTGAGCTTTATGAATTTTAACATTCCTGTGGGGATTCACTTGGACTTAACAACTAAACACAACTAAGCAAAAACTGACAGTTCCTTCAGAATAAGTAAATATTACCCATATTCTACAAATAAAGAAACTGACACATGGTTTGATTGCCAGGCATGTCAAATTCTAACTAATCTCACTGATTTCATACCAGCCAACCGGGTCAAACAGCTGCACATGGTTCTGACATCACCATCAAATGAAATGGCCCTCAGGAGATACCAGTTATTCATTTTGTGTGTCATTAACCTGACAATTATATGAACTCGGACAACAGAAAAAATCATCTCTCCCGTTAGCTTGGTCCAGTGCTCAGAGTTAGGATAGTGAACACTTTGGAAAGAGTGACCCTTTTTTGGAATAATGAAATGTATATATTTTTAGAATCACCACCTCCATCTTCTCTCCATAAGCCTCTAAATCTTGTCTAATTTATTTTATCGGACTTTGCCAGCTCCTTTATTTCTTACCAAAACCTTATTTTTTCTTGCATCAGCAGCTCCTACATAGCACTTATTGAAGCCATTCCAAAATAATTACTTCTCCTTTAATTTTATTACAACTGTGTCTCTTGTCTGTCTACAACCTTGTTTCAGCTTCTGATATCTTTCCATATCAAGTACCAGATGTTCATCATGGACTCAAAACCAGCAGGGAACCTGGCTAAGACATAGTGGGGCTGACAGATAAGCAAGGTATAAAAAGTACCCTCACTGATAATAAGGTCAAAGGGAAAAAAAATGAATTGCCTTTTTGCATCAGTGTCGACTGCAAAATATCTTAGGAAGCTTCTAATTTTAAACCTAAGGGGAAGGATTAGAAGAACTTGCTCAGTTGGAATATCTTTCTCTATTCAAATATCTGTCGAAGATACTTTGGAAAGACTCAGAAAAAGAACAGTAAAAAATCCACCACAAACTGAATACATCACTCAGTTTCTCTAGGAATTAAATTAGAACTGAGCCATCTTTCAAACCAGCCTCAGTATCAGAGGACAAAAGCTAGTAAAAATAGTAATGCCTTAACAACTAGTAATAATATTAATTTCTGAAAATTCTCAATTATACCTGATTTCTAACCAACACATTGATAGTGTAACACAAAATACAGTTAGTAGACACATAGGAACTATGGTGAAGATTCAACAGCAGTTGTTTCAATCTGAATTTGCAAAATTATTATAGGATATTTTTATAAACTCAGTGAACATGGAGTGAAATGGATGAAACAGGGAAACAAGTGCTTTTGGAAATGCCTTTCAACTAAAGCCAAAAGAAGCTTCAGATACCAAGAAAATATGATTGGTATTCACAATTCAAAAATTATTCATAATAATCAATAATAAAGCTGACACCAAGGAGTTAATGAAGGAAACACTGTTGTTAAGGGACTGAATTAATCCTTTCATTTTAGTGACTGATAAAAAAGCACGCGAAGTAACACACATGGAGAAAAACAATTCTGACCATATTTTCCTGGTGCATTAAATTATCTGTTGTCAAACAAGAAAAAGATGCTGCTGTTGATGGTCATCTGAACATATAGTGGTTCTCATTAGTAATCAGAAAGACAAACAGAATGATAAGAACTGTTAAGAGGGAAATGCAAAAATGCAATCAGGAGTAGTAGTAATCTATTATAAAGTAAAAAATTATATGGACAAGAGGAATAGGGAAGTTTTTTGGTTTTTTTTTTTCATGCAAGGACTACTGGTCACTCAAAAATCTTCAAAACATGAGACTGAAGAGCAAAAATTAAGGAGTACTTTCCCTTTTGACAAGTAATCCAATTATGAAGCTCATTGCCACATGATGCAAGGGAAATCAATGTGTAAACAGTATCAAAAAGTGTTCATTCATTAAAAAAAATTATTTTCAGAATTTCAGAACTTCAGGAAGATTTACATCATAGTTGCTGCCACATTTTCATCTTTTCTTATGCTCATTTTTTAAGCTCTTCAGTGCTTACATCTGCTCTTCTGCAATATTATGCGATAAACTCCTAGCTCTACAGTGAGATTTGTCTCTTTCTCCCACACATGATTTGATGCTGCAAAGCTACTGTTTGGTTACTGATCCTCTGTGTATCACACAGCCCACTATAATTCTCATCCTTCTGTTCTTGTCCTTACAAACCCCCTCCTTCTGTCAGCCTGCTAACATTAATTTATGCTTATAGGTTCTGCTCCAATTTAATTTCCTCAAATTATGTTCCGTTGTCTTTTGGTCCTTTGTTATTCTAGCTGTCCTTCCAGTGACCCTTGTCACTCCTGGCTACCTGATGTATTATCTCTATTTAAATTACTGTCTTTCTGGGTTTCCTTTTTACTTACTATCCTGGAAATGTAACTGCCCACTGATTCTGCTGCCCATATGATGCATGCTGTTGGAAATGCTTTTACTGTGAATGCTATCAAGTAGGTCACATTTCCAGTACCCAGACAAATTACAGAACTATACAGGAGATAGATCTGTGATCTCCATTTTACTACCCATGCTGTAGCCTGTACTTTAGATAAAATATTAAATACAGCCTCACAAAAGATTTCCCAAATAAATATTAAGGTGATGATCTTTTATTCTGTTTAATTTCAGGGCATAAGAAATGGTACCACAGGGTTTGCCAGGCATTATTTTAAATTATTCAATGATCCTATTGCAGAAGTACCTGTAGGTCTGTGACACGTATTTAATGTTAGGAAGCAGAGCAACAGCATGTTTACCAGTCCTCACTCACTGATAATAACTGCTTAAATCTACCTGTAAGAGGCACATTGCCCAGCAAAGAGGCAAAAATAATCAGCCAGAAGTCACACAGAGCAGAGAGAGTGAGGACAGCACAAGAAAAGAGACAGCAGAGAGAGAAATACAACCTGCATAACTGACTGCTGAAAGCTCTTAAAAGAGAAATCATAACTTGATTTTCCAGTTTCCAGAGTCATGAATATGCAGGTTACAGTAAAAGGAAAAATAAAGTAGAAAGTTCTTAAGCAACTGAGTGTCATACTATACCAGAACCCCTACAAAAGGGAAGATCAGTTGTGCCTGGCCATATATGTTTTCAGACCTCACAATATAAAGTTCCTTTATTTATTGGCACACTTAATAAAATCAGTCTGAATCTTTTGCTCATATTCCACATTTTGAAATCCTTAATAAACACTTTTAACCATTTCTTAAATTATTGAGTGCACTTTTTGAAGTAATGTTGCTTGAAATTAGATGAATGGTTCTACAAACAATTACACAGTTAACAGAATCAGCCATCAAAATATTATTACCTCCAGTTTGGTGATGAAAGCAAAGTGTTGGATTTTTTTGATATGCACAGCTACATGCACCAAACATCTCTTTGTAATATTAAACAATTGCAAAAACATTACGGAACTGTAGGTAACAAAATAAGATAAAAGCTGTATATACCATGAAAAACCTAGTGTTAGTTTTTCTTGCCATTGCTAAACTGTAGGCATGTGAAATCACAGCAAGCAGATTCAGTTATTCCTGGACCAACAAATTACAACTGCTCTACTAAATAAAAAGAGTAAGGTCTCTAACGCTGAAAATAAGTGGCATACAGAGCTTGTGTCCCAATAGCTAAACTTTTCACACTCCAAAGAGGGTGTTCTTGTCTATGCACATGTTAGGAACATGTCCTGATCAGAGTATCTTTGAAGTGAGCATGAACACTATCTGGAAATGTGCTGGTACAGCCAAGAGCTATATTAGGGAGTGTCTTAAGAAATTCTGAGGAGAATTGTTAAGGATGAATGTGCGACAGTGCTCAAGCCAGAGTCCTGGCTCTGCTGAGTTTACTGATGCTGCTGTAACTAGAGGGAGTACCTCCTCCTCATTTCTGTGCTTCACCTTTCACAAATTTTCATTCTGGATGCATTAAGGAGAGCAAGCTACTTGATTAACATCTCTTGTATGTAAGTGCAGATACTCTTTTCCAAAACAAGAGGAGTAAAAATTTTGCTTATGGCATTCCTTTCCCTAAATCTTTGGCAGAGTACTTGGATTGCAGCACTACCCCCAAGTGACACATTACTACCAGGACACACACAGCTGATGCAGTGGCAGCTCAAGCTTCCTTAAGTACTTCTTGTTTCTCATCTCCCCTGCTCTCCCCCTAAACAAGTGTCTGTGCTATCTGTGAGAGGAAATTTAACACTTTGTTTCCCACAGCTGGCCGTGCCTGGGTAAGCATCTCGCCCTGAGGCAACACTCAGGTAACAGCTCTGAAAATTGCTGCACCTTCTCAGCTTTTAAAATTAGTTGGATGCACTTAGTGTTCATTCAAATTCTGGCAATTAGTCAATAATTTAATTATGTCTGTCAACGGAATTTCTAGGAGAAGTACTATTATATGAAGACCAAAAGCCATTGTCAGCTGAAATTATACTGAACTTAGCACTAAGAGTTTGAGGTACTGCTCAGTAAAATAGGTATTTTTTTTTTACTAAAAGCTGCTTTTACCATTAATGTAAATTAAGGATTTTTGGTATCAACAGTTTACAAAACTTGTTTCTTCATATAATTCCAAGGAAGACTCTGAATTAGAGCAGGTATGTGGTTTCCTACTATATTTACATGCAGGCTCTAATGGAAACTGGAAGAGTTCTTCCTCTTTTATTAATTTCTGTTGAATTGCAAACATTTCTTGCTCAGTCTTAATCCTAGCTGAAAGAACTATGTCTGAATTGTCAATTAAGCTTCAACTATTTTAGCCAAATTTAGCCTGGTTTTCATTAGTAATTGCATAGCCTGAATTAAGAGATATTCTTTTAACAAATTTCTAACTATCTTTTAATGAGATAAAACTCAAGTGATAGCATTTGTCTCCATAAGTAGTCCTTGAATGAATTTCACACCACTTTTGCACTTTAATACCACTTAGTATAACATTTCCTTTTTATTTGTTCTTCACTCATTCCGTAAACAGTCACTGGACCGGGGAAAAAAAAAAAAAAAAAAGGCAAACCAGCAGCCAAGTCTCCGTAACCCCAGCAGAGTGCTTTAGCCAATTGTACACAGAAATGGGTTTCCTTTCCCTCTTTTCTTGGAGAATCCTGAATTATCTTCTGGGGAAAAAAAGAAACAGCTTGACATGCCAAGTCCTGCCTCTTCTCTCCAGGACTGCTGGGTGATTAAGAGACTCTTGAAGATGTGTCTGAGTATCCTAATCAGAGAACTTGTGTCTCTGAAACCATCAGTGTGTGTCTTAATCACAAAAATCCTGAAAAGAAAGGGAAGACACCAGAAGCATTTCTGCTTCTTGAAAGACTGATCTCTGACTGGATTCAGGAGGAAAGGAGAAGACTCCTAGGATACATCTGTCAAGCCAAAGGGGGTGATGGTGTTTGAACACCCTGTCATGTCTCTGGTTGCTGCTACAGGTAGGAGCAGCTCTCCTGGAAATCCTGAAGAACCAATCTGAAGAAATAAAAACAACACTAGACATGAAACATTAATGTTTAGGCTGTGGAATTATTTTCATATAGGGTGAATATGAGAATTTTTTCCCCTCTTAGTTAAGCCTATGTAGCCAAGTATTTTTAAAATGTTTCCCATTGAACAAAAAAAAAAAAAAAAATTAACTGTACTAACTTCAGTAAACAAAATTTGGACCTTATTATCATGCACCTCTAAAAGTGTTTCCTCTAGTCCCATCCTCACATAAAGTTTTTTTGTATTAAACAAACTTTTCCCTAGAGGAAATAAAGACTTTTAATTAAACAAACCTTAAATGTTCCCAGATGCTAATTTGCAAATATTATATGCTCTCTGTAAATATTAATAATAAATTAATAATCCATTCAACTTCAAAATTGGTTATTTAGAACCTAACTTCCTGTTGCTGTCATGACCTATGGTCACTGCACACAGCACTCGATATGTAGCAACTTTCTAGCACTAATTTCAGACCAAACGTACCTTACAGCACAAAAAAAATCGGGAAAATCTTCATAAAGAAAATTTGTCTAGACACAGAGGCAGAGGGACGGCATCCAAAAATTTTAGGCATCTTTGTGACTCCACTGGTATATTTTGTTTCATTGGAAAGGTCTCTTTATAAAGGAGAACTGTGACTGCTTGGGAGCATTGGCAGATGGGGCAGGGACCAAGAAACTGGATCAAGAAAATTGTGGGGCTCAGAATATGATAATTTGTCATAACTGTTTCTGGTAGTGTTTATATTGATCTAAAGTCAGTTCAAAACTGAGACTAGAGGGTTAGAATATTCATAGTGATGCCATTTCTCACTGTTGTACACAGGCAAATATGAGTATAGATTTATTCAGACATATTTCACAGACACAGCTTAAAGGAGACCTATGTCTAAAATTCCCAAAAGCTCAGCCCAAAACTGTTTAAAGACAAATTCATAGCTCATACAAATAAAGAGATTTACATCTGCTATCCATTAAACCTCTCTCCAATGTTCAACCTGCCCCGACTTGCCCAGCAGTTGCAATTTGAAAAAAATCATCTAGCTCTGTCTTGGGATTCTGCAAATCTCACTGTACAGCCACTTCCCCCACCTTTTCTTCCAGAGCATCCAGCTGTATCCATAAATGTCCCACAGAGACTGAGCATAACTACACCTGTCACAGTCCACTGGGCTATCAATATCCCTGACACCATTCCTTTTTTACAGATTGCTATTTACCTCCTATCATTCTTGACCTCTCCTCCCTCCTCTACTAGATTCACTCAGATTCACTGGAAACTTCATTATAAAAATAATCTTGTGTACAGCTGTATCTTTAATAATGCAGTTCTGAACCAGCACAGTACACGATAGAATTCCCAAAGTCATTTAGCATGAGCACAACCAAGGTGTATTAAACTAAATAAAGAATTAAGAAAACAATATCAGGTTTTCCCTTTTCAACAATAGAATAAAACAGTCAAGCTCAAGTAACTCTAAGGAAAACAAGTAACTTTGGCTATGTTCTCAATTATGTATTATGTAATACGCCCAGTTATATGAGAGTAATGGAAATACTGATGTTTTGAGGAAAACTTGAATTTACCAGAACACAAGCACATAGAAGGAGAGGTCCACTTAGTCATAAAAAATCATTCCCCAAATTTACTAGCACTACCTATATAAGTGTTCGCATTAGTTTTTGCTTGATAGCGCTCCTTTGAATGCCTGCAATGCCTAATAGTTTATATTTTGTATGTAACATAGCTAGGACAATATACATGGCTGCTGAATGGGTACTAGATGGGGACCAGGTCCTGGGTTATGCTTTGTACCAGGTTTATATATTAACAGCTCTTTTTACTGCATCAGTGTTTTCAGAATACAGTGTTTTCAGAATACACTGAAATTAAGGTTCATGAATCAGTTTCAGAAACCTAAAAAACTGCACATCTCTGTGATGGCATTTGTGTCTGGTTATGTGCAAAGGCTGTAGGACATCCTCCTGACACAAGGCTGAGGCCACAGTCAAGAGTGGAAGGACAATGGGACCTGCAAGACATGGATTCACTGGTAAAACCTGGGCTGATCTTGTGTCAGTGTGGATAATCCTCTAAAAATGACTTGAATTTGTTGCTGCAGCTCTCTATGGAGCATGTGTGGGAAGGGCATTTTGCAGTGTAAGTGCATCAATACACTGAGGGTGAAACACGAAACAGAGGAGGGAGATAAGAGAGATTTGGGCTCTTAGCAGACCTGGGGCCTGGGTGAACTGTGCTTTCCCCTTCCTCGCATGTGTTCAAGCTGCTGTGATAAATATATACTAATATAATGTTGGCTTTTTGTAGATATTCATTGTGTGTATGGTGTTATTCTTTTTACAGAAGTAGTATATAACCAATGTTTTAATTTCTGTTATGAACTAGATTTTGATATAGTAGTAAAAAACTAATAAAAGTAGTTTAAAAAAACTTTCCTTTACTAACCACACTACCTGCTTGACTGGATAACACCCAAAAAGAAGACCTGCCACTGATACCTGACTATCAGCCTATAACCAGATGTGAGGACTATGGACCCAAGCCCAAACTGCGAATCGATAACCAAAGCTAGAAGAAACCACAGCCGAAAAAGCGCATGCTCTAAAAAGGCGGGACCAAGGAGGAGCCATGCAAAATAGTTCTTGGAACATGCAAAATAGTTTTGAGAAAAGTTTGAATATGCATGAATGCTTATGAATAGGCATAAGGCTGACGCAACACAAAGAGTATTTAAGACGACTCCCTCAATGGCAGGTGTGCTTCTTGGCCCAGGGCCAAGCACCCAGCGCTGTTTCTTTGCTTTATTGTTTGGTGTCCCCTATTGTCTTTTATTAAACTTTTTAAATTTCAACAGGAGAGTGAAACTTGTTTTTCACACTGCTCTGGGCAGCTGGCTGGTGCAGAAGTTCAGCTCAGTGATGTCAGACACTGTATCAGCACAGATAGCCAAAAACCTGCCTGGTCCTATTCCTGGGACAGATTCATTCACAAATAACTGTTGATTAAGTTAAACTGCAGATGATATAAAAAGCCAAAAATTCTGTGTGATTTATCACCTCTGGGAGTTCTTCTGATGAAGGAACTCTTGTTTTCTCCTGTTCTTCATTAGAAAGAATGCCTATAAATGATAGCATGTAATCTTCTTTAATTTTTAATTCCTTTAGCATGGGCATGGCTTTTCCTAAAGTCTCAGTTGGGAGTAGGTCTTTTACTTTCCTATTTTTCCTATTTGTGCTGATTTTGGCTGTCATAGAGTTAATTATATTCACAGTAGCTGGTATGGGGCTGTGTTTTGGTTTTGTGCTAGACACAAAGTTGGTAACACAGGCATGTTTTCCGTATTTCTGAGCAGTGCTGGCACAGAGTCAGGGCTTTTTCTTCCTTTCATCCCACCAGTGAACAGGCTGGGGTGCACAAGTAGCTGGGAGGGGACACAGCCAGGACAGCTGACCTGAAATGACCACAAGGATAGACCATATCACATGGAGTAATGCTCAGCATATAAAGCTGAGGGAAGAAGGAATATGGGGGGAAGTTTGGAGTAATGGTGTTTTTCTTCCCAAGTCCCTGTTACTTGTGATGCAGCCTGGAATTCCTGGGGATGGCCAAACACCTGCCTGCCTGGGAAGGGGTGAATTAGTTTCTTGTTTTTCTTTGCTTGTGTCCACAGCTCTTGCTTTACCTATTAAACTGTCTTTATCTCAACACATGAGTTTTCTCACTTTTATTCTCTCAGTTCTCTCCCCCATTCCACCACGGGAGAGGGAGCAAATGGCCGTGTGGGATTTAGTTGCTCTCTGAGGTTAAACCATGACACCATAAGTAATAACAATAATAAACCAAATTATTTCACTATTTTCACCTTTCTATTCTCAAAAGGTGGACTCTGTCACTTTATGCCACAGGTGGTTTACTATTGTCAGTGTGAAGCATTAATTAAACTAATGACCTGCAAGCTGGCCATAAAGTACCTATTTTGGTGGACTGCCCTGAGATATGATAGAATTCCCAAGGAACCAGCACTGGAAAAATTCTGAGTAATGCATCACTTGAAAATGCTGACTTCTCTGGACCCATAAAGGAAGGAGGACAAACGAGACAGAAATTCATAACTATTTGTTCTTAAAAAGAAAATGGAGTGTAGCCAACTTTCTTTATTACATAAAAAAAAAGTGTGTCTTCCTTCCCTCTGAAACCAGTGCAATTCCTCATATTTCAAATTCAATAGAAACTAGACAGCCCTGCTGTGCTGCCTTAGTAGCCAGCAATAAACTTCCAGTAGTTGTTATCCCTTTGCACTAGTCTGACAGATACATGGGGGCACCAGAAAAAGGCAAAGACCCCACAAAGTCCCCACTGACATAATTTTCTAATATCTTAATTAATTTTTCAATGTCTTTAATTAAGCAATGACTGTCAAGTTTGGAAGTAACCAATCAGACAGCAAGAGATCTGAGAAAGTATCCAAAAAAATAAATTTCCACAGCATGATAGAGATGTCTTACTAGAGACATAATTCTAAATTTTTTTTCCTTTCTTTCTCACACACAAAAAAATTGCATCCTCAGAGAACACCCCACTATATTGGTAATGGATTTTTGTACTCTGCATAGATATTTTCCTATGCAATGGAAGAAAGCACATTCTATAGTAGGAAAGAGGACACTTTGCTCAGTGTCTGATTAATCAAGGGCTATAGAACAATGGAATAGAAGTATTACCAGGTTTCTAATACTGGGATTAAAAATTGAATCCATTGTGAGCATATTTTTAATATCTAGCTATTTAATAATCACAGTTATTAATCATATTTGGAACAATTACTGCTAATTTTAATTTTATTTTACCAAGAACTACATGATGGAAGATACAAGGAGAAGGAATTCTTAACTTGAAGGTGAAAAGTGGTGAGAAAAATTCAAAGAAAGATTTCTTCTTTTTTATTTTCATTTTCGGTCACACTAACGTTTTGTTCTGGCTGTCCTTTAGTGTTTTTATTTTGTTTTGTCCTTCTTTCCTCCTCTTTGAAACAATATCAAAAATGTTCCATTTTATGCTCTTCATTTATAAATGTAAAATAAAAGTTTGCATATATGCATTTTGAAGGAAAATCTGTTTATCACTGTAAAGACTTTCGAGTAAAGTTCAGTGAATAAATAAACAAGGGGCACTATCTAAATACCACGTTTCCCAGAAATTATGCAGGAGCTTTAAAGATGCAAGGTGCATCGACATCATGTTTTTATAATTGGCCTTCTCTCTCAGTGTTATCAAGTTTCTCAGATGAAAAACAACTGCTGTCAAGCCCGTAAAAGCCCCCAACTAATTATTCCATCTGAAAATTTGTCTCCCTATGAATTTATATAGAAATAGTAGCAAAGAACAATTTTTTAGTCTGATTCCAGGGAAAGGTTCTGTATGCTGGACCAAAGAGGCTAAAAGATGTCCTGTTTTACCACTCTGTTCCAATATATCCTACAGCTGTCCCTGATTATGAGGTGGGATTTAGAGACTGAATTCCGTTATAAAAGTGTTCCACAATTGTTTTCATACTACTCAAAATTTAAAATAGTGAACAATCACCAATGCATACAATCTAGAAAACCTTCAAAATTATTGTTAATTTGTAAATGGATGCAAAAGGCTTTTAAAAATGTTTTTAAGGTTAAGGGAAAAGGTCATAACTTGCATAAAGCTATTGGTATGTAAAAATGCAAGAAACATCAATAAAAAGTACAACTAAAAATAATGCAGCAGAGAAAACCAGCTTAACAGGTAAAAAGAAACACAGGCATTTTGATGTTGTATTTTAAATCACCGGCAAAGTTATTGCCATTTGGGCTTCACATGCCTAATAATAGTGAAATTAGATAATTATCTAGCTGAGAAATAGGCAAGTTTTCAAATGTCCAGATGGTTCCACCACCCACCTCATTTAGCAATGCTTCCTTTATTCACACTGCTCTAACATGCTGCCCATTTCCTCAATTTGTACCCATTAACTGACAAGAAAAGGGCTGAGCTCAGAAATCAACAGGCTCTGACAGGAAACCAATTCCCAGGATCCCTCTTAGAAGAAGCAGGATTTTAACCGATGTTGCCCAGGAGACAGCTGTAGCAAATAAGTCCATATCTAAAGTAATATTAGTGAAGCAGGCAAAAGGATTTACAGTACAAAGATCTCTTAATATTCTTGGTAAGCTGCATGGAAAGATCTTTAGTCCACAGAAGTCGAGCTTGGGCTCAGGATAAGAACACTAACATTACTTATTTCCCATTCACTACTGAATGAAACTTCCATGTGTTGCTAAGTGACCCAGCTACAAAATGCAGTTTATACAGCTTGGCAGATGTAAGAGGAAAGGTCAGATTTATGGTGGAAAGCATTTCACGGCTGTGCAAACACCAGAGAGCTCCCCAGTTCTGGAAGTTCTGAGGGGGAGTGGCTGCTTCACCACAGCCACAGATGTGTTGCAGGCAAGGGCTTGGTTTGCTATGGGCTACATTTGTAAAATATTCAGCCTTCTGAATACTTCACAGTGGCAGAGCAGTGGCACACTTGGCCCTAAAGGGACGAATACACGAAGGTCATCTGACAGATGTCATTGTATTTTCTCTATGTATTTTCTCTAGTATTCCTCTTATTACCCTGCTGATTCTAAAAGATATTTTAAAGCATTGTTGCTTTTACTGCCTTTAAAACTTGAATGTTCATTATGCCAGAATGGCAAAGAGATCACTTCATTTAGTTTGTCATATGTGGACAACAAAGAATAAATAAAATGTTTAGCATTTTGTTTTGTAATGCTGAAAGCAGTTAGCAAATAATGAAAGCTTCATTTCAAGGTCTTTAACGGTAACTGCCTAGGAGAGAAATATAATTCACCTGACACTGAACAAAGCTGAAATGCTGTGACGACTGTATCTGTTACACAGGCTGGGAAACATATTAGCTAATTATCTGTAGGCATAACGATTCCCTGGCAAAACCTAAATTAAAATGGAGTTGCTACTGAGAGCACATATTAGTAGTTTAAGGTAAATTACAAACCAGGCATTTTATAATTATCCTTAAATCTTTCATTTTACTCTAAGACATGGAGTGAAGGTTAAAAGAAGGCCATGCACGTTGGAGGCAGAAATCCAGTGGGGGGACCAAAACCACCTTACTTCAGCACTGTTGAAGATGCCACAGATTACCAATGAGATAGATTTCACATTGAAATCCAGTCCCTACACAGCATCAGATAGCAAAAAATTCATTTTGCTTACAAGTGGATGTGTCAAACTATCAAACTTTTCTAATACAACATAAATAGGGGACGCTCTGGAACTGACAGTGTATCAGTCAGTGCTAGTGGCAAATGATCAAATCTTTAATAACTACAAAACTAAAATCTTAATTTAAAATCTTTAATAACAAATAATCTAAAATCTCTTAAGAACGAAATTTGCATTGGGCACCCTTTAGAGAAGAAAGATACATCCCTGAAGAAGAAAAAAGGGGAAGACATACAGAAAGATTAAAATTTAGAAGTCTTAATAGTATCAGAGGAAGTTGATCTGACCTGCAAAATACAGTCAGAGTACTGAGCTGATGGATGCTTTCAGTTACTTCTACTTTCTGCTACAAAATTAGGAAGTAAGAGATTACCAATATATTCACAATACCGCAATATCCTTAAAGAGAAAAGGGAAAAAAATGAGACAAATTCATAGATCAAACCTCAAAAGGGAAATAGAAAAGCAACTGAGGAACTCTAAATTATCTGCTTGTATTATCAGTAACCTGTTTATAAATAGTGGTGTATAAATACTATCATCCTTTTTGTCCTTCAGCTATGTCTATTATGGCCAGGTAAGGGAAATATGAGGACTCATAAATTCAGTTCAAAGACAACAACATTTTTCTTTGGTTGGCTTAATAGATGACTGCTTTTAACATATGAGTATTTAAAAAGGAATCTTTTGAAATATATACACATACATACTTCTTCAAGAATCACATTCTTATTCCTTCATAACAACATATACATTAAGAAAAGCCACTACTTCTGAATATTAAAAAGCTTGAAAAGAGTTTTATATTTCTCTCTCACACACTTCAGACTACATATCTTCCCAAAAGAGAAAAGAAACAAGAGCAAACCATTTTTGTATTTTTTCCTTTTTGAACAGAATGTAAGAGGGACCACAATCGAGGTTTTGGATTATTACAATTTGCAATATTGTAATTTCCCAAAGGATTAAAACACCAGATTTCATCATATTCTCTTAATTCTTTCCTTCATTTGCTGTAAATTTGTTCAGGGAAGGGAAGCTTAATTTACTTTCCTGACAAATAGTAGACAAGGCAATGATACCATTGCACTCCCCAACTCCTCAGTTACCAAATCCACTCCCCTTGTCCTCCCCAGCTATGATAGCAACAGTATTTTTACTCTGCAACAGGTGAAACATCAGGATGGAAGAAAAAACAAATTATGATATGCTTGGTAAATATTGTCTAACAGTAAAGTGTATCTATTGGAAGCCTTTGTGCATTTCTGGTGAAAAACTGTAATAAACTTTAATCTGTATTATTTCCTTTATCTCCTTGCCTCAGTAATATTAATACCAGGGTGACCAGGGCTCAGCAACAAGCTGCTTTGCCACAGCAAATACAAACCGCTGTTGTTGTTTAGCACTGCTTCACACAACCATGGTAAGGAAATACATTATCATTTTCTTTAGATTCAAAATTTGCCATCCAAAGCAAAGAAAAACGTTTATACCTTCAAATAACAATTAATTTCATTTTAATTCATAGTCCGTTGGAAAATAATCCTCTAGTAGGCTGTCCAATAGCATTTTTCCCTCATCACATAATTTGTGATTTTCAGCTACTAGGCACTTTGTTTAATATATAGCTAATATCAGAAAATCATGCCTGTATGACAGTGCAATTCATTTTTTTACCCTTGGGGCTAATCTACACATAACTTTTGAACCAGTTTAATTTTTCTGTGAGTAGGCTGCTTTTACCAAATTAATTAAGCGAATAAACCTTCAATTTTGATTTTAACAAGCTGGTGTTGGATTGTCTGTTACAACACAAAATGTATTTCCATCTATTATCAAAATAAGCTGTCCTGATACAAGCATGTATTTCTTTGTGTTGCATTATTAATATAATGGTATTGCATTTTACACTCTATAAGACATTAATGATATATACATAGCTACTAGGATAACTAGAAGGATTGTGTAAAGAAATCTCTAGGAAGCACAGATTTCAGGGAAATGAAGATGTGCTAGTACAAATAAAGGTAACCAGGCATAGGTAAAAATGTTTTTGTTATGTAATGGAATAGCTATAGATCATTTCACCTAAAAAAAAACACTTTAAAAAAAAGCAATATTTAAAATCTTGGTATAGAAGGGGCTTCTGAGTCTGGATCTACCTCACACAACCCACAGGTTTCCTGGGATACCATCTGGAGGTGCATCCTGATTTTCTTAGGGAGAAACATCCTCACAAGTGTGTCTCTTCTCAAGTGTTTGTTCCTCCAGAGAGGACTGCAGTGTACTTTCAGAGGTATCTGGTTCTAAAATGCACTGTAGCCTACTCCAGCACATAAATACAGATAGCCTCAAAAGGTTATAAAGCCTTAGAAATAATGTATGTGTGTGTCTGACTCTTGGCATTCTTCTGCATAGTGCTTTGAAACGAAAAAAGTTTTCTATAACATGCAAAACTAACAGCATCTATCCATTTATCAGTTCATACATGCAAGCACACATTCATTTATTCATTACTAAATCCATAACCACATTTCCCACTTCCACCCTAGCTGAGGAGCTCTTTGTTCACAACTCGAAGGAGAAATTCAAGGACAACGGGTTAATGCAGTTAGAAGGGAGGACAGAGAAGGGCTGATCCAGCTAATGCTGTGCTACACTGAAAAGTACTGGAGTGATTTCTGAGCAAATCACTGACAGTAAAAAGCTATATGGCTATATACCCACAACAAGTCAAGGAAAGGCTGTTCCATTATTTTCTTTCCTGATTCACTTTCTCTTGAAGGACAAATGTGGCTAAAACACAACATTTTACCCTTACACATAAAGGTTTTGTTGCCTTTGATGTTCATGAAAACAGTGTAATTCTTAAGCTTTTTATACTTGAGAAGCTTCACTGCAGAGAAACTGAACAAGCACAGAAGTGCATTATATTAAAATGCAGATAATTATGATGGGGAGTTACAGAGATGTATGGATTGGGATAAAGACAACAATGAAGTGTGGTCTTCACTTTTAAAACACCTTATCTTTACAATTCTAAACATCTTCCCAAAAGCAACAGAAATATCTAAATGTTGTGTACTATTAACACGTACACAACCTGAATGCCACATTTCAGTATAGCATGCAAGATTCTTACAGCCCAGTTCAGGTCACCTTTAGTGGATTTCCAGTTAACACATCCCATCAAAGTACTGCACAATCTCTTTAAATTGAAACCCATGTGAATACATTCTGTATAAATGGCACCGCACTGTTAAACCTTCATGGACTCTGTTATGTTTTCTTTCTCAGGTGCTTGCTCACTGTGAAAAAAATTGGACCATATTTAAGGAGCAATACTATCATAAAAGGAAATTCTTTCTTTTCGTGCAAATTTGAAGCTATCACAAATAAGCAGAAAAAAAAAACCCAGTTATGAGCAAACATCACAACACTACCTCAAGAAAATTTGGGAAGATTCAAGGAGGTATAAGCAGGTTCAGCGCTCAGGACCATGTATTTAGGAATGCATCCTGTACTCAGGCAAAGTGAAGGACCTAACTGTTAGCTTCATTTAGAAGCACACTACAATCCTGAATACAAATGAAATTCAGAAACTGTTGCTGAAAACATGACAAGGAATTTGTTTTCTGCCAGCAAATGGTTATATTTGAGCGGAGGATTGCAGCAGAGGGAGAATTGCCTAGTTACTGTTCCAGTCAATACATACTGAGGCTCTTTGCAACACTAACAATAAAAGAAGTTTTAAGTACCAGTACACTTGCTTAAATGATGAAGTTCTCAGAGCTTAACAGTGCAATTTAACCCAGGAGAACTCATACACATAGAGAATGCCTGGCAAACCTGGTAATGTCCTGATTAGGAGGACTGCACCACTGCTCAGGGGACTGCAAATCAAAACTGCTTAGGGATTTTAAAAAGTAACCTTTCACAGCAGTGAAAATACACACTTCTTATTCACTGCCTGGCAAAGAAGCTCCTTCTCAAACAGACAGAAAAAAACCATAGAACTCGGAAAATTCCCTGCAATTTCTTTTCTTTTTTTCTCTTCCTTTTTTTTCTTTTTTTTTCCTAAAGTGGACAAACTACAAAACTGAAGACCCTGGAGGCTTGTCTGGGCTCATTTTCCATCAGTTCACTAAGCCTGATGTGGTTTGAACACAAAGTGCTCCTGGGCTGTTCAGCTTTGCCTAGCCTGTCTTTGTTAGCCATCTCTTGACAAGCACTCTGTCTGAGATTCATGGCATGTAGCCAGTTAAGAGCAATTCATGTTAAATCAGACCATCACATTAAATGCTAGCCCCCCACACAAAAGATTTGACAGCAAAAGCTGGCCTCGCAGAAACCACAGTTAAGTTCTTGCACATATGCAATTTCTGTGTTAACATTTCATTAGAATGTGGGCTGATGCAACGGCATGAATGAAAGAAACCAAGGAGCAAAACCCAGCCTTCAAACCAGAGTATTCCAATTTTTATGGCTATTTCAGCATCCTCAGCTCAGCTCTAAAGACTTTGAAACACTGCTTGGCCTTAGTTCCTTTCCTGCTTCTAAGCACTTGGGCACTCCTAAAAAAAAATTTGAAAAGCTGAACTTTATCTCTAAATGTTAAAAATAAATACTCAAGAAGTTCTCTTTTAATTAAAACACACTCAGAGTTTCTGCCTTTTAACAAAAGGCAGAAAACATCTGTTTTCATTTCACCTTCTATCAGTAAATACATCTAACTTCATTTGGAACATAACAAATACATTAAAGAAAGAAGCTTTTTACAATGAGAGAGATGAAACAGGCTGCCCAGAGAGGTGGTGGATGCCCCATCCCTTGAAACATGACAGATGGGCATGAAGTTTTGGAAGGAAAACCACTGAGCTTTTGGATCTCTAAGCTATCTTTACAAGAAGACTTCTCCATAAAAACATTGTTGCTGACTGTGTTTCATAAGTGGATCCATGGTGGCATCCTGTGTAAAATATATTTAAAATTAAAAAGATAATTAAGTTAGAGCAGCTGGGAAAAAAAAGAAAGACAATAGGAATGACACTACAAAAAAAACATAGCATGCTAAAGGACACAAAAAATTCTTTCCAGAGGCCATTATTAGAGAGGCTGCTGAAGAATCAAACCTGCAATTTTTACACTGTGTATTCTGGGATCCCAAATATCTGGGGTTGTGCAGACCTAAGCACAACAAATCCATCTCATCTGTGCTCTTTAGTCAGTATAATACGGTCATTAACCCCCCAAATTTTGCAAAAAGCTTTTGAAATTACTTCTTCTAACTGTGTCTCACCACTTGACGTCACCCTTCACAGAATTTTCTAGCAATGTTTTTATTATTTGATCTCGCATGAGGATTTACAATGAGGTTTTAATTACACTAGTGTGCTGTGCTCACTCTTATAGGATCTAAATGACTTGCATTTATTTTTAACAACACAAGTATTTCCATTCCACAGATTTTCACCAAAAATGCTGAGCCAGCTACCTTTGTTGTGGTATGTTGCTCTGTGCTACCTTTAAGTGAGAAAAGTGTAGGGTATTGGAAACCAGATCCTCAAGATGCAGAATCTTAGTTTTAGAAAAGAGTGGGTTTTTTTCTGGCTGGAAAGGAACAGTGGGTGATCATTTTATGCACCTGCTAAATCAATCGAATTTCCAATCGAATAAACATTTCAGAAGCATAGAAGTACTGAAAATTGCTTCAATGTCTGACTGCTCATCTGCACAAGTGCAAGTAGCTGTGGGATCAGTGACTATTCTGGGTCTGATTCAACAAAATATTTATGTTAGTGACTTTTAAAAGTCATTATTTTTCCTTTTGTGAAGGAAGTTATCTAATGCAAGACTAATGTGATTACTACAAGCATCTTCTTCTATTTACTAGCCCTGGTTATTTACAACCAATCAGTTACACGGAAATCAGTTACACGTTGCTGATTTTTCATTGTCATCTTATCTAAGGTCAGTAAAATTTCTCCCAAAACCAATTTTTTTTACTTTATCAGTCAGTTCATCCCACCAATTAGTGTTATTTTGGAAGGACAGTACAGTGGTGAAAGGCCTAATTTAAAACCAGGGGAAAAATGGATGTAATTCCTGTCTGCAAGAGTAGCTTGTCAACAGAACTAATTTTAGTTTTGTTTGGTTTTTTTTCTCACTTCCATACTTTATTAAATCCTGTCTGGGAACTTCTTATTCTTTCATTGTTTCTTATGCCACTCCAAATGTCTTTTTAAATCTTAGGATAAATAAGTTTAAAGGTTTCTTGAACTTTGATACCATCACTGCTTCCCCAGAATTACATTACAAGCAGTGCACAGGTACACTCAGTACAAAACTTCTTCAAATACAGAAAACATTTAGACATGAAGAGGTGCTTTCCTCATGGGGCTGACAATGGCCTGAATTATCTGCACTCTTAAATGACTGGTAAACTACCATTGTCTGGTAGCATAAACTGAAAATTGTATCTGGTTTAAAAGAGGTATTCTGTAATGATCATATATATATATATATATACATATATATATATATACACATACATAAAATATAAGTGTATATACTGTTTTAAACATGGCTAGCTAGGTATTTATTAAAGAAATTTTGCTACCTTATTCTATGCTCGTGTGGCTGTTCCATTCCTCCACACCATAATAAGAAAGCAGTAAACAATACCTCCATGAATTAATCAGAATCCCTAAGGTGAGTAAGTAAAATGACTATGCAATGCAATAAGAAAGGAACTAAGTGCAGCATTTCTCACCAAGATTAAAGCATGCAGGTGAATTAACAGAATGACTGTGTAATTGTGACAAAGCTGTTCTAGCTGGCTCCCAAAAATCCATTGAGGTTAAGTCTTATGTCCTTTAGCTAATATAATATATTGAAATATCCTTTGATGCTGGCAGATTGGAAGACTTTTATTTTCTCTCCTTCTGGCATGTGCCCTGAACACACATCCTCTGTCCATTTCTTCTGTACAAAATAAATTAGCAAGCTCTCTGAAGCAGTGCTGATACTTGGCATTCTGGAATGAATAGTGTAAGCACATTCTCTTGTCCACAGCTTCAACCTTGAGAGGAATGCTGGATTTACAACTTACTTACCTCTTCAGTGCCCTGTGGCAACTGAAGCATATAGACGTGAAAGTGTCTCAAGAGCACTGTGATCCACTCTTACCACACTTAGTTACTATGAGGAAATAGGACTAATTAATGTCTATATTTGTGCTTCTCCTACTTTTTTATTCATATTTTTACTTTCTTCCTTTTTTTTTCTTCCCCCTTTCTGATTCTATATAATATGAGGAGGAAGGCACCCTGTCCATATAAGATGCATTTTGGTTTAAGTGGACCTGACTCCTGTCAGGTCTATATAATTACTCACTAATAACAATGGTGTCATTTAAGTGTAAAAATCCAGTTTGCTCCATATGATAGCTGTCCATTTATTCATAAGATCTGTTTGACTTAATGAAAAACTGTTATTTAATGATAGTCCATTATGAGCCCCGTGACAGGTGCAATATTTTTTCATGTCACTTCCTATTGACTTTGCAGCAAAATATAGATACGCAGTACAAAAGTGAAGGCACCCAAACCTTAAATTCAGAGCAGAACTTTCTGCTTGACAGATAGGTGTGGCAATTCCCCAATACCAAACAGAATAAATAACTCGTACTCAGACTCATCATATCATTGCAACAGATTAAATGTATTGTCAGTCTGATTCTGCCAAATGCTGCCTGCATAGATTTCCCAAGTCAAATGCACATGGAAAAATTTGTAAAGTACACATTTGCTTAAGGAATCTGCATAATAAACACAGACACTGTAATGAGCTATAAAACCTATTTTTAGTCACCAAGGTATTGGTTTTCTCATAAGATTTTTACATGCTTTAAATCTCTGCAGAAAAATTCAGGTGTTAACTGTCTGTCAGGATTTCTATTCCTGTGGATTTCTACTTTTTTTTTCTACTTTCCTTTCTAGACACATCAAAGCATGAAATATGTTACGTATTTCTGTCATGTCCTTTGTTGCAGCTTTAAATTCTAATTAGAGTTAATGATTAGCTACACTTAACAGAAATGCAAAATACCTCCATGCCAGTATCAGGAGCATGTATAACATAGTGTGTAATGCCTATTATCTGCATATCATGATATTCAGTCAGAAATATTTAACTAAGTTTTTTAGACATAGAGTATTTAAAGATCATAATAAAGCAAAATTCTGTGTGTGCTATAGTGTCCTAACTAGCAGACTGACAGCTGATGTTATTATCAACAATGCATTATCAATTCTTTTTCACATAGCAAAAGACTTTTCAAATACGTAGCAACCAAATAAGGCTAATTTTTATTCTATTAGCAGTTAAAAAAATATTTAAAACCCAACAATGTCTTTCTAACATTGAAGGAGGGTTTGAATTTATTTTTCCATTGTTTTATTCCTAATACAGAGAAAAGTGAAAAATAGGAGCAGCACAGAAATTTCTCCCTCCCATCTGCCAAAGTAGGGAAAAGGCAGTATTCAGATAATTTCATTTGGGCCTTAATATTTTTCTATTTTCCACATTTTCTATTCCTGTGAAAGGCTAATATTTTTCAACTCCATCATTTTATACCAACAAAACACTGTAATTTCCCATGCTTCCCTCTCTTTCCCTCCTGCACACATCTATATTAATTTTGAAAAGACTGTGTGAAATTCACCCATCTGCTACTTCTGTTTAAATTGTATGCTGCTGATTTTACATAGTGGTTGCTGATATTCATGAGAAAAACAAAGACAGGGGATGGAAGTCTGAATTTATCTATCTGCTACCAAGCTGTCTGTAAAGTCATTATTTTATAGAGTGTAACAGAGAAAGAGAGAAACACAAAGTATTCCAAACAGGATCCTCTACCTGTGTTAAAAGAGATTTCTTTTAATGTATCTCGCACAAAATGAATTTGGAATAAGAAAAGATTATTTGGTCTTAAATGTTTTACTTCATGAAATCATTATGAATTGGTGTTTTACTGTTTCCTGCACACTTTTTAAAAAAAAAAAAAAAAAGTGGCCCAATTTGTTTAACATTAGTTCAGTTTAGATTTTTTTTTTTTTTTGTAATATGACAAACAGATGTTTTTTACATGTATAAAATAAGTGATTAAATAGATTGATTTTTTTTTTCCAGGGGATGCCATGACATTGAAGACTAACTATATAACACAAAACTTATGAAAACAACTTTATAAAAATTACAAATGTCACTTGGGATTTACAAATCAGTATAAGTGCATATACACACATGCACACACACACATACACACCCCTTTATACATATTGTATGTATTTCTGTGCACAGCTATTTGTGGTCTCTTTTTTCCAAATGCGTTTTGATCTGGCTACCAATTTTACATTGTAGTTCTCCAACAGGTAAAATTCACATGCACCTAATTGCACATTTTTGGTCTCTAAAGCCAGCTAAATCACTAATCTTAATTCTAATCTAATTCAGAGTGGATTAGACCAAACAAGAACAACAACAACAAAAAAATCCATTACAGTCAATCTGGGGAATCCAGCTCATTTGTTTCTGTTATCAGTAACAGTGATTTATACACCCAAATAAAAAGTTATTTGTTGATAAAACAAAAATGAATGGAGAACGTAATAGAGTTGTGTAGCTTCTCCAGTCCTAAAAGATTTTATGGTGCTTTATTTCAATACTATGAAATTTATTACCTAACTAAATATTCTTCTGTTTCACAAGGCTGAATCTTGGTGTGGCTGGGGCAAGAATGAAGCACAGCATGAGAAAGTAATGTAGTGATTTAAAATAAAAAATAATAGATGTGTGAGGGTTGTGATGTCTTTGGTGAAGTCAAAGTTTAAGTTTTATCATTTGAAACCAAAGCAACTTCAGTTAAAGCAGTCTGTATGACAGATGTGATTGTTAACAAGTATTTCTCACTAAAAAACAAGTTTGCACTGTGCATACCTACTCAACATTGTAGAAGGGCTTGGAATGAACATTTAACATCATTCTTCTCCTAGTTCAGCTATCTAACAACATATCTTGTTTTGTGAAACTTAGTGGGTTTACCTTTGCTCCTCCCGTATTCACATCGGTTGCTATCACAGTTTTGCTCCACATCCCAAGTATACCTAATTTTCAAAGGAATTTCTTTAACATTTAATAAATATTTGAAAATAATTTCATTTTTCTGTGGGTTTCATGTTGAAGATTATTATCTTGAAATACAGAATTGAAATAAAAATCTGAATTCCTAAAGGTAAAATTAATTCTGCATTATTGATGCAAATATATTCACCTGCTCCATTACTTGGAAATCAGTCAGAGGCTGTACTCACAATGTGGAATTTTGCAGCTTAGAGAGTAATTTTCTGTCGATGGACTGACTTGAAAAATGACATAATGGCATTTCACCACAACTATTTTGAACAACTATATTCACTATTTTTGGATGACAATATAGATTACAACAAATATGACAATCTGAAGTTCCTCCTCTTTTTGTTCTGTTGAATGCTCAATGTGGAATGTCTGAGTTAATCAAGTCCTCAAAAATACCTCTATTTTTCAGTTTTATGTTCTTCACAATCATTTGTTCATCCCTTAGAAAATATATTTCCTTTGCATGTACTTGTGAATTGCTTTTACAGCTATGTGACATTACACACAATAAGAAACTAACATCTATGTGTTTTAGCTGCTGCTTGGAACTCATTTTGAAGCTAGAAAAGAGGTCTACACCTGATCAACCACTCAGGTAATAAAGTATTACATTGAAATGAATTGGGGATTTAGGAATGGTGACAGATTTATCACACCAAAATGTCAACCACGCAGAAACGAGGAATAAAAGAGAGTAAATAACTCAGATTGCCAAGGCTGCCCCCAGAATAGACTCCTCTGTAAAAGGGCTTCCTGCCCTCCAGCAGGCTCCCCGCAGCTTGCCCGAACAGAGAGCCTGTTGAGGGTGTTTGAGTCACTAAGGGCACAAGGCTGATCCTGATCTGCCTGACAAACACGACACGAAGCTGCCAGCCATGCTCAGAGCCACCTCCCAGGAGCAGCAGGGCAGAGCTGGAGTCACCCTGTGACCCTGGGCAGTGCTCCCAAGCCACATCAACTATCAGTGGCTACTGCCTGTGGTGGACACGGGAGGGGATGAGGGAAACAGGGGACTGGAACACTCAGGCAACTGAGTTATCTCAAAACATTGTTGAGACTTCCTCTCTCAGTTTTGCAGCAATAATTTCAATAAAGTCGGAAGAATTCTTTATGATAAAATGACTTCTTCAATTCTCCCTTATTTCAATCTGTAGGTGAAAATAGCACTGATATAAAAGTGTTCCCAGGTCACTACATTGGTGTCAGAGCAGGGAAGTATCTGAAGTAAAAGCAGCATACCTTTCAAAATATTTTCTTCCTTTTCAACTAGCTTTCTAAGTGCTCTTTAGTTGAACAGAAGTGAATTTATGAAATACATGCCACTGATATGAAATAAATTGTACGAGATTAATTTTTTTCCCAGGATCTTTTACAGTTAATTGAGCACTAGCCTGAACAATATCCCAAATCAAACTTCTGCATCTACACAATATGTCACGATTATTTCTATAACTTATCTCTGATACAGAATCACGGAATTCATTAGGCTGGAAAAAACCTCTGAGATCAAGTCCAACCTTTGACTGAACAGCTAAAAAATGATCCAAGGATTGGACTGTCAGCAAAAATGTTTGGTAAAATATTTCTTCCTCCTGAAGAAATACTTTTGAAATTAAGAAATACGAAAGATTTCCATGTATAATGCATTAAATAAAATTAGTCATTAAATAGAATTAGACATTCCCACCTAATTAACAATCCTTCTAGAGAAACATTTTTTTAATTATTATAATATCAATCATATTTTTTAACTTTTATTTGCAGAAATACACCATCAGTTGGAAATGTGTGTTGTGAATTTTCTTACCATGAAAAATTTGCCAAGAAGAAACTACATGGTGATTGTAAAAATTATCTGAATGGCAAGTTACCATTTTTACTTAGACTATGAAGTCCTACTCAGAATTCATCTCATCTGTCTCTTTTTTTCTTGCTTTCCCTACTCATTTGAACTAAAGAGGAATCATTTTGCATTTGTTGCAATTAAATACCAAGCCTTTAGACAACTGCTGTTAATTTTGCCTTTTGCAACCCATCCTCAATTGCTTTCCTCTGCATTTACGATATATAAATAGTGGTTGCAAGACCAGTCTCAGCTGCAGCCCGAAGTGTGCCTGTAGCCGACTCCCAGCTTGGAGTCAATGTGGGGAATTGCCTGCAGCTCAGCTGCTGCACTGTGCTTTGTGCCACAGACCTCCACACACCCTGAGGCAGCCCAGGACTTCCGAACTGCAGGCTGTGCTGAGCTGTTCCTCCAGCCACACCTCCGGCCACAAGTGAAGAAGAGCTGAACTGCAGATGAAGTCTAAAGCTTGGCTGAAGGGGTGATATTGATTTAGCCACAGGTTGAAATATCATGATTTCGGATTGAGGTTCGGGGGAATGGCAGGATTCTCTGAAAAATACCGACCAAATAAGCAGACAAAAGCCTGGTGAAAGATGACAGCCTTGAATCTGTCAGTGCTAGAGCCACTACACAGCGTGTCATTTCTATGGATAGCCAAGTAAAGTCCTCACCAAGACAATGAAATTGCTGTCAGATCAGCAGACCTTGCCTGACAATCCTTATTGCTCTGTGGAGCTAAGCAAAGCAAAATAAAACATGTGACAAAAATATTTTACTGAAGTTCTTTCTCACACAGTATGCACTGTGTTGATGGGTATGATAGGAAGCATGATAAAGAAGAAACATCTCATATAAAATATTTTTTATTTATTAATAATGAATATGGTTTACAGAGTACCAAGAATGCTGTCACTGCGAGGAGGATTTCTAGTCACAGTTTCTGGGATTAAACATCACCGTATACAACACCACCACTGAGTGTTTCATAGCATCTGGATTGTAATTCTGTAACTTCTCCTACCAAACTCTTCCTGGTAGCAGAAGTGAAAATATAGAAGACAAGCAGCTCATCTCAATTCAAAGAGGATAAACCCAACTGACAAATCACCTTAAGAGCCAAGTAATCCATGAGTGGGTAACTGCAAGTCCCATGTGCTAAATCCTGCTAGACATCTGAATTAAGGAAAAGAGGACAAGGAGATACTACCTGTTTCTTAAATAACTACAGCAGATGTCCATATGATTCATGGAGATTGTTCAGGAATATAAAATCCAATCCAGCCTCCCTGATAGTTTTGCTAGTTTATTCTACAATTAATGCAGACTTCAAAGAAATGGCAATCAGCTGTTAAATACATTGTCAGCTCTAAGGGATGTCACAGCCCACGCAGAGACAGAGTTTTGGGATGTGGGGAAAGCTCCTTCCAACCACGGGTGGTATATTTATCCTCTGTATTACCCCTCCCTATGCACATACACTATGGGAAGGGATGACAGCCATGGAGGGAGAGGGGAGAGGAGGGTCCACAAGAATGGGAGGCAGGGCAGGATTATGTCACATATCTTATTCTCCAAAAGGTAGATATGGAGGCCTAAATAAACTATTCAGCCCTCCTGTACCTGTCTATGTGTCCTCATTGACTCATTGTAAGTTAACCTCTTGTTTTGGCATTTACTGTGACCAGAAAATGACACTGCTAGTTTCAGGATCTGGGTGAGGAGACATGAGGAATGGAGTTCAGATCTGCCAGGTGTTCCATTATGCCCTGGACAGGAGTAACCTTAGAAGATTTAAGGTTAACATTTGAAGGACGGAGGGAACGGAGGCTATCAAAAATAGGAAAGCCCTGGGAACGGGGTTCCCACAAGGGAGAAAGGTACTTTGGAAAATCGCACCCTTTCCTTAGCTAAAGATTTGATAACAAGCATTTTGTTTTGTGTAGGATACCCTGAATATCCTAATTTGTTTGTCTTATTAATTCTTCCACTAAAATTATTGAAGCTATCAAAAAAGTTCTTTATCATAGATTTACTTTACATATATTTAGTAAGAAGAATACTCAGGCTAGATATTTGTGATTTTTTTATCAGATCAGCTGTCAAACTGATAAAATAAATATAATACCTTTGCAGCATAATTGGCAGAAACTGTGCCAACCACATTAACACAGGAGTATGGATCTGCAGCTGATTAATCTGTTTTTAGCAGTAACTGCATTTGAAACTTATGAAATCTGGTCCACAAATTCAGATTAATCATTAAGTGTCTAGAGTAGTTTGAAAGCGTGATGAATCAGTCCAGTGTTACATAGGACATGAGGATGCACAAATAAATATGGAAAAACAGAGGAAAAGGTTAACAAAGGAAAATGTAACTGTATTTTAATGTGCTGTGTTTATTAAATTAAATTAAAATTTAATAATTTAGGTTACATGCGTGAAAATATCATAAAAATTGCTGGAAAGATTAAAAAGCCTTTCCTAAGAGGCTTGATCTAATACCCCTTAACCTTGGCTAATACTTGTACTTGTGCAAAACCAGCTGTAAAGTGCTGCTTTTCCTATTTTGCAGTTTTTTACGCCAGGCTGTATATGATATACACAAGGTGAAAGGTGAAGTAGAGCTGTGTATAGAAACTGTGTAGGCTGATGGTGAAATACTGAGTGAGTACAAATCTAAATGTTAACAGCAGAAGAAAAGGTTAATGTTGATCCATCAGAGGGGCTGCCTATAAAGCCTGTTGAACTTCAAACAACAAAAAATAACTTTATCATCCAAACCAGACAGGAAACCTTATATCATGGTTCCAGAAACTTAAAGCAGGAATGTGAATGTCACAAATACTAAAACAAATATATAGGTAGCATGATTTATTTTGAAAAGGTGTAAACTACTAAAAAAAGATTAGTTGCTCAGCCTTGGGATATATGAAAATCATGTATGAAGCCCTAGATGAAACAGGATCTGTCCATAAACAGTTTAACACTGCATCACTAATATTGACTTAAATGGACTCAAACTCCAAATCTTGAAAAAACATTTTTTTCTACTTTTTTTCAGCAACCTCTTTCTTCAATTCTTTTATGTTTTTCTGCCTCTTCTTCCCAGAACACACATGTATTAAATATATTGCAATTTTCACAATTTTGGACTTTTTGACAATACAAGATGGGAAGATGCATAGGGTTTTAAAATTGTATTATGGAAAAAGAAGAATAAGTTAAACTAGTTTCTCTGAGCAATTAATTTTTGTGATTTTAGAAATGCTATTTCTGGCCATGCAGTCAGTTATGCAGACTTTTTTTTGCCTTAGTGCAGTTTGATGACAGGAAACCACCCTGTGGGAATTGCAAGTAGAGCAGGGAACAAAGAACAGGAGAGAATATAAATATGAAGGTATTTTCACTTCATGAGAATTAATTATGGGGCCCATGAATAAATATTTGAGTCGCATTATTAGTACAATGCAATAAGAGCTCTCTGGTGGCAAAAAATTATCATTACATTGCATCGCATTGTTTTACAGGCAATAAGGGGGCTTTGACCTGCACATTTCTTTCCTTCCATTTCATTTGAAAGTACAAGCAAACTGTGTTTACAAGAATATATCTTTTAACTGTGGATTCGTTTTTTGGGATTTTTTTACTGTTAAGAATTTTAACTTAAGAGAGTCTACACTAATAATCTAGATCTGCACTGGTTTCCTAACAAAGCAGTAATTTTTTACCCAAGGCCTGTTTCACAACATCAGTTCTGAATTTTTTTTATTCATATTATCAGGTGTTCATAATGGATGTATTTTCTATTTCACTCCTTAATATTAATTGCGCTTTTCATTAGCTTTAGGATAAACATAGAAGACATGTACTAGACAGTGTAAAACAAGCTGCTTCTTAACAGTATGCGTGAAAATGCATGAGAAAGCTCCACTCATTCCTTTCTGACAGAAGCTGACAACACTCCAGATTTTGTGTTGATGATATTTACAACACAGACAACGTGTCAATACAAAATTGTATGCACATTGAGAAACAAATATCAAAATACTCAATAATGCAATTTAATAAAATGCAATGTAAGTACTGGCTCAATGTGTTAGTTGTGAATATATACTATTCTACATCATCAAACTAGCTGAGAAACAGTCTGCTTGACAGAAGCATCTTAATTCCTAAATTTTACATCCCTGATACAGGAGTTCTCCCAAAGTGATTGTCCAAATAAATGGCTATTAAGAGGTTAGACAGAGCTACTTTTGAACACACTGTAGGAAGATTCTGCCTGCATAGTTAATGTGCTTAAAACTACAAATAGTGTCTTCTTTCAGAGCCATCATGTGAAAAGGGGAGATTTCCTCAAAACCTTAGCATTTGATTTGTTTGTCAGTGCCCCAGGAAAGCCCAGTTTTCTCTAATTTAACTCCAGTCACCTTTTCCTAACAGTGTTGGAGATAAATGCATTGTTTACAAAGAAGTTAATATAAGAGTTGTGAAAGCAAAGATACATTTTTATGGATATTGCTACATAGTAAGACTTAAGGTACAATCAATGTTTCTCATCTATATTGTGTAAAGTTCTCTGATTTATGTTGCATGTAAGGAATATGATTCACAATGTCACCTGCAGAATTCAGGAGAGCAGAGACCACAAGACCAAGTTTGTCAGTCTGTCCCAAACTCTGCAGTTCACTTGGAGCTGGCCAACACCAAGGAACTGAGGCAGACCAAGAGAAGAGGGAGGATTTTCTCTATTAAATCCATACAATTAGCATGGAGTGTCTCACAGGGCAGCTCTTCAAGTGCAGAACAACTTTACACATATATATATATACATACATACACACACACACACACAGAGAAAGAAAAGGTACTAGAAGAAAAAGTACTACAAATTACATTGAAATTAATTTTACTGAAGCTCTATCGGTGTGGTAAAACAGTTAAAACTTATTGAGACATGATCTGTAGAAATGCAAACAGGGTGAACAGCTCCCCACACCAATGGCAGCACATTTTTGTCAAGAACAGAAAGCTTATATATGCCTAAATATGCCAAATTATTTGCTTGCAAAGTGCTTAATGTTGAAAACCTGTCATGTATGCTCCTGAGGAGATACAAAACCTCAACAGATGTAGACTCTGGATACCTACTTGTAATTAAGAATTTCCTTCCAAAATAGTTTTTGTGTCCTACAAGCCACAGCAGTGTTAGTATGTAAAGTTAGAAGCTTCATTGACATTTAAACCATACTGTCAGTGAACTTGCTATAGCCAGATTTACTTTTTCTCCCTTATCCAGAAGAATCCAAAAATAATCAGACAGACCAATACTTCTCCCTTAAGTGTAACCAGAAAAGAGTTCAGATTTTGCTGAATGCAAAATAATTCTATGCTGTCTTGTTGCAATGCTTTAGCTCATTCATTTACACATCTACCAAGACTTCTCTACCTTTTCTTATCTAAGAAAAAAACCCCAGAGATTTAAAAAAAAGATGAACAAAACCCAACAAACAAAAAACAAAAAACCCCATTCAAACAAACAAAAAACAATCCTTAAAAATTGAAGTTTCTCTCATAGCCCAAAATTTTTTCCATCCACCTCCTTTCTGCCCTTGCGCACACTTTTCATTAATTTCACAGTGATCTCCTTAATAATGCCCTCTATTTGCCATTATCATTATTACCATAACCTATGTGGATAGAAACATGAATAATGGAGGCAGCCAAATGTGCTAGAAATCCAGACTAAAAAATGAAAGAAACAAACAAATAAACAGAAATAGTTCTTTTCTCACTGAGATTTATAGCCTTTGCATGAGATTAAAAATTTGAACCAAATCTTACTTTTTTCACAGTTTATTTTTTATTAGGCATGAAAACCACTTTGAAAATGTAACTATGGTCCTCAATTTTAGAATAGATGAAATTGTATATCATACACTGAAATCCATTAATTCCCATATATAAATTGTTAAAATACATTTGTGTTACTGCTTGTGGAGTTAAAGTTCATAAGCTGTGGAACAAACCCTGATAAAAATATCTGGTTTAGGACACCGAATGTTCTTGGTCAGCATCTTTGCCTCCTCCTGAAGGGAGAAGAATCAAGTGAGACAGTTCAAGTGGATATTTTTCCCTTTGGTCACCCCTAAACAGCATAACAGAGCTTAGTGTTAGGAATAGCTGTAAGATTTCTCTTTGTCAGCAACTTGAGGAAGGGAACAGGAAGAGTGCCCGTGGCACTTAATATAGTACTGATGGAAAACAAGCTGAAAATTCGAGCTCATGCAAATGTCACATTTTATACCAGTCAGTCAGCCTTTCCTGTGGTGGCTATGAGGAACCTCAGTACTCCCTAAGAATCTCCACCACAGCTCTCCAAGCATTCCCTGCTCCCTTGCCTCTCCAGCACAGTTATAGTCAGCCTCGAGAAAGCACACTTCTAATGCAGAATAGAGTGTGAAAAACAACATTATTACACAAGGTCCAAAC
Organism: Grantiella picta; assembly: GCA_013397955.1. NCBI lineage: Eukaryota > Metazoa > Chordata > Aves > Passeriformes > Meliphagidae > Grantiella > Grantiella picta. The sequence continues at coordinate 491,092 of VZRM01002474.1, forward strand.
AAAGAATTATACTGAAAGCAAGCTTCCAGGAATGAGTGCGAATGGCTGCATCTTGGATCGAAACACGCAGACTGTTTTTCAATTAGCAGCATCATTCGCAGCAAACTCCATTCATTACCTAGGAAGCACATTAAAATGAAGATAAAGATCTGCCTATTGATAATATAATTTAAACCTGGGAATATAAGGCAATTTTTGTTTTCAAAGTATTTTAAAGTGCGTTTGTGACTCCCTACTGACATTTCAAGGAAACTTAACATGACATTTAATTATGGTTGATTTGTTTTTCTGTGTACAATCAACAGCATAGTTCTTAGAATGTGTTTGCCTCATAAAATACAATTCATGCTTGGAATATTAATATTGAAGAAGAGAAATTTTCACCAAACATAAGGACCCAGAACATTACTCATTACCCTAATATTTGTTCTGATAGAGAAGTCATGTAAAGCAGCCAAAGGTGCCCTGAGATGCACTTCTAAAGAAAAAGAATTATAAAAATTTTGAAGAAGGAATTTTTGAGCTCTCCTAGCTGAAACATTTAAATACTAATTCGTAATGAGCTGAAATTATGGGAAAAACCAACAGGCTCTTGTTAACAATGTGGCAAAGATTAAGTTTAAATCTAGTTTAAAAAAAAGGTTCCTTTTAATTGAAATTTAGAGCTGATACTTGGAGGGGTCATGTGGTATTAACCAAGTTGCTGGGTTTTTCTAATAAAACCTAAAATACGGACAGATTTGCATGAATCTAGGATCTGGAGCTTTCAGGTAAATTATCTACCATGAGATAAATATCGTAAGAACTGGCAACAAAACTAATAAAATATACCGAATTTTATTACGTACTGAATGTCACATGGAAAAGGATTACATGTTTTCTATGCATGTTTGTTACAGTTTCAGAGAAAAAATACATTTGATAATTTTCCTTTATTATGAAAAACTATAAAACTAATATAGGATCATTACAGTTTAAATATTAACACTGGGAAAAAAGTACACCTCCACAGCTGCTTTCTTGAACTTACATATGCAAATACGTAGTTCTTTGAAGGGGCAATCCTTTAGCCTGAAATCATATTACCTATTTCCCCAAAGTGAAAGTACAAATGACACTGGGAGGCAAGATTCACATGTCTCTGCTTTTCTATCTGTAAAATAAGCATTAATAAGCAATAATAATCACATATATTCCAAGATTCAAAGTCCATATAATAGCTTTTCAAGGTTTAAGTTCTTAAATTTAAGTATGAGTGTATTTTTAGTGCATTTATTATAACCCAAAATTATTATTTAGTTGTAATTTTGTAGTACACATTCAAACACAATTAGTTCTCTGGTGAACTTATTGAAATTCCTTTCACAAGTAATTTATTATATATATTTATTTCCAATATGAAGCTATTTCTTAAAGATGTATTCAAACAACTCTTTGGCTGATTCTAGACTTTTAGTCCTTATTGGTTGAGAAGTCTCGTTTTTGTTTTCTCTTACTGTGCTTGCTACATTGAATTATTCTCTCAAAAACAATAACAACAACAAAACCCCAACTAATAGCGCTGTAGTCTCTGTGATACTTGCGCTATAATCTGGCTATTGAATATGTCAATTCAAAATGTACTCATAAGCTGAAATAAAGATCTGTTCTGCACATAAAAAGTTGTCATAAAGCTGAGGTCTCAATCAGAAACTCTGGAAGTCTTCATAGCCACCTTTTGAGATATGGCTGGTGTATAAAAGATTCATAAGTTCTAGTGGTCACCAAGAGAATCACCTATTATGATAGTCTTATATGTGAAGAATGATGATGGATTTTAATTTTTCCCTGTTGGTTTGGAATGCCTGTTTTCTAAAAGCAATGCTATCTTTATTCCAAATAAGTACCTGGATATGTGCATCACCAGCTCAGATTGCTGTTTTCTCTTTAGGATCCTCTTCCTGGCACAAAATTTGATAAATTTCTCTCTTGACAATAGTACTGATGCCTAAAGGAGCGTTTGGTACCCACACACAGAATGAAAGATTCTGATAAAATCCTGGATGCCCTAGGTACTTATGACTCACAAGAATCAGCCTTTTCAGAGTCCACAGTTGTTTACATCAACAACAAAGTCTGTTGACATCACAGAAAAGAGCAATGACGTACATCACAAACCAGGATGAAAATAGAAAAGGCAGATGGACAGTGAGAGAAAGGGAAATGCTGTCAACAGCAGGTGGATAGCAAGAGCATTGTACACAGTAGCTACAGAGCTCTTATTTAACATTCTTGCTTATATGATATCTTGGTATAGCAGTTTCTGGTTTAACAGGACATAACAAATCTCCTCAGACTGCTTCTGGACTACTCTACAGTTTTCCAAACCACAAGGAATTCTCTTCCACACATCATGCTGTTCAAGGGTTGCTGTGTGCAGAAGTACACACATCCTCTTTTACAGAAATAGCCCACATGACTGAAATATATATTACAGCACTCTCAGTTCTCTGAATTTCATTAATCTCTGTTTACACACTACTTCCCAGAAAAATATATAACATTATTATTCCACAGTAGTGTAAAACCACTGTTGTCTTGCCTATATAAGTTAGAAAACATCATTAACCCTCTGTAAGTTTCTGACCGTGATTCAGAGAAAAAATTATTTATTGTATCTGCAATACATGATACTATTGTCATGTCTTTGTCATTAATATATGCCCTGGTGATATTCTTTCTTTGATGTGTTCTCCTTTAATTTCTACATAAAGAAATGGTTTGCTCACACTCACAACTTTCTGATGCTCTCAGAAAAAGAAGTAAAATAAAACTGTCTCAACAAATTTAATTTTACCAATTAGAACAGCAACAATCAATTATATCAGTTACAATAGAAACATATGGGTCTTCATGTATAGAATCATCCAGGCCTCAAAAGAAATACATATCCAATGAGTCAGCTGATTCTTGAATATCTTTTTGGTGTCTAAAATGATATTTATGTAGAATATAGAAGATAAAAAACCTGACAACATTTCACTGGATTCAAGATAAGATAGCCCCTGTGCATTAGAGGTACCTGTAGTCACTGGCATCACTCTTCTTGGCATGAGATCTTCCTCATGTCCCTCCCTCCCTCCACACAATTTCTGTGTGTGCAGTACCGTGCCCAGAGGAATATCAGAAGGTGTTCAGCTCCCACTGAGCTCCATATGAAGTGCAGAAGTCAGCCACCTGTGTTCAAAAATGTAGCTAGAAAAGGTAACCTTCAACACCTTTTACATTGGTTCATTCTCTAATTACAGTGCTATTAAATGCTTTATCTACTCAATGCTATCCCTCTCTCTCAGTTTTACTGAGAATGTCCTAATCATAAATTGGCAGAAACAGACAGAAACTGGAACCACATCTGCAAACACTTGCAGCTAAGTGCTCTGTCTGGTCCAGTTACTCCTGGGTGACGTAATCAGAGAATTTTGTGAAGTTACACAAAAGCAAAGGCTCTGACAGACTTTGAAGATATATTAGAAACTGATGGCTGATTGTGTCTCCTCACAGAGGGATTTCTAGTGCATACCAAAAATCATGTTGAACAAGGAGTTAGCTCAAAAATGGACTAAAAAACTGCTTCCAGGAAGGTAGGCAAAATGCCTCAGAGGCAGGGCAAATAATGAAAGGTGGTGATAGGTTCACTCATTTATTTCAGTGTACCATCTGTATCAGTCCATAGCTTTCCTAAGTAACAACAACTTTGTCAAAGGTTTGGTAACAGAAGATTAATCCCATTCAAGTTATCATGATTTAATTCCCACATAAAATTATTTAAATCAAATAATAAATTAAAACAAATTAATAATCAGTATGTTTGTCTTAAAAAGGGAAATGAGAGGAAGAAGGCTACTCAGCAAAACTAAAAGAACACAGAAATATGCAGAGATTGCCTAAAATTCCTAAAATCAAAGCTTAAAATCATTATGGGAATTGCATTCCATCCATCTGTGTACTTAGCCTCATCATAGTTTCCTTATCAAATTACAATCATTTTAAAAACACTGATATTCAATATGCTACTGTGAAAATTCTATTCTCAATGGCCCTTATGTATATTGTCCATTTGAGAAATGACATATTTACTGTGGCTTCCCATATAAAATAAGAAATTTCAGAGTTTCATTGTTGGAGGACATACGTGATTGTTACCTAGACAATAAGTGAGGTGGCTGTCACTTCAGGACTCCATTTCTCAAACAATATAATGTAGCAAAATACAATTAAGATCAAGAGTGGTTTAGATCTTAAAAGTCTATTATTCTCCTTAAGTCTTATTTTAATAATGAGTTTCTGGTTTAGTATTGTATAGGTTAGAATTTTCTATTGTATCTTAAAATATTTTTACTATAAAAATATATTTTGTAAATAATCATCCCTTAAGTCAAATGTGACATTCTCACAGGGTATCGTTCACTAAAAAGTCCATCTTCAACCATTAATATTTGAAAGAGTGTTATAATTAAAGAAAGAGTGAGCATGTGAACAGCCTATGTTTTACAATATTTTAAAATTAGTACCATGTTTAAATACAGTTTCAAAATATCCACTGTTAAGCTAAATTTAACCTTTTTATTTAGTCTTTTTTTTATTTCAACTTCTTTTTATCAAAAAATTGTCTTTTCTTTCAGTATTTTTGAGAGAATTTGTTCATTATTAAAGAAAAGAATGGGATCTATATCAAAATCTTTTATCTTCTCTTATTATTTTAGAAATATAAACTTGAATTTATGAGTTTCTACAGTTTCCAAGATAAGTGGCACATAATTTGTAGTTTCTGGAGAGAAGAAATAATGGTAACTGCACTTTGTGGGGGATTTATCAGAACCTGTAGAGCAAGTGTCTCCACACAGCATGGGGCACAGATGCTAGTTCATAGGTGAGATGATTCCACTCTTTTTTGCATTCCCACTCTGAGATGATGTTCCCATAGTTAGAATTAAAGTACATTTGAAATGCTGTCTAGATAAAGCTATCTCATAGGCTTACCAAACAGATGGCAGCATTGTTAAGAATGTCTGCAATGCTGCAGCCCCTTCTCTGTAACTCTGGTCTCCCTGCATTTTCTATATAAAACTAACATCAAAGAATTTCTTGGAAAGCAGCTCTTCTACCTTCATACCTCATTGCTAGAGGCCTTTCATTAGATTTTGAGCTTTTAGAGTTCTTTCATGCATCTTGGACCTTTACGTGTGTTGTAACTGCATCAAAAAAAAGCCTAAGCTTTTCTTCATGTATTCAGGTAGTTACTCAGCTACACACACGTAGATGCTTATGAGCTCTTCAAAGTTATTCAACATCTATGAAAACTACTTAACATATGAGCTGCTGAGACTTTGCAACGCTTCACAAAAACATTTTGAATTTTGAACACTCCAGTTAAGATCAGGCCCACGATATTCTCAAGTTATCTTATTTTTGAAAAACATCTAAGCATCTAATAAAGAATTAAAAAAAAAAAAAAATGGAAAGTCACAGAAAGCCAGGAAATTCAAAGCAAATATGAAATTATGTTGAAATTAAAACTTTGGACTGGAAAACGCAAACTTGCAAATAAGTTAACCATGATCTTTTAATTATGTCTCTGCAAGAAAAGTCTCCCAATGTCATCCCACCTTAATGCCCTGTAGTTTGTGTATATGTGTGTCAGTGAGTCTGTGCATGCGTGTGTTTGTGTTGGGAAGTCAAAAAACGAAACTGCTTACTCTTTAAGACAAAATTAGATAAACCTTTGCCCTAATTTGAAAGTTAAAATCATCATTTAAGGCACTAGTCTAAGAGAAGGGTTTTCTTTTCATTTTTACTTCACAGGTTTTTTTTTTAAATTCTTACTCATCCCTTTATAAAATGCCACCAGAACGAGATTTCCAAGTATTCTACCATACCACATGTGTTTTAAGCATGGTGTTTCCTTCACCCAAATCATGCCTGTATGACTTCTGTATTCTAGATAGCTAGGAATAATGCTCAGACAGGATACTGAGCTAAGCCATAGGAATAGCTGTCCAGTTCAAAGACCAGATGTAAATGCATATGCAGCTTATTTACAATTACATAAATGTGGTCTGTGGTGTTAGTACCCATAACATCAATGATTTCCTTCATAAAGTAGTCTGAGTTGTGAGCAAGATCCCAACTTTACAATCACTAAGGTTTACTATTAGACAAACAAACAGAACAGAAAACACACCCCTCCGTTAGGAATCTCAGCTTCTAAAAGAGAGCCTTTCCTTACACATTCTGGTGAAAGTAAATACATTTTTAAGACAAAATTATTAAGATTATGAATCATGAAGACCACAGATCAAGAAGTTATAAAATCATCTCTTTGATCTCTTTCTCCATCTCTCTAGGCTGAAATTTATTTTTAAATCCAAATCAAACTTAAAAACTTTAAAGAAAAAATTATACACATGGGTGTAGGTACATACCAACATTAATGCAGAGATTTAGCAAAGCAATTACCATCCAAGAAAAAATCTAACTCCCTTCACAGAAAGTATTTCTAACCATTTACTGGTGGTGTTTTGGTAAAATTGTGGTCAGAATAAGCCAACATCAAATTGTCCACCTCAGATTTGAACAAAAAAGAGGATAAATTGCTCTTGCATGAGTCCTGTCTTCTCCAATAACACAGCTACCTACAGTACCCCATAAAATCATGGAGATTACTGAAAATTAATATCCTGAAAAATGAACACCAAGAAAAAAATACTCTCCTTCCAAGGAAGAAAAGATCCAACAGCAACAGATTTTGAGCATGGCCATGTTTGCTTTTCAATTCTTTAAAAACAAACAGAAAAACCATAATCTTCATTCCACAAATATTGTCATCAAGGCAGCATTAAAATCATGACCATAAAATAACCTGACATGAGTTTCTGAGTAAAAGCCTGATAAGTAACAAACCTAATTTAGGCCATAGCCTGACTGATAAAACACACCTGAAATAGATTAATCGTTGTGAGCTACACTGCTCAGCCAATTGTGTTTTTAAACAGTCTGAAGTGCTAACTCCATCTTCTGTCACCGGAAAATCTGCCCTCCACTCCAACAGCCAAGTTAGGAATGCTTCTTTTCTTTTTTTACTTTTTTTTAAATTACACAATAATCTGTTGGACCTAAGAGTTTCATTGACTTTGTATACAGGAAAGTAATAATTTAAGGTAGGCTTTTCCCCCTTGTTTATCTTGAAGATGTTCATATAAATAAGGATATCTACATGCAGTGTGCAAAATTACATTAAAGATTATACAAATATTTCTATTAGGTAAAACAATTTTTATGCCTTGGATAAATCAATTTCCCTTCCTGTCTTGGTTTCTGGTATATTCTTTCACTGAGATTATTTTCTCTCATATACATTTCCATACAGAACTTCTACATGATCAAAAGCAAAATGCACTTCTTGAAAACATTGACTTCTATCATCCATTTAATCTTTCACCACAGATTCTCAAAACACAATCAGTGAAGTAACAGTCAGAATAAACTGATACTACACCAAGGAACTAGGACGCCTCCGTTCCAATTTTATCTAGTAGCCACTAGCTGAAGACATCACTCTGAACAAGCAGATAACACTCATTGTCTCATTTCCAGACTTCTTACTGCCAGCATTTACAAAATTGAGACAAGACATAGAAATGTTTCGTGATCTATAGATTAAACATGCTAAGAAAAATGCAAGGCATTGTTGTCATGTAATGGACTGTCTCCCAACTGCTGTCAATTCCAAATAAAATCATGGGAGCTGAACTTCTCTGCAAAGTCATTTTCCTGGACCATTAATTCTGAATTGCCATTTACAGAATAATTGCACTTTTGTTTCCCCAGGGATCTTGCTGCTGTACTTTAACCTATGCTATCCTTCTTAACCCTCACATCAAAATATATACAGCTGAAATGGAAGTCATGAGCTATAGGTCATTAATGCAGAGCTGGGCCTAAGGGTATCTTTAATAGTTCTGTCGAGGACATCCTTACAATGACTGCATTTTTAGGGGAGTGGAAAGATTTTGCCCAGAAGGACACAGCTGGATCTATTCTGAGAAAGGTTAGCTGGGACAGCTGAATGTCCCTGAGGAGATAATAAATTGCACTGGCCAATTTGATAGAGCTGATTCTGAACTGGAGGAAATCCAAACAGCAAAAGCCTTTTGAATGGTAAATACTTCCCCCCATTAATTGCTGAAAATACAGGTAGGCTTGAGGGAGTTTCATTTCGACTATGCTTTTTTTTTTTTTTAAGTAACTTGCAGATAAAAAATGTACTGTACTTGAAAATTACTCTTATGACTTTGATGAGGCTCGAGTTGAGAAGAATTTTTCTTTCTTTCCTTTAGGAAACTCCAAGGGAGGAGCAAGGCTAACAAAGTTAATGACTTGATGTCAGAAGTCGGGAGTGGAGGATCTGAGGCAGGCAGGCAGGAAGGAAGCACAGCTGCCTCCCGCTACTCTGCAGGGTAACTAGGAAGGCGCTGCGTTAGCAAGAGCATCATTCCGACCACACTTTTGTCAGGCTCTGAATAGAAGGTCACCATCTCCCTCATTTTTCCTTTCCAATCAATATTTAGTCTGCTCAGCAGCCGCTAGAGCTGGCTGCCTCTGAACTTCACTGCTGTAAGTTACTGAGAAACTCGCTTATTATGACAACGCAGATCTCCCAGCAGCTCTGACCTGCAGCGGCTGCCCTGTCTCTTTCAATCTACTCCAAAATACAGAGATGACTCCAGTGCACAGCATTTACTGTGCGAACCAGTGTGGGGAAACTCTTGATCAATAGGAAAAGTAACAGGCTATGAGGGGATTTGGGGCCAAATATCTTATGTAATACGAATATTGGATTAAATAAGGTTAAGGTAATTAATTAGAACTCATTGGTTAAAAACATAAAGTTTTACCTCATCATCTTTTTCCAAATAAAGTTCCAGCACAAATGTACTTTTTGAAGGTTGTTTCATTTTTCACAGGACCTTGGGCAAGACACAAAGTATCTGGAAGGTCACAAACCAGACACTAATGTTTTGGAGATATATTAGATAAACACCCAGTTTACAATAATTTTACAAAAATTTTACAATAATTTTACTAGAAATTATTGTATAGACTCAGGTATTTACAGGTTTGAATGACTGATAACAACACACACAACTGTTAGACACTTGGTTAGTTGCTGGATGGTAACTAGGGTCTAAACCCACCACTGCAGTTGTTTCAGGACATACTAAATACTGAGTGAGTGAGGCAAAAAAAATCACTTTCCATGCTGTTTTGTAGAAGCCCACAAGAAGTTATCCTGACCACGCTACTGGCTTTACAGAACATCTATTAATAATTTTACACCTTAAAATATTTCAATTCATTTAATCTGACTTGATTTTTACAAGAAAGAGAATTTTTAATCACAAATTTCAGATTGTCTGTTTAGAAACAAGATTGTTATAATATAACATAGAAGACTTACAACAACTGCAAATGGACCTTCAGTCTGAATGCATTCATTCAGTCCAGTTATTCCCTGGTGACAAAATTGCTTCAGAAATTAGACACTGTTGAAAAGCAATCTGATACCTTTAAAGTATCCTTATCTGTTTTACTTCAGTGTAAAACCATGGGATCTAGCTAATGTACAAAACATAACTAGTTTTACAAAAGAGACAATGAAAAGGTTTTATTTTCATATGGTAATCTACTTTGGGTTCTTTTGGCTTTCCAGAGATCAACTATCAATGTGCTTTTAAATTTTCAATAGGATAAAAATGCTTTTGGATGGCATATTTGAGCACTGAAGCAAGATAGCAGAACTGGTTCAGGAAGAAAAAAGCAGAATTGAGGATAAATTGTTGACCAGAGCACACCCTTAATGATAAAAATTGTAGCAAAAATATAGCAGTCTATCTCAAATCCTAAAAAGAACCCAAACAAACAAAACAAAAAACAAAACAAAACAAAAATCCCTCTATGATTTCTCTATGATTTCATTTGGATTTCATTTTTTTTAGGTAGAAATTTCAAAATATTCTTAAAGAACCTTTCTAGAATATCTCCTTTACTTAGGAAGTAGTGGTGCTCCTACTGGAACTAAACCTTTCAAGTTTTGTTCACCATTTGTGAAGGAGTTTTGATTCATCTAGAACTGTGTTGTGACTACCTTTTCATAGATACCTCGGGGGAAGGAAGTGATATATTAGTTAAGGCACAATTTTTGAGCTAGGCTGTATTCCAAGTTCTGTCCTAACTTCCTCTGTGACCTTGAGAAAAGCACCTAATTCCTCTGTATTTCAGTTCCATTTCTAGAAAATGAGGACAAGGAAACTGCTATCTCAAGAGTCCTGTGAAAAGAAATTAATTAGCAGTTGTGAAGCACTCATATGCTGTGGCCATGGCAATCTTCAGTCTGACAAAAATGGGGCAATGTAGCAAGGGTTTTTCCGTGATCTGCACACCTAGAGGAGAGTCAGTATTACAAGCTTTGTTCTTGAGAACTTGGTACTGATTAAATCAATCACAGTCTGTTTCCATCCCCTGTTTGTCTCTGAAGTAGCACAGCTATATAAAAAAATGGATTAGAAACCACCATGTTTGCTTCACAAGCATATATTTTTTGTCTGCCAATCCAAAAAAAGGAAGGAAAAAAAATCACTTAGAATTCTTATTCCTCCACTAAAACAAGCTTCACCAAAATTGTTTCTTAGAAAATGTATTTTCAGGAACACTAAACCTAGCCAAACTAACAAGCAAAGAAAAAGGGGAAAAAGAGAGGAAGAAAATGGAGCATCAGGTTCAGAAAATACCTAGCAGAGGAGATTCTCTTTTACAAACTATTTTAGTAGCTAGCATACTCTGCATGACATGCACAGTGATCTCTCCTACGGGAGACACAGTTTTAAATCTCATGGCTATCTCACACTTCCCACAGCTCACATTTCGCACCTATTCCCATTATTTCCATTTGACGAGTTCCTACAAATTCATCACAGATTCATAAATAGTTTGGAGATGACTTAAACTGGGGGTGGGATTGGCATATTTAGTATTCATGCAACATTTTTATAGATTTTGATTTAAAAAAACATTTAAAAAGTGTCAATAACTCCTGAGTGATACAGCATGTGGAAGTAGTACTATTATTAGTATTTTTTGATGTATTGCTTATTTGTCTTGCCTGCAAGTTCAACACTCAGCTTAATGCTTTGGTCTGTTTTGAATTTTTAAATAGGTAGTTCTCTGTATTATGAGTATTTTCACCTCAAGAATACTCAGTATGTCTGGAGAGGTTTCACTATTCCAATTAATTCCTGTGAGGTGTGTACTACAAATATCAATTTCCCAAATAAAACGTGGGCCAGTTAATGTCTGAAAGAACAATAGAAGACACATCAATAGAAGAAAGTTTTAACCCTTAGGCTAAATTGGCAATTTTAGTACTGTTCTCTGGAAATGTATGGTAGATCCCTGTAAAAATAACTGTTCACTCAAATTTAATTTTAAGGATATACTTTCAAGAATAATTTGAAAAAAAAAATATAATTTCAAATCAGTTTGCTGATTATTTTTTCTCCTGCCAATACTGGCTGTCAAATGCTATTCCCAAAAGCCTTAGTTTGACAGAGATGATTTTATTGTTCAGGATCTCCCAGATGTTTAAAACAAAAAGGATTCTTAAAGGCTGTTTAATGCACACATCTGTAAAGGTTCAAAAAACATATGAATGCTTCACTATTATTATATGTACACATATCTACAAGCATTCAACATATGGTCCTAATTTAGGAGATAATTTACATTCTTCCATAATTTCTGGGATTCCCACAGAACAAGAATATTTCCTATGATGTGTGTGTTCAGCAGCTGGCACAACACCTGACTAATCCCACAGAGAAAGCTGCAGCAAAGATGATTGATAAGACAGAACGTAATGATGGAAGAACCGAAGTTATAGACATTGTAGACTGAAGAATGCTCAAGTGTGGCCGATGTTATTCTTCCCTGACACTTAATTAACACTCACCTGTCGTATTTTCCTTGAAAAAGAAAGGTTAGTACTCTCTAAACTTTACTGCAGTAATTTCAAATACTGAAAGCCTGTAGTGGATAGCCTGGCTGTGAAGGCAAGTGTTTATAAACGAGTTTTTTGAAGGCAACACAGACAGGCTGGCACTCTAGATTAAACATATTTTAACATATATGCACAACTGGATTTGAAAAATAAAATATGTGAACTGCATTTTATGTGAAAATTTTCTTAAGTTTTTCTCTGGGATGCTGGAATAACCGGAGACCTTAATACTGGTGTTACTCTTGTTTAGCAAATACTGGCAGGGCTTTCAGCAGCTGCTGGGTAACACATGGGGTTAAAATTGTTCTAGTTCATGAAGTCCCATTAAAAAAATCAAGCTTCTTTTCTTCCTTTGTTTTTTTCTTCTTCTCTGCAAGACATATATCACTATAGATACAAAAAAGTCTTGAAAAGGTAATTTCAAGCATGCAAATTCTCTTTTATTTAACTGGAATTCACTTATTTTCTGACCTTGTTATGAATATATACATGACAACTGAACTTTTCAGGGATGTAATTTCTCTTATTACAGAAAAAAAATATTTAATTGTGGAAACCTTTTTTTTTTTTTTTAATTTTCCAACTGGGAATAAGTTTGCATGGAGAAAAATCCTTTAAATTCAGAAAATAAAATAATAACAAGGTATCTTGTAATTAGGCAAGTAAGGATTTTTAATTTTATCTTTGATAACTTAACTTTCAAATTGTAACCTGAGAGCAAGAGGGAGAAATATTGCTTTATTACTATCACATCTGGCAGTCCTCAAGTTAATTTTAGGTACTGACTGTAGATTCTTGGGGGGAAAAAAAAGATCGTTTAGGCTTTTCTCTCACTTCTATGTAATTCTGTAGTTACACTACAAGAAAAACAATTTGGGACATGGCAGGAACACACTTGTAAACAACACTTTTCATCAGAACAGATTAGAATGTTTTGCTTTCAGTGGGATCCTAAAATTGTTGAGCACCCAGACACTTTGCTCCTGGAGGATGCACTATGAGCTTTGAAAGGTCAGATCCTTTCTATATATATCAGAACTATCAAATTATTATGCTGCACTGATGCGTGAGATTTAGATATTCATTAACACTGTAAGAAAGACTCAGGAGTTGTTGTCCTTCCCAAATCATGTAGCCAGATGTGCAGTGTGAAGTCTCGTTCCATTCTGCACATTACTCCCCGTGCAAACATTGCAAAGGTTTCCAGAACCAGAACCTTTCCAAGCCAAAGAAAACTAACCATAATTAATAAGAGATCTACATAAAACGCCATATAATTGCCGTCACATATCACAAGCCCATCCACAGGTCAGCAGGCACCACAGACAGCAGGTTACCTGGCTCTATTGGCTCTGCAGCTTTTCATCTCCCTTTGAGTCAGAGGAAGGAGGAGGCCCAGGCATTTCTGGGGGCAACGTGTGAATTTCTTGCCTTGTCCTGTTGCAGTTGTAAGGCTAATCCCACACAGAACTCCACAGGAGTGCAGGAAATTTTGGAAAAGAGGACTTTGCAAGACAGAACTGATTTCCCAAGTAGGGTTTGTCAGTTGATTGGTTGGCTAGTTTGTTTTATGTAAACCTTATTTATGGATTAGAAACCACCTGAATGTCCCAGGAACAGGAATGTTTATCTTTACTTAGTGTCCCATTACATTTTTACAGTGGTTGTAATAATTCAGAGCTAGGTATAAAAGAGCAACAACAATAGCATTTAAAATTATGCATTTTACCCTACCCTATCTACCAAAGTCAATAAAAATGTCTGCTTTCATACTTACTTTGTTGTACAAGGTGATATGAATTGAAAGGTTGAGTTCTTCCCTAAACCACAGTGCCAGAAGATTAGAAGGGAAAGTCTTGGAATAATGCTTACGTTTGACTTATGTCTAGTTGTTATTTTAGTGAAAAACACTAGCAGGCACTATTTAGATGAAGAGGTGCTGGAGGACTGCAAGAGATCTCTAGGAAATTCATGGAGGGTTAAAAAGGTTTATTGTATCTTCTGCAACGGGAAAGCAGGCAGTGACAGATGGTGCAGAATGCAAAGTTCACAGCAAAAGCTCCTCCTTTAAATTATAGATACTTCTGTGGAATAGCATATACATACCTCAGTACAAATATCTAGCCTTGAATTTGAAATCAAAAAGGGTGGAGTATCCATCTACTCTGGCTGTTTTATATGATTATGCTGTTGAAGTCAAACAAGATGCCTCAGATGACAAGAAAACAACAGCCTGACTCCCCAACACAATTCAATCTTAAGGTAAAAAAGTTTCAAATAATCTTTGAAATATCCATATACTTCTAATTATTCTTTGCTTGCATGTTTGTTTAAAACAAGCACAGAAAAATACTGGCATGTAAATTAAGCTCAGGAAACTTTTGTAGTTTCAGTAGAAAATAATGTATCTGAAAAACTTTTTTTGTAATTCTATGTTTTTAAATATTTATTTCTATATCAACTTCTGTAATATCTTCTTACTAAAAATTGTTGTGTGGTTATAATATAGGATAGTCTTCAAAATTATGATATAATGTTACTGTATATCTAACCCAAATTTAATTACACTGCCCAAATAGCGAACAATATATTTAACTAAGATAAATAGCTTTAAACAGGCTGTGAGGCAGAGTTAAAGGTCTACTTATTTAGAAATTTTGGAAACTATGTTTAAACACACAAATCTGGAGTAATATCTCACACCAACCTCACGTGAGTTCAATGCAATTCAAATCAATGTTATCACTATTCCTGAGCTTAATATTGAAAGAATTATCTGTAAACGAGAGTGAAGCTGAACACTTTCCCATAAAAGCAAGAAGGAGGAGACTTCAGTTTCACAATTACCTTTTATATACTTTGTTCCCTGTTTCATTTTCTGTTTCATTGTTAAGACATTCCTTTTCACGCCATAGGCACCTAAGGTCAGGTAGGAATTGTTGGTAATTTTTAGCAGGCCTCCCCAAAGGCATTGTATGCTAGTTCAGCTACACCAGCAGGTGCAAAGCTCCCAGTCATTCCCAACAGTACTCATGACTGGAATGTTGATGGAATAGCAGCTATAGGCTGTAACGTCTCCTCCTGCCATGACATTATGGAGCATTTGCAAAGGATCCACCATCAGCAAGCCATTCTCAAACAAACAAATTTGTTAGGCAACGAACACCATCAGCTGAGAAGTACAACTGCCACTCACCAGGCAGACATGCATGTTTGCTTTCTCTGTCCTGAGAATGACAGCTTCTAAATACATTGGGGGTTTTCTCATTATCTGCAACTATACATCTGAATCTATTGTCCTATAACATGTATTCTTTTATCTATCTTTCTACTATCTGGACTTGCCTTCTTTCTCTGGAAATTTTCCTCATCCCTTGATCCCACAAGTTTTTCCATTGAAGTCTTATATTAGAAGAAGCTACTCACACTGACTAACAGATGCTTTGTAGGTAACAAACTCCTATTTTCTTTGCTTTCCATACCAGTCACTCACCTAAATGTCATTCAACTATTATTTAAATGACATGCATGATTTTTTTTTGCCATGCTCATTGTCTTTCATAATGTAAGAAAATTATGTCAATGGCTTCATCCTTCAAGCTAAAAGAGTTCAAAGAGAAAAGTCACTCCACTGGTTATGTAGACAGTGGAAGGAGACAGGAATTGCTGCCAGCTGCACTTGACATTTTTGCCTCTACTGAATGTTATCTTCACCTTGCTTCTGAAATTTGATTTAGCTACTCCCATTCCAAATGCTTTGCACTACTCTACTGTCAGTCTTCCAGCTGCTGATATCAATTTCACAGGTGTCGGTGCATCTATTCTCCTACACAACATACTCATTCTTTCATACAAGCTACACTAGCTTTTCAGTGATTTTCAAACTTGATACATAACCCCCAGCAAGCATCACAATTTCAGGGAACAAGTTCAAGACATCAGTGAAGTCCCTTGGGCACTAAAACTTTCATGCCCTTAGCTAAGTCTACCCACAGTGCTGGGTGTTTTTGTCAACGTGTTGCCTTTTTTTTTTTTTGCTGCTGACAAGACACTAAATAACATTTGATATGCACATCACTGGTTCTGAAGTCACAGAATGTACATCAGGCAGAACATAACAGATGACATGGTATGCAGAGCAGTCAATAAGAAATCTGGCCAAGATTTTGTCAGGAACTGTCAACAAAAACATTACACTGTAGTTTCTCAAGTCTGATTTTATCTTTTCTTTCACACGGTGAGGATGATGGCTTTTTAACATCCTCCAACATCTCTTGAATTTCAATATGGAGAAAGTAATCACCAAAAGGACCATATCTTTCCTGGATACTGTAAGTGATCATTATCATCATTTTGCCATCACCTTTACAACATTATTTACAACTTCTGATTAAGTGCTGGGAAGATCATACTTAAATCACTGTTCCTTAATTAATATATTTTTTAAATTTCCTTTTCCAGTTCTCCCCTTGTCTATACACCATCTGTTCTACCATGATGGGCTCCTGTTTCTTTTCTTCTAGCAAGTAATTTTCCTGCCTCTTATTTTCTCCATAAATGTTCGCTCTCTGCTCGGGGACTAGATGACAGTTTTCTCACATTTGCCTGACAAAACACAAATGGTGTGCTGAGAAATTTTGGGAAAGCCCTTCTACCAAAGAATGATATTCCCGTTCTTCAAAAGCATATTTAAAACTAAATGTTTCAACTACAGGCATTAAATGTTATTTAAGCATTACTAAAGGGTCTTTTTATGATGTTCTCTACAAATAGTATCATACAGTTGTGTTCAGGTTTTATACCTTAAACCAAATGGAGAATGACAGAATTGCAGTCTTTCACTATCTGCTTGCATCACAGACATTAACAATCCATTGTAAACAACAGTATTTTACAACAAAATATCAATAACAACTTTACTGAAATAGTCTCTCAAATGTGTTTTATGTGTTCTCCAGTTTTAAAGCACGGTACGCTTGTTAAGATAGAAAACCCCAATATTCTCACAATCTTTCAAACACAATCTTTCAACAGAACTCTCAGTATTTAATTGTTTTTAGTCAAGAGTTCCACAGGGGCAGTCATGCTAGAAAGTCTAGTATTTTCCAGCTAAAATCAATAGGAAAATGTTCACCACATTCAATGGGGAAAAGCCAAATCTGAAGAGAGTTTCATCAATTCACTACAAACCGAGAAAACATATACAACCAATTAAACTGCAAATACATTTTCACACAGGGCTTTCACCCAGAGTTGGGTGATAGGTTTTACATCTATTGGAAATAAGTTTTAAGTCTACAAAAATGACTCTTAAATATTTTTGCCTTATTTTTACCTTATGATACAGTCAAATTAATAAGCATTGGCAATGCAATCTAGATGCTCAGCCAGCTGTCTCAGGCAGCTCATACCGTGTTATTAAAGACTCTCTCTGGCACATGATTAATTATATTGCAACAGACATGTTCCCTAACTGTTTTTATTTTCTTTTTTTTTTTTTAGCGTGTGTTCTGCTTACTTTAAGGAAACACCAAATAAGGTGTTAATGATCATCTTTTCCCCAGATAATTAAAGAACTTTCCTGAGATATATCAAGCTGTTGTTCAGGCTTTTATACAATGATTACCAGCAGATATCAAGTGTTTACACTGAATATGACACAAATTAACCTAGCAGGAAACTCATTACTGCTGTGTACTTAAATGCTTATGAATTAACATATGTACCCATCTAAATTTGAAGGTGGGAATTGTTTAGTGTGCTGAAACTGGAATGGTGCTGCTAGTTCTCATAAAAAGACACAGATCCCATTCTGGGCAACCATAAGCAACCTGTTAAAATCCAAAGAGATGTCATAAAATTCAGGTAAATCAAGCAGCTTTTTCAATACCATGTTTCTCCCACAGATTCCTTTCTCCTCTTTATCTTTCCTTTCACAACATCTATGCACCTACCACTTCTGTTTGACAAAATGCACTATTTTCCATATTCTTTGTCTTGTATTACTGATACCCTTCTTTACAGTAGTTCCATAGCTGAATTTATCACCTTTTACTTTGAGACTCTGATGTAGAGGCCTAAAAATCTCAGAATTATTCATATATAAAAAAAAACTTACCATATGCAAAAGGAATTTTGAAATGTTCCAATCCTTTACTATAAATTCTTATGCTATCTATTTGTATTTTAATAAGTTTAATAGTATACAGAATTACAAAATACAAGGTTGATATTCCCAAAAAATCTGACAATATTTTAATAGTTGTTAAGCTGATAGTTTTTCAAGAATTTACTTCCTACAGGGTTGTAATGGCTGTAGTGTTCCAGGAAAAACAGGAAGTTTGAATACTACTCTGAATATTCTATAGAGGGACAATACTAAAAAGAGAAGCAACAACATACATGAGCACCTAGCTTCATGGTCTCCAAATCAGTGAAGAGGGCCATTAAGGAACACAAGAAAAAATAATTAAAAATAATGTATTTTTATGATAAATCTAAAACTCTGGGATGGAGAAAGCTAAGTGATAATGTCTTATTGGTAATTATAACCTAATCTTTGTATCAAAATTTTGCTTTTTTGATGGAGACTTATGGCTAATAACTAACAAGTGAGGATGCTAGAGCTCACTGAAATGGGAAAAGTATTAAGAATTCAGTGTTAAACAACACTGGTCCCAGTATTGATCCCTGAGGAACAACACTCTTCACTGGTCTCCATTTGGACCTGGAGACATTCACTGAAACTCTTTGAGTGCCACAATCCAGCCAATTCCTCATATACCACTTGTCCAGCCATCAAATCCCTGTCCCCCCAGTTTACAGACAAGGCTGTTATTCAGGACATTATCAAATGTTTTGAACAAGTCCTGATGGATCAAATCTGCAACACTGTCACAGAAGGCCACCAAATCTGTCAGACATGGTTTGCCCTTAGTGAAGCCATGCTTGCTGGCTTCACCTTGTTTTCCATGTGCCTTAACACAGTTTTTTCCTAGAAATTATTGGGACCAGCAGCTTGTGCAGATTACATCTGCCACAGTTATTCAGGGAATGCTGGTGTCCTTTCTGTTAATGAGAGAGATGATGACATATGAGCTCATTCAAAATCAATCCAGCTTGCTGGAGGCACAGGAGAGATAATTCTGAGAAATAGATTAGTGCGCTGGAAAGAATGGAAAGAAATGCAGGGGGTAACAGGGATACCAAAAGCTTCATCAGGCTCCTGCAGTTTTCAGCTGGACAACCCTCTCTTACCTAGCAGGTACTCGCTTTGAGAGTGAATGCAACATTCACTGCACGTGGATGCCTGCCCACACTGTGTCCTGGAGTTGAAAATAAACTGTTAGCTGCCTGATACAAAAGGGAGAATGGTACAGGTACCAGATCATGGAAAGAAAAGAGATTTTCATCAGGAGTCTAACAGCCATGAGATCAAATAGTATTTATTACCAGAATCTTAAACTAGTTATGTCTAAACTGCCTTATCCAGTGACATAAATATAATTTTAAATCAATAAAAAAAATCTGGGTTTCAGATTTTTTTAGAATGTGAGAATGTCAACTCCAGTCTCCTTTAAAAATGTATTAATAAATTGTGTAGTTTGGCATGTAATTAGGAGACACATTCCCAAATGTTGAAGGCATCAAGTGATTCAGTGGAAACTATGAAATTAGTAGGGCTACTTGCAGTCAAGGCACTTATTTAGATGTTTTCCTAATGATTTAAAGCTTACTTAAGGCAATACCTCATACATTTCCAAGTCTACTGAAGAGCACCTCAACAGAAGTGTTTTTCTTCTGTTCTAGCATGCTGTCCATAAGCAAAGTTTTCACTGTCAGCTACATGTATTGGTTTCCAGGCATACCTAGTACTAATCAATAATCTCTGTGTTTATGTGGTGCACCTGTTCGTCAAATATCACTAACAGAATATACAAAAAGTTATATAACAGAAAGAGCCTAACCAATGAAAGGAATGTGAAACATTCTGTTGAGCATTTTACTTGCTGACTGGGTTTCGCAGAATCATAGAATATGCTGAAATGGAGGACACCCATCAGAATCATTGAGTCCAACTCCTGGTCCTGTTCCAGACACCCCAGGAATCACACCTTTGTGCCTGAGAGCATTGCCCAACCCCTTCTTGAACTCTGTCAGGCTGGTGCTGTGACCACTTCCCTGGGGAACCTGTTCCAATGTCCAACCACCCTCTGGGTAAAGAACCTTTTTCCTGGCTTGATTTTGTTGTCTTAACTTCATGGAGGCATCAGGTAATTGGGCTTCCATCCAGTTCTAATTCACTTCTCAGTTAATCCTGCCTGGCATTCATAACATTTACATATGGATAAGAAGAACAGAGCAATCGCAAAAATCTGCAAACATGGAAAAGCTGTCATTTTTACCACAATAGCATTTGCTGCATGGATAGAACCTAAACCCCAAACTTCATATCACAGTTATGCAAGTATTTGCTCACACTTCAACACTGAATAATATTGCAGCAGGCATACTAGACCTCTACTGGTAATACTGCCAGCATGATATAAAAATAGTCTGTAGTCCATTTTAAGATCAACTCAATATGCCAACCATTAACTTACAAGAAACTCACTAGCTGAACAAAACAAAATTAAACAGAGTTCTATTCTCAAATCTTTCCCCTTTCATTCCCTTTGTGTTAATTGGAGTTTGCAGATTTTTCACCACCTCACAAAGCTTAGACACTACAAAAATACTACTGAAAAAACACACTTCTTAAAAATAACCACAATGAAGGTATTTTCAAGCTTTTAGTGTTCTCTTGCATGTATTTTTTTCACTTGCAGTAGAACAAGGTATTTGTGCTACTGTAGTTATTGCAGAGCATCTCTACAACTGTTCAGGCAGAAAGACAAGGAACTTGTATGAACAAATACTGCAACACACTTAAATCACAAAGTCATTACAAGAAGATAGTGGAATTTAAGGTGTCAAAGGAAAGATAGTTCTAATAAATTAGGGTTTTTGCATGTGATTTTAAAAATAAATAGGAGCAAGAACTCTACATTATTTTGCTTATCTGTTAATAATAAATAATAAAAAAGGATAAATTTTCACTTTGCCTCTTAGAAGTGGTGAGTGGCTTGACTGCATTGTTTACAAGTCAGTAATACTGAACTTATTTGGAAATAGTGCTTTATTTTATTTAGTTCTACCAACCTAGTATATACCACAGACTATTTACAAAGCTGACATCGTCTAAACCTAGCAGGTCTCCAAGCCTTGTGCAACCACTTTCTTGCTCCCTGCAGTGGGATGGAAAAGAGAATAAGTAGGTAAAAGTGAGAAATCTGGGTTGAGAGAAAGACAGTTGAATATGTAAAGACTTACAAACCTCAATGTGTTATCAACACTGTTTTGCTCACAAATCCAAAACATAGCACCCTACCAGCTACTATGGAGAAAATTCCATCTCCATAAAAACCACAGAGAAGTATTTGTAACAGACTGAAATGTTTGGAAAGTGCTTAAAATTAAGCCCATGTAAATACAGTGGCAAAGTAGTGTGAATGACAAATTATTTTCCTCAGCTTCCAGCCAATCAGCTGACTTAGATTCCTATTTGCATATCAGTGTATATTCATTTCAAACTCATATTAGTGCATAAATAATTTCTGTATTTTTTACCATATCGACCCAGTGCACATTACCACATAGAAGTACATGAATCCATACGGCTGCTTGGTTACCAGCTCTTTTGACAAAACCATTTTTACTCTGGCTCTATGCATAAACATAAGTCTTTAATACCATACATGTGGATGTACCTTTGCACTTCCTTTAGGGTTTGAATCAACCCTTTTAAGTAAAGGATATAACAAAAAAACAAACAAACAAACAAACCCCCCCCCAAAAAAAAAAAAAAAAAAAACAAAAAAAAAAAAAAAAAAACAAACACACCCCACAAAAAAAAAAAAAAACAAACAAACAACCCCCCCACCAAAAAAAAAAAAAAAAAAAACAAAACCAAAAAAAAAAAAACCACCCCCCCCCCCAAAAAAAAAAAAAAAACCCCACCACCTGGAAATATCAGGACCTGTCTGGGAAGACTTCTTGTGAACTCTTTTAATTCGGAGAGAAACCCTGGCAGAGGAAAAATAAACAGAAAATCAAATCAAATCAAACTGAAGGCTAAAACTATATGCCACAAGGATTTTCTAAAAGACCTCATGAAAATCTTTGCCAAAAATTAGTGCATGCTTAAGAGAAGACTTAGCTATGGGAGTGTGTTGGTTTTGCTTGGCCTGGTTTTTGGTAGCGGGGGGGCCACAGAGGTGGTTTCTATGAGAAGCTTCTAGAAGCTTCTGCCATGTCCAGCAGAGCCAATCCCTGATGGCTCTGAAGATGGACATGCTGCTGGCCAAAGCTGGGCCAATTAGAGANGACCTGGTGGAGAGAGAGGGCCTTGATTCCAGGCTGGAGCAGCCTGGCCTTGGAGGTCTGCAGCCCATGGACAAGGAACCCCACGCCGCAGCAGTTTTGGGAGGACTGTCTGCCTGTGGGGTACTCACGTTGTGGCAGTTTTGGGAGGACTGCTGCTCATGAGATTGGACCATACTGGAGAAGTTCACAGAGAACTGTTTCCCATGGGAGAGACCCTACAGTGCAGCAGGGGAAGGACTCCTCTCCCTGAGCAGCAGAAGATTTCGGTGATGAACTGACCAAACCCCCACACTCTGTTCCCTGTGCTGTTGGTGGGAAGGAGGGAGGGGCTGGGGGGAAGAATGTGTTTTTTACTTCTCATTATCCTCCTCTGGCTCTTAGTAATAAATTCACTTTGTAACTTTAAGTTGAGCCTGTTTTGCCCTTGGAGTGTTTTTTTCTTCTCCCGGTCCTTATCTCAACTCATGACCCCTTTGCTGATTTTATTTTTCTCTCTCCTCTGCCCACCTGTGGCAGGGGAGAATGAGTAAGCATCTGTTGTGGGTGCCAAGTGTTTGGCCAGTGTCAAACCACATCAGGGAGGCTCGTGGGAAAAATAATCTTCTTTTCTTCCCTTACTCCCCAATGCAGGGTAATCGACTTTCACTTATAGTAGTATATACTCATTTTCTTTCCTATCACCCAAGAGTCTAGTCTGAATAACAGTTTTCCCAGAGCTACACTATTAAGAGACATAAAAGTGTGTGTGCCTGTGTGTGTTCAAATCTGAACAGGGAAGCAAACTAGTATCAAAACCTCATTCTTCACAATATCTCACAGATTTCATTATATATCCTAGCTTTAGCTCTACCAGAATTTTTCCATACTTTGAATGGGATGCTACTTCCCCAATACATCAGGAAACAAAAACCAACCAACCAAACAAAAGCTCCTAAAAATAGTGTTATAAATGATGGCATGCCTTTGTGGCATGTTTGCTGTCTTTAACCCAAATGATAGGTTTTTTAATATTCTTCAGCAGAATACTTCCTGCACATTCATTTTAATGTCGTATCATACCTGCCTAGCTACTGAATTATTTCATATTAGCTTCAGCTTGAGTTCTCTTCTTGTTTTCTTAACAGTTCTGACATGTCTCCTGCAGGCAGCTCTCACAGGCCATATCAGAAAAAAGATGACAGTGATCATGGGAGGTGCAATCCAGCCAGGGACATCAGTCAAAAAGAAACAAATGTAGACCTTGATTATGAACAAATCACACCCAACACAACAGAATAAGGCAGGAATTTTGCAAGATTAGTTTATTTTCCCCTGTGGAGAATTACAGTTTTCTAAAAATCGCATTTTCTTCCAAATGGCTTCCCACAATCTTGGCTAATAGCAACTTTTTAAAGCGAACAACGTAGAAAATGTGATTTTTGGGAAAACAGCTTTCTCATAAAATTCTTTTGCTTTGAAAATGAGGCTCAAACCCTAAGCATAAGTGCAAATCTACAGCCTACAAGATATGACTGAGCTTTACCTGTGGGGTCACATGCTGCTACACAACGCAGGAGGAAGGCTACACTGCCTAGCAGACTGTCCAAGCACTCTAATATCAGTGAAGCCATTTGTTGCAGCCACCTCCCTTCACCTTCTGTCCCTCCTACATGGACACAGGATGAACCCATGCATGGCCTCGCTGCTCCCTGACTCCCAGTGTGGGCAGAGATTGCACCGATCACATGAGCCACACCTGCAGGCTGAAGGATGATGTAGCAGAGGGAAATATGTGCCCCTGGCTGTGCTCTCGTATTTGTTGCATAGGAGCTGATGATTAATTTGATTAATAACCAAATTGTAACGTCAGGAGTTCTTGAATAAATCTGTTTTTCCTTTCATTAGGACTATCATTCAGTAAAGTATTTCAGAACATAATGTTTCATTTTTCTGTTAATATTTTCCTCTTTTCATTTGTATTAACATTTTACAATCTTATAATTGTTTTTGACATTTATTCTTCTGTTTCTTCCCTGTGGTCTTCTTCATTTCTCTTGTCAATTATCATTTCATACACATTATTAATCACTTCAGCATCTGCCCATTCCAAAACATTAATCATTCACATTTTTAATAAACAAGCATTTTGAAAGAGCTCGCTATAATGGGGTTTTTTTAAGAACAGTGCATATGATTTCCACCAGAAACTCCAATCTTACCCTCCTATTGCAATATATAGGACTGATACAGTCCTGAATTGTGGGGGACTTCAAGGCTCTTGTTTAGATAATGCACAGCCTGCAGTGCAGAAAACGCTGCAAGCGCGGCTGTCACATAGCAAAATTATCACATAGTTTTCACATATCACATCGTCTCTGAACCTGTTCATTGTAGAGGAAAACAAGGAGGGTCTTGTCCTATCTCTTTTTGCTTGTCCTACTTTCACGGAGCTTTGATGATGGAATCTGTAGTTTGCTTATACTTTTAGTTTATGAAATCACAACAGAACGACGTCAAGTGTCTAAACGCCTATTTGTCTCAGACCTATAAAGTCATTTAAGTTCTTAACTGGCTAAAGGTTAGACACCTGTGCTTCACTGTGAGCTGAGACCACATTCTCTCAGTAACAAAGTCTAATCCATCCTGCCACTGAAATGTGCTGCTCTTTTTTGGTATGTTTGCTTTTTTGGGGGAGGCAAGAAGGTTGCTTCTGGTTTTGCTTTTTTGGCTGGAGCACCTCTCCTATGCAGACAGAGAGAGTTGGGACTCTTCAGCCTGGAGAAGAGCAGGCTTCAGGAAGATCTTATAGCAGCCTTCTAGGACCTAAAGGGGGCCTACAAGAGAGATGGAGCAGGGCTTTTTACACAGCTTCAAACTGAAAGAGGGTAGGTTNTTGGTATGTTTGCTTTTTTGGGGGAGGCAAGAAGGTTGCTTCTGGTTTTGCTTTTTTGGCTGGAGCACCTCTCCTATGCAGACAGAGAGAGTTGGGACTCTTCAGCCTGGAGAAGAGCAGGCTTCAGGAAGATCTTATAGCAGCCTTCTAGGACCTAAAGGGGGCCTACAAGAGAGATGGAGCAGGGCTTTTTACACAGCTTCAAACTGAAAGAGGGTAGGTTTGGAGCAGATATTAGGAATTATTTTTTTACTTTGAGGCACTGGAACAGTTTGTCCAGAGAAGCTGTGGATGCCGCATCCCTGGAAGTGTTCAAGGCCAGGTTTGATGGCGTTCGGAGCTACCCGGTCTAATGGAAGGTGTCCATGCCCATGGCGAAGGTATGGAACTAGCAGGTCTTTAAGGTTCCTCCAACTCAAACCATTCTGTGATTCTACGATTTCCAGTGAACTATCATTTTGCATTTGTTCACAATGTTAGTTCTGCTTATATAAGCAGCCTGACTGCCAAATGCATATCTATGGTAACTGATTCAGTACAGAATCAGACTGCAAGTGTTAACTTGGTGTTATTAGTCAGTGGCAGATCTCCTACTGATTCCAGTGCTGCCAGTAATGCTACTGCTTTTATAAATCACACACAGAACCCTAACTAGCATCAGTGTTATTATCAGATACTGTTCATCATCTACAAGTTTAATGTTAACAGGTTTTCCATTTGAGAGTTTTACCTGCTATTTTTTATATATTAATTTCTCTAGGACTTTGTATCTGGCACATATATATATGCATGTATGTGGTATCCATGGAGCTGGACCCTGGTATTATCTGTACTTCTCTTTTACTTGTAGACAGTTTTGGCTCTATCTTTGCCATTCCTCTTGCCTTTGAGAGTGTTCCTCCATACCTTCCAACCATCTCAAGTTCTGGTGTCTCAAGTGGTCTTCATCTGACACTGTCAGTTATTGATTGCATTATTTATGATGTTACTGATGCTCAGCTGTACCATTTATTCTCCTTATTCTTCCCAAATGCTTTTCCCCTGATCTAGTCAATAAGAGAAGCCTCGCCTTAATTTCAGCAATATATGAACTCTGGACAGCTTGCTCCAGATGACCAATCAATTGCACTATTCAATACCAATCACAGGGCTCTCATTGGAGGCATTACAGCAGAAATCCTTATTGCTCTGTTGCACCCTTAGATGCTACCTGTTAAATGATGTCAGCTATCATTCACTATTCATTACTGCACCATGTCTGCCTGAAGACTCTCAAAATCATTTTTACAGTGACTTACTGCACATAACATTTCCCCTTTTTTCCCCACAGTGTCATATTTTATTTTACTAATTTTCCAGTAAATCTGCCTACATCCCTGCTTTCTCCTGATAGACAAATGAATATGATCATGTAATTTATGTTCCATCACCTCACTGGCAAATCTAAGTGCAGTAATTAGTAACTATTGTTGAATTATGGCTGTTCAAACAACACCAGTACTAAATGTCAAATATTTAAACGTAAAGACATTATTTGGAGAAGAAAAGACAAAATCTTCTCAAGAAAGAATTTGAGAACTGTGCTGCATTCTCAAGAAAACTCTGCATAGCATAAAACACCATGTAATATCTTACCTTCATATTGGCCCAAAATTGTCCAGGAGTACTTAGGAATAGCATCAATTAATTCATCCTTATTCAGGAAAGAGAAACTATTGTGTTCTCATTGCTAAGAATGCTCTTAGGCATACTAAAAACATATGAGTTTATTTGATTCATAGTATCATGGATTCTTTGTGTCTGTAGATCTGACAAGCTTTCAAAATATTCTGAAAGGTCTTAGGTGTAATCAGCGAGGATTTTGTACATCTGACTGAGTACCAGAAATATGTTATCCACTGTAATAATTGCATAGATAGTTATTAATATATTGTTTATAAAAATAATGCACCCACGTAAAAATGTATATGTCCCTCAAAAAATTTATATATGTGTAGAAGGCTGAGGTCAAGTTTGGTTTGATCTAACTCTCAAGGAATTGCAGATTTGATTTTATACAGCCACATACCACAGCCCCAAGCACACACACTTTTTTGGATAGACTTGATTTGTACTGTGCTAGACCCAGAACTGTGGGTCCCATCTGTTTCTGGAATGAAATTACCTAATCTTAAAGCCATTCTATGTAAGACTATGACATTACCTTCCAAAAGGTAATGATAAATAGAATTTATAAGATTTATAGGCCACCTCAGTTTAGCCTGCAAAAGAAAAGCACAGAGCTACCATTTTCACAGAAGATAAGCAAAGATGATCCAGGGATTCTCTTGTCAGTGAAGAGCCCACACTGATCATTAGACTAATTAAACTCATTTTCTGTGCCTACTTACAGAGGACATGGAAAACAGTTTCCTTCTCTGCTCTTTCTTTTCACAAACAAGTACTTCCCTTTTCTGGAATCAAGAGCACTTTATGTTATTAAGCTTTTATTTTAGAGTGTGTGTGTATATATGTATATGTATACATAGGCATACAAACCTCTCTGTTTCAGAGGAATGTTAAAAGGAAAGGTATAGATATTTGCAGGAAGCATCCTGATGTACAAGCATGGAAAAATTTAATATATACAGCTGCTTCAAGATTATGGTAAAGAATTTGGGTTTCATTTTCAGAGCTCCTTCGTAGTTCCAGAACCAACAAGAACTATAAATGGGCGACAGTTTCAGGGATGTGTCTCTTCTATTTCCACAACGGAGACTGATAGAGGTATGTTTGGAACTGTGTTCCTGTTAGGTGAAGCAAATTAAAATCTTTGTTTTGGCAAAGCCCAATTAAGATGTATCACGTAAGTAAGCCGCTACTACTATCACTATACAGGATATTTTTCTGGAGGAATATGTTAGGATTTTATTGAAGATATATTAAGGATAAACTCTTGTTAAAATGCTGAAAAAGATGTTGTGTATCCTCAGCCTCTGCCATTTTTTCCTCAAGATTTCAAATAAATACTCCAGTAATAAGTAAGAAAACAGAATTCATATGCTGTAATTGAGACGTGGGAAAATATAAAGACACTGTGAAGACCAAATTCTTCAAAATATAAAGCACACGAAATTTCTAGCAAATTAACAACTTACACTAACTTCAATGACATTTACTTCAGACATAGATAGGAAATATAAAGCCATGTTTAGTAATAGTGAAATATTATTAGCAGTTTTTTAACAAATACATTTTAAATGCAGAACTAACCACAGTCATCCTAAAGACTGTTTTGGTGGGCTATAAGTATGATAATTTCATGTCATACTGCCTTGACTAAGTCAACATCCAAAACAGAACCGTTTGCTGGAAACTATAAAAAGTGAAATAAGTAGAGTTCTAAGTTTTTTCTATCAATACTAATTACATGTCTGCAACGAGGTTAAATTAGTTGACCCTATAGTCAATATTCTCAGAGTAGTCTGGGGTTTATGTCTTAATTATTGTGTCTTTTTTAACAGAACAAATTAGAGTTTCAGTGCTATGCTGTAAGCTTTCCCTGATCCCTCTACACCTTCAGTGTTCTTAGTAGTTAAAGAGATTTTTCCTAGAAGCAAGATATATGAGGCACATATAGTTATCTGAATTAATTTCCAGTGGAACTACAGTTCAAATCAGTCATACCTAGAGAAACGTATTATAAAGTCAGATATCCAGATATAAATAGGAAAACCTGAAGAGCCCTCTGAGTGCACTTTTCAGTTATAGCATACACTTGTTTCACAGAAAGATTTGCGCTCATTATAAATTTTAAAAATGAAATCAAGGAAATGTCTAAGTACAGTTGTTCTTTTAAAAGTCTTATACCTAAACCAAGCTCTGTTTAAAAAAAAGGCAATTTTACAAATTATAGATATGATTTTCAAAAATCTATTATTTTCTGATCTGAGTTCTGTTTCCTCAGGAGCAATTATGAAAATATTACAAATTCATTATACATTTACAAACAATTGAATGAAATCCAGTAACTCTGACTATTGCAAAAGACAGACCCTTCCAGAGGTGCATGCACATCATTAGGAAGAGGTTTTCTCAAAAAATGGCCCAGAAAATAAATGTAAACACAGATATATTGAATAATATTGAATACAGTGGTAAAGCTTTTGGAAGGTAGGCTACACAATAGTGAAAATTAATTGGCTAAAAATCATTTGCATTGTTCCAGTGTTATTAATGAAAATTGGCCTCATTTTTTTAGGACAGAGATCATTATGTAGTTCTCTATGTAAATTATTATCTCTAGATCTACTTGGTCCTGTAGAAGATCAGTGTCAAGTCTAGGTAAACTTTTTCATGGATGAACAAATACCCAAAGGCAATTGTATGTCTTGTTTCTAAAGGAAATATATTTCTGATACATTTACAACAGAAGGTAAAGTTGAAAATTTATGAGCAACTTTTAAAATCTGAAATTTCAGTATCTTCTAAGTAACTCGGTTCCAGAAAAGAGTGTGTTACTTTCTGTAAAGCAGACACAGTCAAAAAAACCCAAAACACCAAGACAAAATCCCCCCAAAACAAAGAAAGAACCCCACCTCAAAATAACCAGTCGTATGAAGAAGTGTCTTTAAAAAGAAAAAACAAATAACTCAGAATCCAAGCTAAAGATCTAAATATCTGCCTTTTCTTCATACATCTCACAGAATTGTTTAGAAGTAGGCAAGGATATATTCCTTACCTTAATGACCCATATAAAACACCTGATGAAATACTAATTAATATCTACTGCGATTAAAAATGTTACATAAAACTATTGAAAATTATAGGAGTAAACATTAACCAGTGGCTGCCAAAACCATACTGACAAAGGAAGAAATAGGAAGAAGAATAAAAGACAGGGTACAAAAATCCCATTTCAGTTTTGAACATAAGAGATGAAATATTCACCTTGGCACCATTGTCAGTATACTAATATTTGTGCAGTTTTAAGTCTAAATACAGCAGACAGATAACTCTTGTTTCCAAAAATTAAAAACTACTTTATAAAATTTCTATTGACTCTCAGAATGGCTAAGACATATCCTGGAAGGTTTATGTTTTGATGTATAAGTAAAGAAAGAAGGGATGTTATTGTATTGCTATGTGATACAGCACTTTGCTTTTTGGAAACACTTTAAAATTTCCTTGAGTTTCTTGATATTTTGCCCTCAGGTGATAAAACTGAGGGGAGGAAATGGCTACAATCCTGGTATATAACACATTCCCTTCACTATTTTCATAGGCCCTGAAAGAAGAAATTTTTTCACAGAAGAGAAGACAAGGGTTATAAACACAATGGGAATCTTCATGAGGAAACAAAACCAAACCACAATAAAATAAAAACAACCAACAACTCACTGTGAAGAATAATTTTAATTTTTACAGCCATGACAATATGTCATTAGCTCAGAAGGCAAAACTACAAGCAAGTCATACAAGGCTTTTATTTTCAGGGTATGAAGTGCAGCAGGGAAATATTAAATTTCAAACAGTTTTCACTTTCAAATCAAGATTTGGCAGAAAATGCTTTTTTAAATAGTGGTTACCCTTAACTGTCAAAACGCTGCTTACGTGCTGTCTGGAAAAATTGTCATTCATATTCATTTGTCAGTACTTCTCCTACACTCCATTGTCAGGCGAGGTTAAAATTCAAGTCAGAGTTGTTTTTTGTCAATGATATTTATTGCTCCTAAATACTAGTGTGTAGACAAACATTTCCTGTTTCTTAATTCTGGTTGTACATGTTCCAACACTGTATTTCAGGCTAACCCTTTATAATTTCTCTGTGAAGAGTTACATTTGGGAGGAAAACAGGATCTTCTGTTAGGAAGGAGACAGTAGATGTCTTTTTGATGTTTCAATTCAGTGATTTACATTATTTTTCTGACATGCTACAACATCAAAGAAAGCCATTCCACAAAAGCCTGACCATCACATTCCAGAGAGCTTGCTTTGCATAATGTATCTCCATTAGGGTTTCCAGATGAGTTGACAGCATGACAGTTAAATCTCTTCATGCTTTTCTATCACTTCACATAACAAAATGTCAAACTTCCTATGCACACTGAAATAAAATGCATACAATATGTAACACAAAATCAAGACATGCACAACCAGAGCATGACAATATTCTATAAAGAGGGGTAGTTGGTATCAGACTGAAATCTAGAAATTACAGTCTCCTAGGTATAATGGTTTCATTAAAATGTTCAAACAGTGTCTCCAAAGCTAATTTTCTTTCCAAAGTACCCATGCATAGAAAGTACAGCAATAAGACATCCCCCTGCTATGCCTTTCTGAATAGCAGATTAACTGCAGAACTAGAATGATGTCAATTTGTTTCAAAATATTGCAGCAAAGCTTTTGAATGGATGAGCAATTACTAACAGAGGGTGCAATTATAACCAAGTCACAGGGAATGCTTTAATATGGTTCTTCTCCCATGTACAAGGAATAACAAGAAAATGTAATGAAAGAGGAATAATGAGACAGCTGGCTTTGACAGCACCTTGGCAGCCGTCACTAAGAAAGTAAGTGCATTAGTTCAGTGGAGTCCATTCTTCAAGAGATCTCCTAAAGGAGGAGGAAAAAGCATCTTGTCAGAGACTAGCTGAAAGCTACCACCAACAGTGGTGGCATAAGATTTACTCGAATCAAAACAAAATTTAGTTTTTATAGTAATTAACAGTTCAAAGACAGCCATTTGGGCAGTTTTTACTAGACGATCTTTGCTTTTTCTTTCCTCCTCTAATCCCAGATCCCCAACTTGGTTTTTAACTCTTTGGAGGTGAAATAAGAATTTACTTGTGACCTCTCAATTCCACAAGCTTACTCAACATTCACTCTTTTGTTTCTGAATGAAATTTTTACAAAGTGCTTTTTGCCATTTGTCACATTAAGGTGGCTTAACACTATTTCTGCACTTAAATAGGTCCTGCCTGGAGCCAGCTGGTCTGCCTAGGCAGGCTTGGGAGGAAGAAAATTAAGTTTCAGAAGCAATGGGCTAAATTCTCCTTTCAATTATCCATTGTAACCTTATTACATACAAAATCAATGATACAGTGTGCTCCCATGTTCTGCTAGTAGAATCAATGTAATTGTCCTCATGGTATTCAAATGCTACAAATATGGCAAATATTTTTATTAAAGATAGATAATTGTAACAAACCCCCAACATAAAGGAGCTTTATGTAGACCAAAGTTCATTTTTTGAACAATATTCTTAAGTTACCAAAAGCTGCAAAAAACAAAACACTGAGATCAACCTGTGCTATGCCCTGTTCTGGTCTCCTCAGTACAGGAAGAGTAACAAAGGGTCACTAAGATGACTGAAGGACTGGAGCATCTCTTTAATGAGGCGTGGCTGAGACACCTAGGACTGTTTAGTCAGGAGAAGAGAAGGTGACCATATTGCAGTATAAACTCCTGGAGTAAAGGTGCAAAGAGGACAGAGCAAGGCTCTTTTTGGTGGTGAACAACCAGAGACAATGGCCTCCAATTGAAACACTGGATGTTCCCTCCGAACACTAGGAAAGGCTTCTTATTGTGATTGACTGAGCACAGGTTGCCTGGGGAGGTTGTGGTGTTTCCATCCTTGGATATATCCAAAAGCCACTTGGAAATGTTCCCGGGCAATTGACTCTAGATGGCTCTGCTTGGGACAGGAGGTTGGAGCAGGTGACTGGAAACCTCCTTTCCAACCTTGACCATTCTGTGATTTTGTGATTCTCTGAAATATTCACATACTTGGTACAAAACTTTGGGGGAAAAAACCCAAACCAGTATGAACAAAGTTATGCAACAGCACAAGCTATTTCTTTGGCACACTACTTCTACACCTACTAAGTAATATATTCTCTTCGGAGTGCTCCTGTCTAAATAACTCACTGAGGAGAAGGAAGGTATCAGCATACCTAATCTGGTAGTATACTTTAGATTTAAGGGGTTTTCTTGTAGGTCTGTGGGGGGTTTTAACAGGCTTGCAGTGATCTACAAACATGAAAGAAATCCATTAAAATGTATTCCTTTTTTTTAATGGGTTTTTTCTAAGGTAATTTAATTGGAATTGCTGATGAGTATCACTGCTCATAAAAGTGCTAATCCCTGTCCACTCACCTATAGTAACATACAATCATCAGGTTTCAGAGCTCCAACATAGCATTCAACTTCTCTTTGTCTTGGAAGAAGAGTCAGATAGACCTTCACCATCCAAACACTGGGTATCAAAGTTAAGGTTTGTTTAAGCAGAAGTCACAGCATCAGGTGCAAAATACTATTGGTATACATGTACTTAATGGAAATCACCCTCCTTATTACGATCGGGAAGTATGCTTTTTGACTTTCATACATATTTACATTTCTGTGCTCCTTATTAAGAGTTGGTATTGTAACTGGTACTCTCTGCGTGAGCAAGAAATATTATTTTACCATTAAACATATAGTTCTTAGTACTATCATGATATCTAGGAGCACAAGAGAGTCAGCCCATGACTCTATTGTGCTATAGATTCTAGAACTTTAGGACTAAAATAGGGTGACTCCCCTAAAAAGCTTTAAAAAGTCTTCCTGTTTCTTTCTGCTTTCATGTTGTAATTCATACCTACCTTTCACTTCACAGGATAAGAAATATATTCTCAAAGTGTGCATAACCATTGAGGGAATCTAGAGGCAGAATTAAAGCACAAAGGCATTTTCTTTCATATCTAATCAGTAACCACTTAAATTTCCCCATTGTTATACTACATACATCCCAGAGCAATCCAAACAGGAAATTAGGTCTTCTGGCTTCTTCCACCATTTTTCAGAAGAGTCTGTGCATGAGAAGATAGCCTACTTCCCAGACTATATTAACACATGATAATTATATTTTCAAAGCAAAAAGGAGCACATGTCCTTTGTAGTCTTTGATGGTAACTTTAAATTGCAATCATTGCTTTACAGCAACTATCTCACCCTAATGAAAAATAAAGTTATTATGCTGAATAATTGTTCACTGCCTTCCAACTTCAAAGTGCTTTGTAAATATGACCTAATTCATCAAAAGTTTAGGTATTCAAGGGAATTGGGTACTCAACAAGCAGAGACAGGAAAAGCAAGTCAGATAGGGCTAATGGTCAAATTCTGTAATTTTTGCCCAAGCATGTCCTTGCTCAGGATTTTCCTTAAACAACAAATGAATCTAAGAAAGGAAGTAAAATTTTTTGAAATCACAAATTGTAGCGAAAAGTGCCATGCAACCATCATTGATTTATTTGGTGTTTGGCAATCATGTGCTCAGAAATCTCCATAGCTCTACACAAAACCTTAGGATGAGGACATTGTGCCAGGCCCCCAGAATCTGCATGTAGCAGATATAATAAATTCCTTTCTCCACATCATAGAGCAGGTAAGCTCCTTACAGACTTCTACTACCAGTTTTGGCTTGCTTTTATCTTCCTGTAAGAAGATTTGGTTAGTTGGCTCACATTGTATATGGACCTCTTATGGAAACCATTCAACTCTTCCCCCATTTTTTCTTCCTATCCTGCAAACACAGAACACTTCTTCCTTGCAATCACTGCAGCCTGCAAACACAGGACTACCCTGAATTTGTGGCTTGGAATCCAAGCACATTTGTCCAAAGGAAACAATATTATTCCTGAAGGTATAACCGCACCATGGAGGAAGCATAATTTCCATTATTTGTTCATCTCCATCTATAACTTTATATGATCAGTGAAAACATGAATGAAAATATCAAATGTTTCAAATGACGAATCCTGAAGTCAACAATGAATCATATATGGTGTCAGCAGTATTTCTTAGTCTCTTTTTCTAAACCTTAGTCAATGAACAACAACAAATACATGGTCTTAAGCTATTTTAATAGTGGAAGGATATAATAAACTAATATGAATAGATGTTTTATAATGATACATATAAATGTTAAGATATCTATAGATATACAGTATAGAAGTATTTACATACATAAAATACAAAAAAAAATACTGGATCACTATGAAACAAATCAGTAGGGAAAGGCGTATTGCTGATATTGAGACTTGTCCATGTCATACATAACTGTTCAGATAAAACATCTACTTTTCATTTTTATTAGTTATGTAACTAATTCTTTAGAGAACATTAGCTAGGCTTTCCAAATTGTTAGCGTTATCTATGATTATGATACAAAATAAAATAAACTCTGCATGTTTTACATTTAAAACAGCCAAGAAACAACTTATTTCAAGACGGAATCTTGCTTATCTGTTTTTGATAATTTTTTTTCTAGTATTCCTGTTAGTTATGGCTACCACTGAAATAAGGAGGGAAGGAAGGAGAGGAAGGAAGAAACCAAAAAATCAGGCAAAGCAAGGAAGCAAGAAAAGCAAAAAAACCCAAGATATTAAGAAAGCAAGTGCACACAAGCAGGAAAGAGAGAGAGAAAGAGAAAGAAATGAAAGAAAGAATGAAATGGAGAAAGAGAGAAAAGAAGGAAAGAAGGAAAGAAAGAGAGAGAGAGAAAGAGAGAGAGAGAGAGAAAGAGAGAAAGAGACAGAGAGAAAGAAAGAAAGAAAAAAAAGAAAGAAAGAAAGAAAGAAAGAAAGAAAGAGAAAGAAAGAAAGAAAGAAAGAAAGAAAGAAAGAAAGAAAGAAAGAAAGAAAGAAAGAAAGAAAGAAAGAAAGAAAGAATATTACCTCATTTGTCTATTTTCTATGCTAAATGCTGAGTGTCTCTTAACAGTTGGAGATAATATAGCATCACCTAACTCAGAGGAATTATCCCACAGTTTGCCAGGAGTAGCTAAGCCAATAAATAGTTGGAAATATGAAGGAAAGTGAATGGAAAAAATGCATCCAGCTTTGTACAGGAATTATCTAAAGTAAGCCACCCCTAGTGTGGGATGTTTTCACCTCTTAAATTGGATTAATTACTATGACCATAAACAAAGTCATTGTGTTTTATTCTAATCCAACATGAAAGCATGTATTGCTACTGTAAAGCACTTTTTTAATGAATGTTTGGCCACTAGACCCCTCGCATATTTTGCATATACCACCACAAATTCTGGGCACTTTCAAAATGCTTTTGCCATTTTATGTTTGTACAACATCTGAGCATTTCTGTGAACATGTTCATTGGCCGAGAAGATGAAACTGTGTTTTCATTTACTAAAACTATATGTGGGGCAGGAGATAAACCAGTGCAGAAGATGCTAGAACCAGTGCTAGAAGGCATCTGAAGGGCTTCTCCTGCCAGGGAACTAGATAAACAGCAGTATTGGGCTTATAATAATGTGATCTCTCTGTTAGTTTCGATAATGCCATATTTTACTCTGCTTGTAGTTCGTTTTATGTGTTTAATGAGCTCAGATGTAAGTAGATCAATAGAACATACTGTGTAAGTAAATCAGTAGTAGTTAAAAGGTCAAAGTTTGGATCTAATCAAAAAAAAACCCTCACCACTCTTTAAAATGGCCATATGGCAGTATATGTATCCACTGTATGTGTCTGACTATCCCATCAGCTTCCCTGAAGCAGGGAAGACTCACATGTCACCTGAATCATCCCATTAAACTGGCCATATTGCGCAGGGAAAGAAGCAGGTTTATAAAAGCTGTAGGATAATGTCACTGCTCTGCAGTTTCAATTTACTATCCAGAAATCACAAGAAACAAATGCCTGATCTGCTAATTCGGATTAATTGCAAGCACAAAACATTTGGTATGGATTCAGAAGCAATCCTCAGCCAGCATTACTTCAAAGTGCCATGGAAGAATGACCACCAGCAGAAGTGAGACAAAGTCTCCCCAGTTCTCTGCATCCCCAAAACATGATCTTCTTCTTCTGGGTCTGCTCCAGCTGGTCAGAGGGAGGAATGCAATGAGGGCTCTGCAATGCTTCACACTGCATGGACATAGGAGATGGAGCCTTAGTGCCTACAATGTGTGACAGAGGAGTCACCACAGTGTTCCTGCCATGCATGAGGCTGAGGAGCACAATGTACTAAAATACCCCTTTCACAGGCAGTAACTTTCTTGAACAAAATTACTCCTAAATTAGCAGCCACCCTTTTATTAGTTAGCAATGAGCAAGAAAGCTCAAAAATTTATTCTATGAAATAAAATAGAAAGCCAAATTCTCAATAAAAAACACAAAAAACTCAAACCAAAATAAAACTAATTCACATAATTGAGTCCTGCTATTGTTTGGTGGTGGTTTGGGTTTGGCTGGAGGAACATGTGCTTGGTTTTTATTTAATGTACAGATTTATCTCAGTTGTAATGTTGTCATGATGTTTTTTACAGAAGAAATCAATTGAAACAGCTTACTTATTTGGTTTTCTTGTTCCTGCTGAAATGGAAACCTGAGCATGCCAATGCTGTGCTAATACGTGTAAACCATAAAATTACCCTGGCTGGGGACTACAGCTCGAACTAACTGAAACAGACAGCAGGCTGCTTTCATTACCCACCCTAAGTGAAACTAGAATACTGAGGAGCAAGAATAAAAAGTGAAAAGTAAATTAGGAACCGATTTTATGAATTCCTGAGAACAGCTTGCTATTTTTCATATATAAATGACAATAGCATACGAAATACTTTCCCAAACAAAGGTTTGCAGAATCAGTGATTTCAAAAAATATTTAAAAAAGAGAGAAGTCTAAGGTGTATCTAATTACTGAAATCTTGATCATGTTTATTTAAATATTGCTACTGATAGCCTTATTGTGGGTTTTTCCCTTTTTCAGTTCTTTTCCTGATAAAACACATTTTTACATTGAATACAAATTTTAGGGAAATGGCCTATGACTCTAATTTGCATCATGCCAAGAACATACTAAATTTTATGTAATTGCTCTTAATAAAAAAAAAAAGGTCATCAGAAAGTATAGGAACAAGGATAATAAGAGAGAAATCCATCCAAAATGATCCATTCAATTACTATTCATCAATCACACAGCTGGGAGCAAATTTATACTATTTGGCTCAGGGTAACATTTGCTTAAGACCTATCCACATGCTCAGTTGAAGCCAGGCTCACAAGTTTTGTTGAACCAATGTTTAGAGGCACAAAACTGATCCAGGGTATTAGTCTTCCCTGTTCCTATTGCTACAGAATTCCTTCAAAAGATTAACTAGTTGCCAAAAACTACGCCTAAGTATGGAATTTTATACTAAAACAAATCCAGCTTTGAAATTCCTTGTCAGATCAAAAACATCGTAGATACATGATGCAAACCATTGATCATGTGGAAACGCCAGCTGCTAGTTCAAATGAGTTCAAAGTATGGCTTCTTTTGTGAAGAGGCTTTACACTGGCAAGCTTGAGACTGCTCAAATTCTGTCTGTCCACTGCTGCCCAGAAAAAGCCAGCATGAAAGTGAGAGGTCGACATAAATTCTGTATACAAGTTCTGGCTAATCTTCCAGAAATATAAGTATGTGTCCATTCCTTATCCAGATGAAATTAACACTTCTGGGTCACCCAGAAGCACACAGGTCAGGTATTAACAACTGTGGAACGAAAGCCTAATTACATTCACTGTAAAATAGGTACACTAATACTTCTCACCACAGCCAGAGTATGAAGACAATTAATTCAAAACCCTGTAAATTCAAAGCCCTTTATCTCATTCCACTGGGGAAAAGTCACCAAAGTAGTAATATTCCACAACTTATTTTTTCCTATTTTGAAATTGTCTTGATATATATCAATATTATTGTTCACACTACATAAGCAAAGGATAACAGTAGAAACTAACCTACAAAATCCTGAATAATATACCTCATTTTGATATTGTCATTATCCAAACTACAATTCAAAATCTCTTCTTATCCACATGATTTAACAGAGAGGGATTCTTGACAAAATTTCAAAACTTGCCTCAGCAGGAACAAAAAATTACCTACTAGACACTCCCTGAAACATCGAAAATTTTACGTAACTCAGTCCATGAACTGATTGGAAAATTTTAAGTAAGTTATTAATGTAAGCAAAAATGGTTTATTGGAAATTATTGACAAGGAAATATGCAGACTTTCCTTCCATATTTGGAAGATAAATAAATCGACAGCAACAGTTATCCTGTTTTGTCTAGACATATTTGCAGGAGGATGAGTACCCAACCCAATGCCAGAAGCTGAAGAATAATGACTTAAAGCAACTGCCATTTTCCCATTTCCCTTTCATCCCATTACATGAAATTACCAGGTTGCTATTATGTTAAGTAGATTCCATATCCTTTTAAGTGCAAGACATCAGAATCTCTTCAAGAACTGCCTTCCCTTTCCGCATCATAACAAGAACTGCAACATCAAAGCTCCACCCCTCATTTCAAGTGTAGAGCTTCTTGAAGTCAAACCTCCATTTGTTTCCAAGGTAACAAAGAGAAACTCAACTCCAGCTTGTTTCTGCCTTTGCTAGTAAAAATTAACCAAGTGATGAATATATGTGCCTTGCTCTAACTGAGTATTATCAAAAGTTAAAGATTGTACCAAGTGGAATGAAAAAAATTAAATATATTTAAAATATAGAGAAAAAATTGGAATAAATAATATCAACGAAAGATTGCAAATGCTAAGACATATTTACATTCACAGCCCTACCTCTAAAAATCATATATAATATAATGAACCAGTTTAGAAATTGCATTGTGGTTTTTTTTTAATCTTTAAGATAAATATAAGTTCTGCTTTAACTGCTTGTGTGTAACAAATGTATTGGACTCATTGGCTAACAGTATCTTAAAATACCTTACTATGCATTGTGCAGTACTAAAGTTGGGAAAAGTATGTTACTAGACCTTGTTCCACATTTAAAAGCCTTTTCAAGAATAAAGCATATTGCAACTTACAAAACTGTTGTTCATTAAATAAATAAATACATAAATAAATTGATAAATAGAAATTTCCTTTTCTCCTTGCCCTTTATTAACTTACGTATATACTCAGTTTTCACAAAGTGCATAGCAGCATCAGAATAAGAAGGCATCAAGCCATGTTGAAGCAAGTCAGGATAAACATACAAATGTGCAGGAAAAGGCATGCAATGAGCAGCATGGCATGCAATTTGATTATGTGAAGTGAAAACATCTGAACAGGACTTTATCAGCTCATTTGGAAGCCCCATCCCAGCTTGACTTCAGACACTCATCTGAAAGGATATTGTGCATGATTGCATGTCTTTATTCTTTGCTAAATTATCAAAGCATAAGCTGTTCTGTAGACTTTTGGTACTTGCAAACTAAAGCCAAAGTAAAATTGAAATAGTCAAGTATCGTCACGCTTGGGGAGTTCGCTGGCTCCCTGGAGGGCCCCATGGGCACTGGACCGAGATAGCACAAAACTCCTTTTCAGTCAAAATCCAGGATGAGAAGCAGAGAAGTTCAACTCAGTCCACCAAGGATCCTGCAACGACAAAGAGGGACCAACACTGCCAGAAGCAGTTGTTTCCTGACTCCCTGCAGGTCCCAGCATGAGAAACAAAGCCCTTTGCTATCCATGAGAGGACACTGCACTATCATCTCCCTGCTTTCATTCACAAGCGTTAAGAAGGCTTTTTTCAAGGTGGCTATATAAATATAGAATGCAGACAGAGGGAAAAATAGATGTACCATATGTGTTTTTTAAATATTTTACAAATAACGTTCTCTTTCTCTGTCATTTACAACAACATTTCCTCCCCATCCCATATTTAGCTAAACAGGCGGTGGAACAATTAAAGGAGGGAATGTTGGCCTACTGATTAAAGCGATCACTCGCTGTTGGCACAGGTGTCTTGCATTTATTGTTTTGGTGGTTTTTTTTTCCTGGGCTCCGCAGTAAAAAACAGTAATTTTACAACTGGGGATTTTAAATCTAATTTTGTTTACTTGTTCTTCCTGAGATGATTTATCTTTCCCCTTTTTAATTTGAATGGATTTTATCTCTACATCTTCCACAGCTGATATCTATATATAGCTCCACAGGTACTTCCCACTTCCAAGCAAAGTCTGTTTAAATGCATTTTGTAAGCCTGTGTTATATACAGCTTCAATTGTCAAGAAAGAATGTATATCAGAACGTGATTAGAATAATTTTTCAAACAGTTCTAAGTGAAA
Source organism: Grantiella picta (assembly GCA_013397955.1). NCBI lineage: Eukaryota > Metazoa > Chordata > Aves > Passeriformes > Meliphagidae > Grantiella > Grantiella picta. The sequence goes on from VZRM01002474.1 coordinate 532,580, forward strand.
GCTCTGAATTTCTAACTTAAAACATAGTATCTCTCTAACAGAAAATAAGAATTTCTGTGATTTTATGGAGGTGATGAGTACAGCTTTAGAGGAAAGTCTGAGTTCAACTTTGAAGGCTGGAAGGGGAATTGAAGCATTTTAGTCAAAGCATCTTGTCAGAAATTAGAGAATTTAATTTGTGGCATAGAATAAGCTTTCTGTCAAGTTAAAAACAAATCTTCTGTTTAACTGACTGATTACACTGGTTTTAAAAGTGCCATTCCAAATATTATCAGGGTATATTAAAAATGTTCAAGTCAAGAATTTCCCATTGAGAAATTCAGCAGAAAGCTATTTCACCATAACCACTGGGAAACTTTCTTTGAAATAAGCATAGGGTTAAATATGTAAATATACGTCTGTAAAAATGATAAGGGAACAGAACTAATCTTGAGATCTTTATAATATGCATATTGCCACTTTTGTTCTGTAAACATTTAAACATTTTGGGTTAGCATTAACATAACATATTCTCCATTCTATATGATCTTTCAATCTGCTGTTTTTTCTTTAAAATAGCATTTGGAATGTGCAGAAGGTTAATGTCACTCATGTTTATACTGTACAACCAAAGTATCAACCATGCCTGCCCTGCAAAACAGTTGGGGCAGATGTACACTGCTTTCAGTACTCAAATTGTCTCTACCCAGAACTATATCCAGAAGATGTGTATACACCTCAAATGGGACATAAAGGTGAACTAACAAAATATTTGTGTTTTGACACAATGACTTCCTTGTGGGAAGAACTTTCATTAGACCAGATTGCTCTCAGGTCAATTAATATCAATATATGATATTAATATCAACTTAATAGATTTATACTGAGAGATCGAGAGACGGAATTATATTAATTTTACAACCATATCTGTACTCAGTATATCCCTAGGATTGTGGCCTGATGCCTAATTTAAGAAAGTACCTAGAAGAACCTGCTTCAAACTCCCCTGGAAGATCATGTATTTCAATGTAAAAGTGCAAGAGTTTTACATTGGTTTTGCAGCAGAGATAAGCTCCGTTCAGTCACATATTATATGAATTGCTTGCAAATACTCACCTGAAGCTATGACTTGGCAAGGGTGAGGAGGTAGGTAGAAAGAGGGGAAGTAGGAAGAAGGGAACAGGGATCTGCTCCTTGGTAATAAGGAGAAAATTTCAAGCAGGGGAAGTTTTCCACACTTCCATAAAGAAGACATTCAGCAAAAGGCACCCTCAACTGCCCGAGCAGATTTTGTGCTATGGAGATAAAAGACAAAGCTTCTCCATAACCCTTGCACCATCTCTCATGTCCCCTGGTCCTTACTCTGGTCTTGTCCAAAACCTATTTCATAACAATCTGACTTCCAAAGATAAAAAAAAAAAAAAAAAAAAGGTTTATACAGAGCAACTTGATTCTTTGCCCTGGACTATGATGAGCTTGAATTGACTTGAGGTTGAAATGGAGCATGGAGTGTCTGTAGCACAGCTCATTGCTCCTGAAACCTGAAACACATTTTCAGTTCTCTTAACACAAGTGAAAAAGTGGGATTTAAAGGGATTAGGATCAGATCTAGTAGGTGTTCTTGCTTTTAGATGTGAAAAAACATGAACAAATATATGGATGCAAAAGGAATTCCATTCAGGAAGTATTTTAGAGTGCAATAAAATTATATTTCATGACTTCTGATTTTCATTAGTCATTTGCACCCGTTGTAATTACAAATGAAGATTTATAGGAAAAAGATTTCTAAACAAAAAGTAATTATTTCACAATCAGATGGATGAGATAATTTAATATCCAATTTTTCTTTGTCTTCAATACTACAAAAGCATAAAGCTCTACTTTTATTCTAAAAAAGACTAAATGTTAATTTCCAAGTGTTATGAAGCAAATTAGTCTACTCAGATTTGACATTGAAGTTATTTTTTTAAGTTTTCAGAAAAATAAACTTTTAATTTAAAAATGTTACATGTGGTTTTGATATTCTGTTAGAACTAAGGCCTCAGTTACTTTATATTTAATTTCCATTTTAAAGTCTAAAGAATGGTCGTATTCAAAAGAGAATTACTGGTTTGGTAAAAAAAATCATCTCATAAGCCTGCCTTAATCAAAAGCCAAAATCTGGCAACAAAATGTCATTGTGGAGTGTTCAGTTTATAAACTGCTGGGAAAAGGTTTGCAATGTTAATATTTCAAAATGAATAATTTTATGGAGTTTCTCTATCATTAATAAGCTTGCCATTTTTAATTTAAAACATGAAGGAAACATTTGTATTCCTAATAATAAGTAGATGGAATATTGTAAGCAATTCAAGAAAATAAATTATATTACTTTTTAATGTCTTGTTCTCTGACATTATAAATATCACATTCAAGAATGCTCATGCAGGATCTTCCACATTATGTGAGGAAAACAAACTAAATGCTTCTGGTCTGACCATGAGATACCCTAGAGTATTCACAGAGCACATTTCAATTTTTACTTTTATCTTTCTGCCTTATCTCTTCCTCTTTAGCAATTTTGGTGCCTGATAACTGTTTACGTTCTTTGGCAGGCACTATCGTGACATTTCTATTACCAGAAATTATTATTACTCCTCTGGCCAAAAGCTGTCTCCTTATCTACCTAGATTTTCATTCTGCACCCATCTCTATAGTATATTTCTGTGCCCACTACAACCCCACGGCTGGCAGAACGGGTGTCACCCAGCCAGGGGAAGGCGGAAGCACCTACTCAATTTCCAGATGCTTCCCTCTCTGCCACTCTGGCAGATGGAGTGAGCAGGGCTTGCCTGCCAAACATGGCATAACTCTACTCTTAGCTCAAGCAAAATCTTGGCTATGCTGAAACCTATGGCACGTTGCCCATCCTCTTCAGCAGAGCCCAGCTTCTGGCACTGCAGTGGGGATGGGGAAGGACACAACTGTTTGATTTAGAAAGGAGGGCACTGGACAAAGGAAGCAGAGATGCCACCATGCACGTGGGTGTGGAGAGGCTCTGAAGGAAGCCAGGAAGCAACACGTCTTAGGTCTGTGGTCTCCCTTGATGTGGTGTATAAAGATGGATGATACTCACAACATTACTGAAATTATTTATTGACCAGAATAGGCAAAACAACATGCTCACTATCCTATTTTTCTTTATTATCTTGCACAATTTATTCTTATGCCTGACCTGAGCCCTGTAACATTTCATCATTGTGCTCTTTGCTCCTCTTTACCCTAGCATCTCTCTTACTATGTGTCATCCTTATTTATCTTGTCATATTTGAAATTTAGAGGGTAAGATTTCTTGGAACAAAGATATATCGCACTGAATCTCCTGAACGAAGCTTCCGGCACAGCTTTGGCATGCAAAATAATGAAATCAATACAAGTTTATTTTCATTGTTCTCTTCCTATAGAAAGAAGTTACAGAATTAGGTTCCCCAGAGTCTAGTACTCTTGAAACATTCTTTGTTTTTATTATCTTTGGACTCACGTTGTGCAGTATTCCCTTGATTTTGAGACCTCAGATCTTTAAGCGAGCAGTTGAGACAAACAATTTCAAGGATCTTTTCCCCAGAAAGTACTTTCCATCCTTCAGCATCACATCACAAACCATAATACATACCATCATCAGCTCTTCATTGGTGGGACACTACGAAACTGCTTGCCACCTGCCACCTAGCTCATGTCCCCTGAAAGTGACCTACCTTAATATCAGCCCTCAACTGTTTGGATTCTGTTTCTTTTTTTTAATGTGACTTGTCTCTCAACAAAAGCTTTAAACCAGTGAACACCTCACTTTGTCAATTTTCCTTCCTTTTGGTGATGATATCTGGATTTACCCTTACAAAGGGTATGGTGGAAAGGGTTATGACCAACATACCTGTCCAAAAGCAGGAGCAACTGTCCCCACACCAAGTCCTGACTAATCACCAGTGGCTATGGAAAACTGGACATTCCTTCTTTTCTGAAGCAACTTCTCACTTGCTTGAAGACTAAATACCATGCTTGTTAACTTACTAGTGCTAACTCAGCTCATCTCCTGTGACTATTTTGCTATGAAGCTTGACATTTCTGGGCATTTTGATGTCCTTTCCTTCATTTGTTTTAAATGTAATTTGTTCTGCACCATTGCATCGTATGTTTGATACTTCAGAGCAGACTCCCTAGGGCAGATGTCAGCAATCTCGCCAGAACAGTTTGCTGAACTGCAGGTTTATTTCTCAAACCTAGGATTATGTTGATTGCCAGTCACCGTATTGTTCTAATCTTAACAGAAATTGCCAGTGGAGATCACTTCCTGGTTATCTGGAGCTCCTGCAGGGCAAAGAGCTGAACTCTTCCCAAACTGTCTTTTTCAGGAAGTAGATCTATCAGCTCCTGGCCCCAAAGCTGCACTGTGGTATCTAAAATCTACCCCTCTTCCACATTGTAGGTGATGACTTCTACTTATTCCTACAACTGTAGCCTTTTACTTATTCCTACAACTGTTCTGGGACTTTAGAAATAAAGAGAAGGTTTAGAGGGGACTGACAAACTAGATGCAATAACATTTAAAAAGGTATTAATTAACACAGGGTTATTCTGCAACCTTCAAAAAAATATCAGTACTTGAAAATAAATTCATAGAAAACTAGAAGCCTCTGATGTTTTTTTCCATGCCCTAAGATGACTACGTTAGCATTAAAGGACAGGGGAAAGTCTGACACCTATCAGTGTGGAGAGTAAATTCTGCAAAAGAAGAAGGAAATGAATTGTTATGGAGTTGCACAGGTAAAGATGCTATAGACAGAAGTGGTTTAGGTAAAGTTTCCTATTATCCCTTCAGTATAGCCCCCTAAATTACTGCTGAATTGCAAGGATGGCAGGAAGTTTGCAGATAAATTTGGTCATGTAAATTTTCACTATATCTAATAAATTCTTCTCCTACTTACTATTATATTAACAAATATAATTTGACTCTAATTCTCAGTAAACTCACAAATAAACATGAAATAAAATAAAACATTTAAAATAATGAAAATAATCTGTAAAAGTATTCTGAGATTTCTGCAATATTTTACATCAACTGTTGGTTAAAGTGGCTGGTACACACAAAACTATTTAGAAATGGAAGACTGAATGAAAAAAAAAAAAAGAAACCTTACTTCCTAAGTCTCAAAATTATAAATTCCATATATTGTACTTTTTCTGTAAAGCTCAGACTTAAGGCTATGGCTTATCTTTACTGTCTTATACCCTCCTATATGCTACTTTGCCAGTCTTTTCAGGCAGAAGCAGTAAATATCTTCCCTATCACACCATCAGCTGCAAAATCATTTTTTCAGGAGAGATCTTCTTTAAAGCCTCATTGGTTGATATGTCTCAATGCCAAAATTTACACCAAGAAATTACTGGACAGATTGTGAAGTAAGTTACGGAAGAAACTGGGGGCTTTTTCCTCATAAAAAATTCAAGACTTTAAATATTCCTTCCACTCCGAACGGTATGAAAAATCAAAATTAGAGATTTTCATTACTCCAAATAAAATAAAAATAACCAAATTAGGTAAAATGCCTTAATAATTTATCCTAACTTCTACTTTTTTTCTCTTAATTTTAGATTTCTGACATGATTTGTTTTAACTTAGGGTGCAAAGTATCAATATTTCAATTCAATATCTTTTCATAGTTAGAGTCATGCTAGATCATATCAACCATCCACCATCCATGCCAAAACTATAAAAACTAGCGTATTCTCTGAAATTTCAATTTTTATACAAATATTTTAAATATAAGAACATAATAAAACTCAAACCCCAAAGAAACTTATTTCATAGAAAAATATCTAACTAAATTAAAAAAAAAAAAAAAAAAAGTTTTATTATTAAATTATATCCCCAGGAAATAAAAGAGGTAAAATAAGAGGTGGGACAACAGAAGACAGAAAAGAAAAATAAACCAGAATCTAGGGACTGCTGCAAAAAGATAGCACCTGATGTGCTTTAATAAACTGTACCCTGCTCCCACTGTGTCAGGTTAGCACTAAATACCCAAAGTATTTTTTTCTACTTTCTGGGAACCTTTCCCGTATCATGCTGAGGCATTTACGTTTTACACAAATTCACATGTGACTTCTAGGTTAGATGGCTAATGGAATACATGTTTAACAATGTGAAATCTCAAAATCACTTAAGAGTGTCAAATGAGGTGCCTTCACCTCCACTGCCAAAAAGGCTGCCAGTGGTGTGTCAGAGACAACATACTTTCCAAATGAGCTGACTTGGAAACAATGGTGTCTCACTCTTGGAGGATGAGAAGATTCCCAGAAAAGAATCTGCCTCATTCAGTCATATCCACCGCATCTCACAAAAACGCTGCCAGATGGGTACCTTGTGCAGAAGACTACACAGAAAGAGTGTAATACATCACACAGCTTCCATGTCCTTATCCAAGAAGAGATACTTGTAGTAGTTGCCAGTAGAATCAATACACTAAAATTAATCATCTGTTGGCTGAACTCAGTAGGAGCCAACATGTGTTGGAGTCAGATGAAATGCAAGAGAGCTGCATTTTTTGTGTGTCTCAGAACTGTCTTTAACAGTCTCATAATCAACATAATTTGAGAACTCTACAATATTGTTCAGCTATGCCAAGCTGGAACCAGAATTTTTGGGTGTTTACATAAGACAAGGCCCATCACAGGACTTCCTCTTTTCTTTTTTCCATAAGGGTGTAGGGGAAGGAGAAAAATCTGTCTACTATCAATAATCAATGTCCACTGTTCCTTGAGGGGAGGCTCCCATGGTTCCCAGCAAGGCATGAGGGCTCTGGCAGAAAGACAAAAGAAACCCAGGACTGGTTTCATCACAATCTTCTTGTCTGATCTTGAAGAGTCAAGCTCTGTACCTAGTGACTCACTTTACCATCTGCTCAACATCATAGAGTACTGTGAGGATAAATACATTATGAGTAGGAGGCACCAAGTAACTACAGTGATGAAGGCAATACAGTATGTTGGCTACCAAAATGAAGGTGTAATTGTAGCTTATACTATATTCTTCTGCAATAGTAGTAAAGAAAAGCTGACATAGGCTTTAGTAGGTGGTAGCTGCCACAAAAAAAAAAAGCAAAAAAAAAACTGAGAGGCTACATAAGGGATATTGATCCTATTTAGTTGTTAATTTGTTCACCTAAGAAGAAGAGACTCAGGTTCAATTTTCCACACCATCAGCTGTTTATTTACATAAACTGGAAGAGCATCAACAACATAAATATAGAATAATTCCCACTCAGTCCAGAAAGTACCCAGTATGTACTCACTTGGGCTGGGCGGTACTTGACTTTAGGACCTTCTTGTGAAGAAATTGAAATAGGAAATTGAATCCATGTCTTCTGTGTTCCATGGCAACTTTTTTTTCCCCAGTTTCAGTAATTTTAAGAAGTAACTTTGCTTTTTCCCTGCGCAAAATATTTGTTTAAATTAAATCCTTGCTGCATGCATCCTGGTGGGTTTTTATTTCTTCTGTTGTGAAGAGGACAGCAAGGGCAGCTTTAAATCTGCAAGACAGGTAGCCCTTTATACCCTCATAAAATTTTTAGCTTCTTCTACACACCATCACAGCAGTTTTATATTTCATTCTGTTACTGAGAACATCTTGGTTGCTAAGCTATCTTGGTACCGTGAACATCACACTCCTAATATTTGCTATTATTTTTTAATTCTATGGCTGTCCTTATATATAAAAAATATGAAAGAACAAACTGTTGAATTCTGCTGATGACTTTCAATATATAGTCTCTGATCAAAAACATACATCAATCAATGTCTTGATGATTTTATCTGCAAAAACAACTAGAATAGCTACCTCTATACTCATGTCTTAATCATTATTTGAAAGAGTTCTGAGTTCCTAAAATTAAGTGTGCTCTACAGATTAAAAACATTTTCTGTTTTATTTTAAATGTTTCTTTCCTTATTTGTTTATTAACAATGACTGTGAGATTATTGTTGGAAATTCATCAACAGTTTAAATGTGTATTTATTTTATTTCTTGCACACGGACTTCTTTAGAGGCTTGCCAAACACTAAATGAACATCTGAATAATAATAAATTTAACTTTTTTACAACCCCCAGACAAGTCACTGTAAAGAATGGCCTACAAGCCTTGCTCCTTACCAAGGCTGAGCATTAACTGCCTAAATAAAAAGCTGTAAGTCCAACTTGGCTGCGATCAAAGCAATTATTCCAATGTCTCAACACTTGATGTGTCATGCTGCCACCATGGGAGTTCTACCTTGGCCTAGTATAAGAGAATTACGATGTGATTTACTTTGTGCCTTTTCCCTTTTTCCACCAACTGGTGTATGTATTGGTCTTGCAAAAGAACAGTTTTAAAGCACACAATTTACACACCATAATGGCTTATGGTAAATTTCATAAAATATAAATGCATATATTCTTCCTGTGGGTTTAAGCTCCTAAGTTATATTCCTTTCTTCAGGGTATTGTCTAGTATAATGTTCCTTCAATGTTCTATATATGGAGAAACTTCCTAATTTTCAGGATGGATTACATAAGCAATTAATTTCTTCTACGGACCACAAAGATGAAAAGAACCTTTTTCTCTCAAAATTTGAAATGCACACTTCTATTTGAAAAACAGATCAGCCAATAGTGTCAGAAACCACTCTGTCCCACTGTGCAAATCTATGACATAGCAGTATGAAACCTGTCACTCTGATGCTTATTCGTACTTCCAGGCTCTCAGCAGGTGGCAAAGGCCTTAAAGCATCTCAGTAAACAAAAAGGGGTATTTGAATTGCCATTTCATGTCATCGTTTACTGGGGAAAATTTCCACTTAATCTTAAAAAGCTGATAGCACTTTAAAAATACCTTTTTTTCTGTCTTTTTTCCCCCTCCGGATTACTTATCAATAATTATAACGAACATGTTCTTCTTTCAGTTTGCATTCTGAATTGCAAGTATCTTTCCATAGCCTTGATGGAAGCAGTAATCTTCATGAGTGCATCTACATGATTTCACATGTACTTGAAATATCCCTTCTACTTTACATAGAGCTGCAACAAAAATACTTGAATAAAATAAATCAAAAATAAAAAAACAAGTATAAATGTCATAGATGACATATAAAGTGATCAGACAGAGTGACAATCTGGAACAGGTTGCCCAGAAAAGCTGCGGATGCCCCAGTCTTGGAAGTGTTCAAGGCCAGGTTGGATGGGGGTTTTGAGTAACCTGGTCTAGTGGAAGGTTTCCTGCCTATGGCAAGGGGATTAGACTAAATGGTCTTTTTGATCTCTTCCAACTTGAACCATTCCATGATTAGGTCTTTCTATGAAAATTAGATAGACCTCAGCTAAAAGCTAATCTTTTCTCACTCACAAGCTCAGTCTTTTGTCTTTTTCTTACATCAATCCTACATGCTAGATAGTAATCCAAATACAACAAGGATGGAATAGTTTGAAACATGTCAAGAACTTGTGCACTGCAATGCAAGCATCTTTGAAAGAGCGATTGCTAATGACATGATATGAGCAGCAGCAGGCTGATGGACAGCAATGAAGCAACAGCCTGCCATGCTGTGCTATGAGAATTTTCTGGGAAAATATCAGCTCCTGGGCCAGATAAACACTTAGGAGATTAACAATGAGGCTGACTAGCTAACTAACCTGATATTTTAGTGTCCCTGCCAGCACTATACCAGGCTAAACAGGACTTTGGCTACACCGTTCAAACACAGCAAATGAAAACTGTTCTAAAATAGACAGCATATGGCAGTTCTTCCACATGTGTTTGCTTAGACTGTTTCAGTTCAGAACCTGGGGTGTGTTAATCTGAACTTAATGAAAAGGTGAGTACAGAGGTGGTTATTGTTGTCTATCGATGGTTATCAGCAGTAAAGCTAACAGACCCACTGTTCCAATTAATTTTTTGGCTTTCCACCCTGGTGTAAGAGGACCTGAGGCAGATCAATGAAGTAAAACACTAAAAACTGTTCCTTTAGAGATACAAAAATGTGCAGAGATTTTTCCTTAGAGTACTGCATTTCCGTTCAATTTCTGTGCATTTTCTATACTACTTAAGATAGATGAGTTTTGCAAACACCAGACTTTTTGTCTCAAAAAATAAAATTAATGTCTAGATTTACCAAAACATTTAAGAAACTTTTCTCAAAGAACTAATGGTCAAGCTTCATGAATTGCCTGAAACATCTCAAAAAGAGGACAGCTGGAGTTACAGTTATTACAGTTGTGATGTGAAAATGATTATGACAGTGGAATCTTCTTTATGGATCAATGTCTTATATTTGATGATCTTAATAATTAGTCAGAATTATTTTGGCTTTTACAGTTCAGACCAGCACACAGTTCACAACAGAACAGCAAAATACAGCAAAACTTGACTACGTAATGGTACTGCATTTCCCTATTTTATTGTGAAAAAGCTGTTTAATTTATAGTGAACTCTAAGGCAGATATGTTATATTAAGGACTCAAGAATCTACACATTACTCATAGTGAAAGGCTGAGCTATAGATTAATCTTTTGTACAGTTTAGAAAGTGTTAATAAAAGATTTGTATCCATAAATTGAAAAAATGCATTTCCTATTTTATGTTGCAAATATTATAAAAATATTCTGTAGTTTAGACACTTAACATTTTATTAGTGCTATAGCTCTGCCCTTAAAATAGGATATTTTATAAGGACGTCTGAGAAGCTTTTGGTTGTTGAAAGGGAAAAAAAACATTAGCAGAAAATTTCAGATTTTAAAATATTCGCTGTATTAAATAAGCTACAAACCCTGCTACACATCGCTTCATGTTTGCAGATTTTATAGAATATTATGGATTAGATATTGTCAAGGTAGGTGCAAAAGCATTTATGAAAGAGTATACCAGCAGAGGGATACATCAAAATGGTGTTATGCATGATATCTCCTCGACTTAGATCATCCATCAAGTGGGTACCTCCTACTGGAATATCAAGAACACTCCAAATTTCTCAGTTTTGGTTCAATAATCTCATTTGACACCAGATCGGTTATCTTTATGAAGACAGAGCTGCTGGATTTTAATCTTATCTGTAAAGCAGGTACAATTTGCACTGCAACGCTTTAATTTTATGTGTGAAAAATCCAAACCACTTGTCTTAGAACAGCTTTAAAAATAATCAGTTTAAATCCCATCCCTACCTGACGTATCAGAATTCTAGGGGATACTGCTTAGCTACTTTGACCACATAATCTACTTTATTCAAATTAGAGTAATATGGCAGAATATTAATTCATTTTATAATAGTCCTATGTCTATTGGATGTTGATTGACAAGAAGCTCAACATGAGCCTGCAGTGTGCACATGCAGCCCAGAAAGTCAGTCATATCCTGGACTGCATCCAAAGCAGCGTGGCCAGCAGGGCTGCTCTAATCTCAATCTGGGTCAAAGCCCACACAGAGTATTGCATCCACCTCTGGAGCCCTCAGCACAAGAAGGACATAGATCTGTTGGAGCAAGTCCAGAGGATTGTCAGAGGGCTGGAGCACCTCTCCTGTGAAGACAGGATGAGGAGTTGGGGTTGTTCAGCCTGGAGTAGAGAAGGCCTCAGGGAGTCCTTAGAGCAGCCTTCCAGTATCTAAAGGGAGCCAACAAGAATTCTAGAGAGGGACATATTACAGGGACAATAGTGACAGGACTAGGGGGAATGGCTTTAAACTGAAAGACAGGATGTTTGGTGCAGGTATAGGGAAGAAATTCTTCAGTCCAGGGGTAGTGAGGCATTAAAACAGGCTGTCCAGACAAGTTGTGGATGGCTCATCCCTGAAAATGTTCAAGACTAGGTTGTATGGGGCTTAGACAACCTGATGTAGTGGTTAAAGGTTCTTTCCAACCCAAACCATTTCATGATTCTTTAATTCAATGATATGATTCCATGTCAGTCAGCAGATTACAAGTCTATGCACTAAGTAGATTTTAAAAATTAATAGCAGCAAAATGATCAGCGACTAGGAAAATGCTGCATCCATGTAAAATTCTTTGCCCAGCAATGGTAACTTTATCTGGGGAGTGGGATTATCAAGACAATCTTGACAATACTGTAGCATGTAAAAGCCCAGAATTAATTAACCACATCACCTCACTACATCAGCCTACTACTAATCATGAAGTTAAGTATTTCACATGTGAGGCTCCACCTGTATATATTTTTTATATCACAGCATATACGTACACATTATTTATCTTCAATGCATTAATAATAACTACAAAATCCGTTTTTCTGACTTCAAAAATACCATCCAACTTGCTTTCAAATCTTAAGGAATTCATTAAACTTGGTGGGGGCAGGATTGTTCTGATACATAGCTTTCCACAAAGAGACCTATGTATGTTTTGCATTCATGGGTATAATAACGTTTATCATAGAACCCTATGTTAAACAGAGATGGGAATCTTGAGTTTCAGCAGAACACTCACAAAATTGCAGAGCAAAAATTTTACAAATTATGGAAATAATCAATTGACGTCACAGGCAAAGAATAATAGTTTATATTAGGAGGGAGAGAGCAATGAACCACAATATTTTTAGTCTCCTATATTTTGGCCACAAGAGGCACACACTACAAAAACAAGTATCAGCCTCCAGTGCTTACATATAAATGAACCAGCATCATTTGTGAATCTTCCATACAAATAAAATATAGAGGAGGGAAAAATAAAACAGAAAGCAATCATACATTAATATGATCAGTAGTTTCAGATTTTATCTGAAACCAGAAATGCTCAGCTCATTTAATTTTCAGCAGAAAATCCAAGAACATTACTTTTCATTATGTACATTTAATAATAGTGGATAAAAATATTTATGCTAGTCTTCTGGAAAGTAGTGCCTTTGAGATCAGTGTTAATTTCGAAAGATTCACAATATATTGGGTTATTTTAAGTGAAGAGCTCATGGCTGAGGGCAATTGCAACAAATGGCATTCAATATATCTTATACAATATCATTATGTAGTATTATTTATCTCAATTAACGTAATGTGTAATTTTCTTTAATAATAAATGTGTATCTAAGGCTTTTTAAAATGTTTACATTTCAGCAAGCAAACTCAGAACAAGAAGCTACTACCAGTCTTTTAACATTGTGGTGCCAGTAAAACAGTGACACAAGGCACACACACAGGCAGGGGTGCAAAAGCAGTATTAAAGCAACATGTAAAAATCTGCTACAGATGTTCACAAGCAAGCAAGCAGGATAAAACAAATGGTTCTGCTTCATGTCTGAATTCCTGGTATGACCCATGGTATCTAAAGTTTCAAACAAATGTCAGCCAGTGCAAATGAACCTACCGATTATGAATCAGAATCAAAGCCTTAACATCCCCAAGTTATTCCTCACACTGTGCTAGAGACCAAATTCAGAGACAGACTAACTTTTGGCACATTGTGTGCTCCTGAGAAAAAGGCTGGTAGCAAAATTTACTGATGGTGTAATAACATTTCCAGAGTCCAATGCAAATGTCTGGTTTGACACTAAAAAAATTCTAAAACAATCCCATTTACAAAATGAAATTACTGCATATAATGCTTCAGTGTCTAGATTAGCTATGACCTTGCTTCATCTGATGTCGTTCTAAACATGATGGACATTGATCATCAGCTCAATATTGGAGAGAAGGCATTTAGGATTTGAAAATACAAATTAGGCTAATTCAGATGTGGTGCTCAAGTGAGGTGTGCAATTTAATTTTGATAATTCTGTCAAAACATTATTCAGTTGTAACTGTACCTTCCTAAATGTGGGATGACAATTTCCTTTACAGGAAATAACTCAGAAAGGTTTCTAAGGAAACCAGGCAAGCACACCAAACTAATATCAGGTTTTATATGACAGTGAATATCACACAAGGAGAGCTGGAAGAGAATTTTCAAGGGAAAATGCTGTAAATGTGAATAAAGATAAATCCAGGTTTAAACACTGGCAATATTTGAGAATCTCTGCTTCTGACTCTAGATATATTACTAGGTTAAGCAAAAAGAGGTATCCAACACATGAACAGGAAAGCGCACAGGAAGAGAAGCCTGAGGAATACAACTAAATGACAAAATACAAATGTTAATAAAGGAAGGAAGGGAAAGGAAAATTAAGATTATTTTAATGGAAAACACTTTGAGAATGGGCACAGTGAGTGAAGTGGGAGGAATCTCATCACCACAGTAATGACAGGTGCTATGGTGGTTTGACGATGGTCAACTAAAAATGTAGCCAAGGGAGACAGAAACTGCGTGTAAGTAAATTAGATGGAAATCTTTTTCTTCATGTGGAAAGCATGTCCAGCATGAATACTGCTAAAAATCAGACTCCAAGACGCATAAGGGGGAGAGGGCATGTCTGGATTTTTGATTTTTCAAACTTCAGGGGTGCCTTGAATGTCTTTAATTAAAATTTTTCTGTGGCGACTGCTTCTTGCTTTCTTCTCCTGCAGAGCTAAACTGGTTCTTTAACGTGTGAGGGACTTGAGGGAGGAAGGTGGTCCAAGCAGTGCCAGGCACTGATCAGGATTTAAGGTGTCCTGCTGTTTAGGGTGCAGGTGCAAAATCTTAAAAAAGAAAAAACCAACAACAAAAACCAGGCTAGATGTATGACACATGAGATTTTTTTCCCTAGATATAGGCTGGGAGAAGGGGACAGTGCAGTCATGCTTGCTGGGAACTGTGAGCAAAGCAGGTGACTCTGCACAGCTCTGCTCTGGCAGGTGCTAACTGTGAATAATGAAGAGGCTCTGTGCTCCAAACAGAAAATACGTTACAAATGAATAAGAGAAAATCTGACGTAAATGTTTGTGATGACATGACTGTGAGCTTCTCAGGCAGAATCAATACCTTCCATTAGATCATCTCATATTGTTGGGGAAAGTCACACTTCTGGTGGATCCAAACTTTTCCTCTAGTTACATCCAGGTTAGGGGCCAGATGGAATATCATGGACAATGAAAATCAACTCCCTTTCCACCCACATACATGTCCTTTGGATTACAAAGAAATAATTACAAAATATTGAACAAAATATTTCATTTATAATCTATTATATAATGTACCATGAATGCAAATGGAAGAAAATAATAAGTTTGTTTTTCTACACCTCCTGAAAATAGTCACTTATTGATCACATAGACAGCATTTTAACCTTCTTTATCCAGTGGTGTATTTGATTAGCAACCTAGTATTACCCGTTCTGGAAGTGATTTGGAAGTAAAATTATTTTACAAATGAAAACATCAGGATATATTAACTTTTACTCAGCAGACCTTTATCCAGGAATTCCTCTATGTAGGTAGAAAAACCCCAAGTGCTTTGGGTACAACCACCTGTAGGGTGGTTGAATATGTCCTTCTGATCAGGCAGAACATGTACCCTTCACTGAACTTTGCAGAGAATGAATTCTTCACCAATCTCTGCACAATAAAAGCAGGAAAAAGAACATATTTTGCTGCCAGAGATAAAAACTTCTGGTGAGAGGGTGGCTTTTACATTTTTATTCCAGAGAAAAGCAAATAAATTAAAACAAAACAAAGAGCACACATTTTCCTCCCTGGACTTACCTAAAGAAAATCCCTGTTTATCAACCCATCAACAGAAGAGGATATGTTTCTTTGGATTTAGCTGAAGAAGCAAATTAATTACCTGTTTTCTTGTCAACAAATAAAGCCCTCAAGATCTACACCTGAACTTAAGTAAAAGATGCATCTTTATTTTAAGACACTTTAATATATATTTGTGCTTTCGAAAGTGATTTTTTTCTTCCTTTTGCAAGCATATATACACACAGACATTTAATTAATATATAGACTCTGGGAATTTAATATCAAATGGTTACAGGAGAGAAGAAAGTAGTGTAAGTCATAAACAAAGTACTATACTTCCTTCCTAAAAAAAAAACCTTTGGGCAAAAACAATCAACAGTTTAACTAGCAAAGGCAGATGCTAAAGGGTCACTATTTTCCTTCTTGCCATCATTTGTTGAATAGTTCTGTAGATATAAGGAGCAAGCCACTGAGCCAGATCCTGCTGTTCAAGAAATATGTTTCACAGCCAGGTAATTGCTTTCCTCAGACTGTTGTCCGAAAAGGAGGGGAAAGACAGACGAAAACCTAACGGTAATGCGATGGATTACTTCAAGAGGATCTGATCAGAAAACACTTTGGGTAGCTTAGTTTTATTGCAACTGTCTGTAACCACGTATTTTCTGCAATAAAAAAGTAAACTTTGATAATAAAATCCCAGCAGTGTTAGACCATAAGCAACACTCTAGGTATACATGTTTGAGAAAAATACCTCCATACTATACATAGACAAATATATGTAAGTCTTCACTTACTTTTTTTTTTTTTTTTTTGGGTTGGGCTGCCTTTTTTTTTTTTTTTTTTTTATTTTTTTTTTTTATATTTTTTTTTTTNTTTGACATTTTGCTCTACATCATTAGACACAGACGATTCTTGTAATATTTCAATATTTCACCACAGGACACTGCTAAACATTTTCATAAGACTTTGATGCTGATGTTAAAAACAGACTGGGTTAAGCACCCAAAAAGAAAGTTCACATCTTCGAAAGGTGTTCCTAGAATAGGCTGTACTATCATCTTTTCCTCCACTATTCAGAAGTTCACCAAATCTTATCAGGCTGAGGGGCAGGATCACTTGCAAAAATGAGTTGCTGACGGTTATTGCTCCCTCCAGAACCTTATTTATAATAGTACCACACAATTTGAAGGTGGACCATGAAGGAAAATAGACCTCCATCAAACTCCTCTGTTAGCAAAGACACAAATGAGCAAGTTATGAATTTCACAGACTTATTGTTCACGTTGGTGAACAATTCACCTAAACCATTATTTTAATCTCTTACAGTGAATATGAACATTGAATCTGCCTATCCATTTGATGTTCTGTAAAATTATAGCTCAAGTTCTGTACATGGAAAAATCAATTATTTAACCTTAATGAAAGAAAAATTGGAAATTGTACCTTTTTAAAGAATAAAAATAATTCATATGTAACAGATATTCAATGGCTGTTTCTAAACTATGAATTTATATATGCAAGAACATGTCAAAAGAAGCAGTTCAGGCTCATTTTAGTATCCCTGTTGAAAAAAATTGCATTTGTCTTGCTACACCATGGTCAGATGGTCCTTCTCTGTCCAGAAGAACAGATAAACACTGACTTTATGTAGAAGTCATATTGCAACACTTCCATTTTTTTTAAATAGATTATGCAGAAAATTATTTTCTTATGGGTGTCGTTTTAGAGAATGATGTGCTACAATTTTCCCTCAGCACTCCTTGAAGTTGTATCAAGTAAGTTAGAGCCTGACATTGCAGCAGGGTGCCCAGGATAGAGCTCTGTGCGTACTCTGCCTTCAGTGGCAGAAGCATGAGGGATTCAGAACAGCATCTGGTCTTTTTATTGTATTTTTGGTCTGTGCAGGTAGGAAAAAGATCAAATTTCTTAAATGATAGTTACTTAGATTTGAAAAAGTAGTAAAGACCTTTATAGCAGCTTTTAGGTGCTGCAGATGTAAATTGAAGAGCAAACAGTAATGCAAATATTGCACAAAATCAGTAATGCTGGAACTAGTCAAGGGCTTTACCATGCAGAGCATCTGTATATCTCCTTCACACCATATAAATTTCTCCCACTGTTGGATATCTTTTGAAAAATTGCCCAAAGACGTATCTGTAGACTCAGATCTGCAGTTCATTGAAAGCAGTAAAATAGATTCTTGTGTGACTTTGGAGACAGACATTCTAGCCAGAAGCCAAACTTCTTGCTCTTTTTTTCCAACTTCAGAGCAACTATTCCCATTTACAACAGAAAAGAAATCAGCCTATTAAAGAAATGATAGATAAAACCTGAAAAATAAAAAACCTCCAACCCCTCTTTGCTCTAATTAAGAGATGGCTAAATCAATTTAAACTAAAATTCATTTTTCAGTCTTTCACAGAATGAAATTCCTTTCTAACAATTTTGTTGCTACAATAAAGCCTTGACAAATCGGAACTTACAGTGGAAGCTGTGATAGACCATTAACTATAGAGGATGCACCACAAAATAGCAGGGAAGCTGTCAGTAGGAATACAATTTTCAGGGGATTTACTTTTGTAGTTATATAAGAATATTAGATAAAAGTAATGTAATACATGAAACCCTTCTGCATTAATTTTATTTGACAGGTTTTACTATACATGTTTTCCTTCAAAGCCCCTTTTCTCATTTCTTCATCAATATTCTTCTCAATAGATGAAAACTTCAAACATAGTGAGCTGGATCATTATACAAAAATGAACCCAAAAGAAGCATGCTTAAACCTGAGAATTCAAAAAGCATTCTGGTCAATCCCATGTGTCTTCAAAAGCTAGTGCTGTCTTGCTGCTCAGGCATACCTGGTGGGACATTTCCAAGACATCACTGATGATGGGAAGAGCGCAGTAGGGGTGAAAATGGAAGTGGTCTCCAAAACTCCGTCAGCTCCTCTGAAGGGAAAAGGTAACAAACGTGTTCCTAACATCAGTGTCCCATCAATGGACACTAAATGATTTGCCCACTTTTGACTTCTTTAGAGGTATAAATTCTGTAAACTGTGCTGCTAAGGAGCTGTGGCTTTCCAGTCGTTCTCTGATTCAAAAATAATATACACCCTGTAGTGAGTTTGGTTTATGTTTGTGTTGTGCTTTCTTATTTGTTTTTGTGCAGGCATAGACCCGAACTAAAACACAAGGCAGACATAATCACACACATGGACTGCATGAAGCAGACTATCTGTTCCAAATTAAAGCACAAAGCAAATCATAAAGAAATTAAGTTAAATTAAAGAAATTTATAACTTGGTCTCTTGTTAAATTTTATCTTGTCTGCTTCACATTTTTGCAGCTTGTGGGTGGAAGGAAAGAAAAAAAGGATTGGAATGAAAGCATACCTGAGTCATCACAGATCTCCAGAGGAAATGAGTTTACAGGTAACAAAAGCTGTTAGGTTCATCTGGTTAAGGAGGGTATCTGTAGGAGGCTGAACCTGGGCACCAGGCAGATATTTGGATTCTAATCAAAACAGATGCGAACCCCAAATGGCGAGGAGTGCTCTCAATTAATTCTGCCCACCAAAAACACAGTTATCATGGCCCCATCCAAACTGTTAACCTTGAAAGCCAATTTTTAAGTACAGGACTACCTAACAGGTTTGAAACCTAAATGAGCTTTGAGCAATTTTGCTAATTTTAGCAGCTTTTTTGTTTCCTACATTCAATTTCCTTTATGTCTTAATCAGTAACCACCTTTCTTCTCTGTAAAAGGACTAGAAGAACTGTAGTTCAAAATGTCATGCCACCAGCTTTAAAATATATATATGTTATGCATTACTCATAAATATGATTGATGGAAATCAATCTCTGAAATTCTATTTTATTTGTTCAGTTCTCTCTCTACTTCTGTTTTAACAGGAGGATCAGCCTCTTCATGAATTTCTGATGAAGCAAATTTAACTGATACTTTTCACAGTGTTTGGAAAGAAAAGCCCTAATTACTAACATAATGAGCACTAATTTAGCAAGCACTTGTGGGGTTAGGTATCAGATTAAATTTTAAAACCAGTTTAATTTTGTATAAAACATCCAGCAAAAAATGCCAAAAATTAATATTAGATAGGTGGTTGTTTCCTTGTTTTGGGTTTTTTTTTAATAAGATATGAATTGTTTTATTAATGCGAGGCGAAAGTGAGTTTGCGACAGCTCAATATGAGTTATAAGCAAGCTCCATTTATTTCACGGCATGCGGAGCTTATATAGTGTTACAGTGCTTCTAAGTTTAGACCACTAATTACACAGGTTATAGTTTACTTTTTCTAACATTCCATTCCCACACATTCAGAGATACTCCTTCATTCTCCCTTAATCTCAGGTCTACTACTGATACATTCCCAAGGGCACAGCTGCATCTCCCTGATGCCTTTCTCACAGAACATCCCAGGGCCTGGAAGGCCTGCTTAGTTTGCAGCAGTCTTGCTCGAACACCAGGCCTCTTTTCTCCTTATTTTCCAACATTTTATTTTTGGTTTATGTATTTGTTTTTCCAGTTCAAGGTGTCTTCTTGCCCTGACTCCCTTTTTTGCACTCAGTTTTGCAGTGACACAGTAAAAATTGCTGAATTTGTGTTTTTTTCACCAGCATATTACCATCACCTCTTTTTGCTTTCATCACTTATCTGTAGTGTCTATACGATCAACAAGAAGTGATGTTTGAGGTTTTCTCTAGTAATAAGCAGTGCAACTCAGTATGGGGAATTTATGGATTGAAGCATTTGCATGATGTTCTGATGCACGCTGTATTTATGTTTTGGGGGACAAGGACTTCAGAGTCCGTCTAGCCTGGTTTCACAGACTGAATGCCTAAAAAACAGGTGAAGCACAGCTCCCAGCTGAATTTCATCCCAAGGATATCTGACTCACATGCTCTCAGGTCACTTAGTAAGGTGAACCAAAGCTCAAAACCAAGAGTGGTCAAGAGGTTGCCTTCAAAAGAGCAACCTGGGTCAGAACTAAAATACTAAAATATTTTCAAAATCCAAGTCCCATGTCCATTGTAGTAAAGTGAAAAATGAAGAAAAAAAAAAACTTTTTGAGAAGGATTTATCTAATATATTTTTGGATGTCAACAACTGATGTCTGCATTTAAACCAAACACTTAGACTATCTTTACAATCATTTTAAGAAACCAAGACCTACAGAAAAGCCACATTTAATCACCTAGCACGGATCTGATAAATCCCAGCTTTGTGTTCCTGTTTCACCTCAGCTGACTTCAAAGTTCAGATTAAGCATTAACATAACAGATGTTTACATTGGCCAGGGGACCTCAGTGAGCTTTTGCATTGTCCAGTTTGACAATTAAAAAAAATACTGGTACTCATGATAATTTTTGCTTTCACAATAAAATATATTTTCTGTTTTAAATCATTTACGCTTACAGAGAGCATGTATAGATTTGTTTTCATTCTCATAGTTAGACATCTTCTAAAGTCTGATGAACGCAAGTGGTAAATTAAGACCACCTTTGCTCCTAACTTCTTATCCAGTGAAAATATAAAATTTTTTCAGATATCTCACAAGTCTCCTCTCCCTAATCATAAGAATATTTAGTCTGGTCATTAAATCAATGAGGTTTTACATCTATTGAAATCTTGAAAGATTCTTTAATGTTACTTGTTGAAAAGGATTTATTTCTTTTCATAAAATGTTAGCGTAACTAACATCTAGAAATGTACTACAGTAAATTAGAGAAGCCAAGTATTAAACAATTATAAATTCAGAATTAGGAAAAATCATGTAATTTATTAAATTACTGTAGGAATAACAAAAATAATCTTATATAGATAAAAACATATTTATTATAAATTCCAATTAAATAAAAAAGAAAATTAATTAGGCAAAGTCAGTCAGATCTGCCTTTTATAGAATTGAGTGGTTTAAAATGGATTTAAGACGAAGATTACTGGGTGTCAGACTACTATTTTACAGAACTTTATTTTCATTTATATAATGACAGTCTTTAACCACTCTCGACAGACCTCTCAGTGGAAAAGGTAGTCCAGGCTACAAGTTTAATGCAGCTCAGAAGTTTGTGTTCAGAAAACTAATTCAAGAATGCCTAGTTAGGACTGCAAAAGATTTAAAACTGAGTTTTCTGGGGAACTTCTCTACATGTCTCATGCTGTGCTATTACATAAACTCAATAAAGTTCACATCTTCCTGAAAGCAGTCATCCACCCAAGTACTCTAACAAAAATAAATCAGCAGGATTCCATAGATCTCAGTTGAAGGCCTTCTGCACATAGGATTTACTGAGAAAATGGAGACTGGTGCCTAAGCTCATGGAATTTTGAAGATGTTAAACTTACGGCCATTGTTTTCCATTTAGCCAAGTAGTATCCTACAGAACACAATATAGTCAAAAATGGAAACACTATAAAATCAAAAGAAGAGGGTTCAGAAAGAAGTCCAGTTCAAAACCGAAAAATGCAGATGCCTGGGTAAAGCATCTCTTGGCCCCTTGTCATGCTGGTGCAAAAATGTTATGTTTCTGCTTGCATTGTAGTCTAGAACAGAGGGACTAAGAAATACTCATCCATAAAAGTCCTTGTCTTGGTGATTAAGTCATAAGACTGCTCCCTGAATGAAGAGCAGTCTTGTTTCTGAAGAAAAGAGGTCATATGCCATAAAACTCTGGGCGTTACTTTTGGATTTAGAATTCCCTTTCTACAGACACGGGTTGTCCTGACATGCCAAAGATAAAGAGTTTCCATCATGCCACAGTCAAACTTTCCTCTTGTCTGACTTCAACACACCAGAATTCAGGACTGTGCCTGGTGCTAGCGCTCGCCTACACCAGCATGGTTAACTCCATCCTTAGTTTCAGCTGTCTGATTCGTTATACAGTCTATTAACTCTTTACAGGTTTCAGGACGAGAGCTGCTAGTTGCCTTTGCCTTCCGGATCTTCACCAAGTAAACCTCTATCACTGTAGGTTATAACGCGGAATCTGACCCTTTGACGATTTATTTTCTTTCAACATATAATGTGGAATAGGATGGATACATTCTTCAATAGTACATGGAGGAATAAAGCATTTCGTACAGACTCAGTAAGCGCAACCATATTCCATGATGAGGGAAAACACGTAATGGATTAGGCGGTACTCACGCAGAACAGAGGACTTCAGTCTTCTTAAGTATCTTGAATAAGGCCACTCTTGAGCCAAATACAGGGAAAATTATAATTACATCCTGAACACTCCCAGTAATAGGCAAAACTATTGTTTACAGACCAGTTCAGAAATGTAAAATACTGACTTCTCATGAGACACAGCAGGGTTTAAAATGAGTTATAAATGTGATATTGCCAATTAATCTTCCTAATTCCAACATTTCTCCATTTCTTAATTCTCTGTCAAAGTAGTTGTAACATGGACTACCTGTACAGAAGTAATGCGTACATAATGATACCAGTGCTACTACTGACTGGTCTAAAAATTGATTGCTTTTCTTTCTTTCTCTGCTTCATTTCTTTTCTTGGCTTGAACATCATTCATATACAGATTTAACAAATGTTTATGACATATGGTTTTAAATGATAAATTACTTTGCCTAGATAACAAGATAAATGGGGCAAGTGGATTTTTTAAAGCTGACAAAACTAAATATTTTCCATGTTTCCATGAATGATATTGAAGGAATCCAATCAACCACACAAATAAAATCAGTGCAAGCATATTTTAATTAGCTCAATAATTAGAATGGGTTGGATTTTGTTGGGGGGTTTTCTTCTGTCTATGAGTCCTTGCATCTTGGGCCTTGATGGATGCTGTATTACAGATCATGAGCACAAGAAGTTTCAATGAATTTGAAAAAAATTAGAATGAATAATCTTCAATTCAGGCACAATCTTGTGACAGAGAATGCCAAACAATGACTGAATTCATTTGAATATTGAATGAAGCAGTTCTCTTAAAAGAAAAAAATCCTGTTTAGTTTCCCTTTTATTTTAAGAAACCATTACAAAATGTCGAGTCCTTTAATAATGATTATCATAATGCAGTAATTATATAAATCACACTTTGATTTAAGGAAATCTAACAACTTCTCATAATTTGAAAGTGGAATGAATATACTTTCAAATGATACAAATGGTTTAATATTTCTCTCCACTCTTCAGTTAATTCAGCCAGGCTTCTGCCTACAGATAACCCTTGCCATCTTGACATTGCCCTCTTGTCCAGTGCCTCATGGTGGGAAAGTTCCTTCCCCTTTTCACATACAATGAGGCTGCTTATGGCTGTAAATATCTCAGCCAGGTGTTATTCAGCTGAAAAAGATATCTCCATGGTATTTTTTCTGATGCCACATGGATACTCATCCATGCTGCTTTCATCTGTGACTAACTGCTTGCAACTTCAGCGAGGCACTGGAAGCAGCCTTGCTGGGAACATTTGGTGTCCTGACTCATGGGTGCTGGAATGAGCGAATAGCAAAAAGCTGATACATCCGGAAGAGCCTGAGGCTGAATTCTTAAATTCAATTTCCATTCCTTTGGACTACTAGAGAGCTAAATTGAGCGATGCAAAAATCACTAAAGACTCAAAAAAGACGTCTAGATTTTTTTTTTTCCCAGAGTAATCTAAGTAGTCAAGAGAAGCTGTTAGTAGGAATATTCATAGGAAAGGACTGATAATGATAATTAGATTTTTTTTCTTTCCCCCCATGCAGACTATAGAAAAGACTAAGTTCAACCTATATTCTACCTCTTTTTTGTCCATCTCTATGACAGCAGAAATTTATCCAACTACCATAAAACTGATGGGTAGATACAGAGTAGCTACAATGAAACCGAAGTATTTTTGAACAAAGCATGAAATTTTCTCTATTTGAACAAAATTGCCTGCTTAGAGAGTACTTTATATTAGTTATCAAAGATGAGCTCAACCTTTTAAAAACAGCCTTCTTCTTAAGAGTAGAACAGAGGAGGGGAAAAAAACCCAAAGGTTCTCAGGTTCCCAGAGCCACACTTGCTGCTTTAGAAATGTCAGTTTATGCAGGATATTGTAGCAGAGAACCATATTTGAATAAAATACATTTTTAGGAATTTTAAGGGTAAGTTATTTAGATGTTCATTTTCTGCCTCCTCTGTTCTGATGCTTACATGTCCCTAATAAAAACATGGTATGTGGATTTTTCTTCTTTTACAGCTTCCTCTAAATATAGAGTCAAAGTCTTATTTCATTTTAGCTTTATTCTCAAGTTTCCCACTTTTCCCTATATTTTTAGCCCCCCATAACATCAGAAATTTCAATGTCTTGGACCTGAACTACGCATATGTACAGGATAGAAGAACCCAACACCTTTTAACGGAAGTCACACAAGGTTTGCAACTTCCTTCAAAGCCTGAAGCTAGGCTTTTGCCTCACCAAGTAAAATTAGCCAAACATTTCCTAATTCTAGTTTAACTGAATAGTTCTTGGTCAAAATCTCTGTGACCCTATAATTCTGCCCCAGTAAATATTTCCTAACAAGGTTTGTCTCTGAGAAATACACTCAAATAACAAAGTTTGGAATGAAGCCAGAATGATCTCATTTCAAATGATCTTCTAGGTTTCAGCCACTAACTTTGGCTCCTAGCTACAGATTTGTTCATGTTTTTCACTAACCTACAAATTGTTTGATTCACACTTTATTCCATTTCCTGGTTGAAGGCAAGGAAAAATAAGAGCTTTTGAAGGTTTCACTTGGCCATTTTCCTGGGAAGCAGATTTGTAGCGCTAGCTAACCCATTTTTCAACAGCATGAATTCTCACTGCCCTGATTATTATGTGCTCATTTGCACTAATTCAAAGTCAGTTCACAAAGCTAACACAATCTAATTTGGTGACAATAACTATCCACCTATAAACTGAAACAAATTATTAGAAGTTCTTTGGCTGTGCAGAGAGTCAGACTTGGAAATACCTTTCTAAAAGAAATATTTTTAGTTATTTTAGAAAAATCTTTCTAAGATGAATGGCAAGGCTTCTCTTGTCAAAATGTGGTGTTTTGCATTCTCTGGGAAAAGAAAATTATCCCTCTGTGGCCCTGTTTTGCTCCCAAAGATATAAACCCTAATATTCTTATTGATTGAAAATGAGGAAAATCCCATTCTAAATTAAATTCTATCTTTCTCATCTACTTCTATCTGAATGCAGTCAAAATTCATCTAGTGAAGTACAAAAACAGTATTCTAGAAACACATGAGTAGCTGATAAAAGACATGAACTATTACATTCCACCAGCTGTTTGACACAAGCAGTTTTTAAAACCAAGCAAACTTCAATATCACAGCTTCACACAAGCAACTTGATGTGGTTCCTCTTAGCTAGCTTCACTGAGACAATGTCCCAAGAAGTCAGACAGATTCCCAGAGTCAAGAGTCCATGTTGTGTTTCCTTAGCAGCACCATGGACCTTTGTTAAGAAATGTTAGTAGTGATATTCTGCTAGCACAGGCACTCCAGCTAATATCAGATGCCCTTGTCCTACACAGTAAGAAAAGTGATATTCTAAATGATCCATGCTTATGCTATGTATAGCTTTCCTTCTCTAATGCCTACCCTCAGCCACAAAAGCTGCTTCCATGCAATTGCCAGAGATCCAGTGTATTGTACTTACTTTAACTAAGTCCACCAAGCAAGCTGAAAGTGTAATGATTTGAAGTATTTGACTGCCAAACTTTCAATTATCATCATGGCTTAAAAAAAGCCAGTGCTATTTTGAGTGCAGTTACAATAGCACGCCACCTGTGAATAGCTAGTTGGAACGCTGTGCCGACAAAGCCTCACTGGCTTGTATGAACTAAATTTTCACCCTCTAGCAATAACCTAAACTATTCAGACATGAATCTCACTTGTCCTTTGCTGCTCTCTAAAGCTACATCTGTGCACCAGCTATTTTTTCAAGCATTTTTTCAGACATTTTCTCAAGAATGTAAAACAATTAGGGTAATGTAGATACATTCAGACAGATCTATTAACTGACAGTGCTCTCAGGTGAAAGTGATTATCATGATCTACACCATTTTTATGGGCCATTTCCATGATGAGGTTTCTCTGTCAGATTTATTTATTTCTACCAGCTGAGCTTCCCATTACCACCATTAGCCTCTGTCTAGAGCAGTGAACATATCTGAAGTAAATCAAGAAGATGCTGGTGAGTATTTTACTGACATCTGATGGGTGGCGATGCTTTTGAAGTTCTAACTCAGTGATACTTTAAATTCAGGATTCGGTCTCACAAAGACATATGCACTGTCTTCGTTTGTCTTTCCAGGAAGTACTCACTGTGCATAAAATTAAACACATATCACAGCTCTAGTAGATCTCTCCAGCTGAACACTTACCAGTTTGATATATATTACTCTAGTACAGGTCCATCGCTTCTTATGCTTCCCTTGGTCAATATGATTTCCCCAGATTTCCTGAAAACAAGGAAAATGTTTCCCAGAGATAAAACCATGACATTTCCCTGGCCACTATCACCCATTGCCATTTCTGCAGTAGCTTTAGTTTGTCCTTAGGCAGAGTGGCTGAGGTAGATGGGGTTGTTTAGCCAGAAAAAAAAGCAGACTCAGGGGAGACCTTATTGCTCTCTACAACCACCTGAAAGAAGGTTAGACCCAGATGGGTGTCAGAGTCTTTTCCCCGGTAACAAGTGACAGGATAATAGGAAATGGTCCCAAGTTGCACCAGGGTAGGTTTGGATTAGACATTTGTAAAAATTATTCCATGGAAAGAGTTGTTAAGCATTGGAACAGACCTCTCAGGGAGTTAGTAGAATCACCATCCCTAGAAGTGTCAAAAAAACACATGTTTATGGCGCCTGAGGACATGGATTAGTGGTGAACATGGTGGTAGTGCTGGGTTGATGGTTGGACTTGATGATCCTAGGAGGTCTTTCCAAACTTAATGATTCTATGATTCTAATACATCCAGTTGTCCACACACATATTTCCTAGACTGTGAAAACATATTTAAGTCTTTTTGAAGGCCATGACCAACTCACAAAAAGGTACTTTTATAGATAAGAAGCTAAATTCCTTGACAAATCCAATGAGCTTAAGTAGCAATCTTATGGTGATTCTGTGCCTTAACTGCAGTTCTTGATATTGCTTCAAGTATGTTTTGAAGCACACCTGAAGTTTCCCTGAAATTGGATTATAAATTCTGTCATTCTTCTTGGTTCTTTATACTGCAGTCATATAATATCTGCATTTAAAGACAGACAAAACCAGTATAGACTTTCTAAAGTGTATTGATTTTTTTTTAATTACATTTTCTTTCTTTTTTGGATTGTAACTGATATAGTGGGTGTGGCAGGATGCTCCCCC